>WBMV01001905.1:39148-180179 GCA_013396655.1 Campylorhamphus procurvoides
CTTCTATAACTGTTTAATAAATTGTACTATCATAACAAGCACACAGGACTACTGTATCAAAAACTCAGCATATTACAATAACTAGAAGTACCTAAGGACTTTACTCAGAGGCTTATGTGTCACTCTCCTTTACCTCAATCCCACTTTGGCAGCCATATGGTCTGGTTATAATGAGTCCTTTGGAGAGTCAAGATTTCCAGAAGAGCAGAGTTCACACGTTTTTTCACTTGCAACTCAGAGCATGTACAAATGTTCTTGCACTTACCTGAACCCAGGAGTGTAAACACACCCTGAATGATCCAATTTGTTCCTACATGTATGATGAATGTTGACATTTGGTGACTTTTGCAGTAAATAGTAGCAAAAAATTATATATCTCTCTGCTCTTACCTTAAAGATTTATAGACTAGGCCGAAGGAGCATAAAGAAAGGCAAAGCTCGTGAACCTTGTCTCAGGCAGCATCTGAATAGTTCAGCTGTACGTCATAGGCTATATACATCTGATATTCTCATTTCTATTCATTTGCAGAATAATGGTACTCAGTAGCACCAAACACTGACATTGTCCAGGGACAGGGAAAGAGTCAGTCAAGGTGTCAGGATCCAATTTGTGAAACAATGCAAGTAGTTAGAGAGCATATAGAGGGAAGGTGAGGGTCATAGGGCCAGGGACATTAAATCACAGACTAGCAATATGTATAGATCCAGTTTCAAAGTGACCTTGCACTTCAGCATACATTTTTTTCTGGTCATGACTAATCATAAACATAAAGCCTCTCATGAGTGATGTAAATGATTTTGCAACAGACTATGTAGATTAGACCAGAAAGGGCTCAGAAAGGGCAATGCTTTCTTAATTGTTGTAGCTATATCTGTATTACAAATAAAATGGGATGGGGGATAATAAATGCAAGATTATGATGAAAATCCAATTCATAGGATTGATTCCTAGGCATTTGGATACCAATCAGCATGCCAGTAAAAAAATTCCTGTGCCTCTGCTGAGAATCACAGAACTATAGAATGTCTTGAGTTGGAAGGGGCCTCCAAGGACCACTGAGTCTAACTTCTGGCCCTGCACAAGACAACCCCAAAAAACACACTGTGTGCCTGAGATCATTGTTTAAATGTTTCTTGAACTCTATTAGGCTTGATGCTGTGACTAGTTGCCTGGGGAGCCTGTTCCAGTGTTCAACAACCCTCTAGCTGAATAACCTTTTCCCAATATCTAACCCCTGACACAGCTTCACATCTTTCCCTCAGGTCCTGTCACTGGTCACCAGAAAGAAGAAATCAGTGCCTCTTTTTCCTTCCTCACTTCCATTCTTGAGAGGAAGCTGTAGATCACTATGAGGTGTCCTCTCAGTTTTCTCTTTTCCAGGCTGTGTTTGTTAACAGTACCAGGCATGCACTTGCATATGCTACGATCCCAACTTTTCTGTTTCAATCTTGTGAACAATAAGCTTACTCTTTAATGAGTGCAATTCCACTTCACTAGTAGAAAGTTGACAGAGTTTTGTCACGATTATAACCTATGCCTCCCCACAGTAACATGTTCTGAGTAAGACGTGCACAACTCAAAGATCTATTTCCATATCACCAATAAAAGCTGTAAATTGTATATGTCCATTTCTCTTGTGACAGTAGACAAGATATGAGCCCTAATTCGAAAGAGTACGTGCATCAATAACAACGTTAATATCTTAAGTATCAAAGAACTAAAACTGAAACTATTCTAAGTAGTGTTGCATAAACTATCCTGTTATTTGTGCCCTAACACCGCTACTTCAGGAACTTTGTAATTATCTGGATTGCAACAAAAATTAAATGTCCTAATATCACTAATATATGACAACTTCATGACCTCCATGGCAACCGAGGTATTGCACTTATTACACTTAATAAATCCTATTGTAATTTTGCAGACTGACAAAATAGTTGAGGTTGACACAGACCACTGCAGATCATCTAATCAAACACCCAGCATAGTCAAAGACCAGGCTGCGCAGGACCATGAACACAAAGGTTTTCAGCATCTTTAAAGATGGAGACTATAGAAACTCTCTGGACAACATATGCCACTGCTTGAATACTGTCACAGTAAAAAGAAATGTTTTCTTGCATCCAGAAGGAATTTAACATTTTGATTTGTGGTCATTGCCTCTTGCCCAGTCACTGCGTACCACTAAGAAAAGTCTAGCTATGTCTTTTTCATTCCTTCATGTTCCTTATTAATACACATTGATAAGATCCCCCTGAGCCTTCTCATCTCCAGGCTGCACAGTCTCAGCTCTCTCAGTCTCTCCTCATATGGCAGATGCTCCAGTCCCTTTAACCTGGATTGTCCACAGTATATCCTTATCTCTCTTGTACTGGGTAGTCCCAAACTGTAACACTCACTCCACATCTGTCTCGCCAGCACTGAGTGGAGGGGAAGATTCACCACCCTTGGTCTGGTGGCAGCACTCCTAATGCAGTTGTTTACATTCTGGCTGTTGGCTGCCTTTGACATTGTTGGCTCATGGGCAGCCCGTTTTCCACCATGATCCCAGAGCCCTATTCTGCAAAACAGCTCTCCAGTCTGCGGGCCCATGGCATATATTGTTGCATAGGGTTTTTCTTCCCCAGATTCAGGACTTCCCTCTTTCTTTTTGCTGAACTCCGTAAGGTTCTCACCTGCCCATTTCTTCAGCCTGTGTAGGACCTTCTGAACAGCAGTACAAGCCTATTGTCTATCAACAACTCTACCGGGAAAAAGGATCATTCCATGGTTACAGGGAAAGGGAACTTTTGTGCTGAGATGTGACAGTTATCGTATTACTAACCTAGCGCAAATATATTTACCTTAACTTGTAGCAAGCCAATCTCTGACTTTGTATATAACAGTGGATAAAGTTGGTCAGCAATTTACTGAGCAGTAATTTCAACAGGATTAGGAGTTCTGTGCTCTAAATGTAAATTTCTGTGATTTGTGAACATTTCCTGTAACTATATGGAGAGGAATAGGTGCTACGTGGGATTAATTAATCAAAACCTAAAATAGATGTTCCAGATAGAAGTGAATCAATTTCTGCATATGCCTTTTTTTTCCAGTTATTTAGGTGACTAGGTCAGGCTTAGATACCCAACTCTTTCATTTATAATTCTGAAAATAATGGAATCCCTATTCTGAAAATGCTGTGAATGAGGAAAACAGAGGACTTGGAAGGAGTGCACCTGTACAAATCCACAGAGAAGGAAGTGTTAAAGGGAATAAATGGGTTATTTATGGAGCTTAGTGATCTGGAATGTGGTGATGGAAGTGACAGCGACAGAAGAAAAAGAAGAGGGGGTGAAAGTAGTGACAGTGCAGGACAGTAGATCACACATGGCCATGTAAACTTGAAACTGGCAGCAACCTTACAAGGAGATGCCAGAATTCCACATCACCTTGCTAAACCAAGCAAAGGCAGGCAAACCCAGGCTAAGAAGTTAGGTCAAGATCTAGGAGTGACAGTCATTAAGCATGTGAATGAGTAAAACCACTTTTTTAAAGTACATATAAAATGTGATGATGAAATATGCATTAACTTAATTAGGATCATCAGAGAAAAATCATTCCCTTTTTATGTATTTAACAGATCTATGTGAATAAAAAATGATTGAAAAGAAAATTTAAAAAGGTAGACTAAGGACAGCAAGAAGACGTTCATGTTCTAGGCAGAAGTTAAATTAAACAGTCAGACTTTGATGACAGTGTTTAAGAAACCTAAAAATGTAACAATATGGAGGTTACAATGGGTAACACAAAGGTAGGAAGTATTTTTTCCTGGCAAAAGTCCCCCAAAAGCATTTAACAGTGTTACAGAGACTTTTCAGGAATTAACGTTTAGAAATGAAAAGGTGACTATTATTCACATTTTCTGTGATTTGTGAGATATTTGGATTACTCTGCTAGAATAAGAGCTCCTCCCTTCACCCTCAATAATCAGCATTCACTTGATAATACCAGCGTCCCCATAATGCTGATGTTCATGTCTTACAGACATTAGGTTCTTTGCAAATTTGCTCAAACCTCCTTTCTCCTAAGGATTATGCCTATCTACATGGGAATATTGAATTCAGAGTGGTCCCAGTCTTTTTGCTCCTAGATTTTTGACTGGTTTCTGTGTTATTTCAGTCTGCCTCTGGGTCTTAATATTTCCCCTTCTGTTTGTCTTCCATCTCAAACAAATAAAGTATTGCCTTGACATTAAACCTGTTCTGTGGATGTTACCCTAGAGTCTTGAAAAGATTTTTGGTTTAGGATGACATTTTGTTTTTGTTGGTTCTTTGGATTGAGATTCAGAGGATCTGCTCTGTCTATGGGACCACTGCTTTAGGGGGGGCAAGAAAATAATTTATAAGGAAATTATGTGTAAGCTGGTTTGCATGAAAGTGGAAAAAAGCCAGAGGTGACTACTGTTATATTTTGTGTTATATTGTCCATTTTAAAAGTCCTCACTATAAGCTTTTATTAATATAACCATTTATCAAAATAAATCACTGTTTATATTGATAAAAAACTCACTTATGTTTAAGGTTAGACAGTATTTCTCACTGTATTAATAAAGAAACGTTTATTAAATCCAATATTCTGTATCCAACAATAGCAAATACTGTTAGCTCCAGGGGAAATGACCTATCACTGATTTGTGACATACTGAACCTCAAGTAAAGACTAATCTTGGGTGTTTTCAGTGTAATTTTATTACAAGCAAAAAGTTAAAGCACTGCATGCATATCCTACTTATTTGCTGAATTCACTACAAACTGTTTATTATTCTTTGATGATTTTTTTCATCATGGGAAGGAAGATGCTCTGAAGGGTTGAGGAGAATGAGTATACATATGTAGAACCCAGAAACATTCGATCTCATTAAGCGATGAAAATTGTCAGTGTAATGCAGGAATGAAAGAAGATGACATTGCTAGTCTTATTTACAGAGATGATTAGAAAGAGATAAAGTAGCTGACCCAGACAGCTAATAAATATAGCACTAAAACACAGCATTTTCCACCTTATTTTTTCTGACCTACTTTTCTTTCCCATAATTGTCTTACAGTTATATCCTGAGTTCACATATTGGTTGCATTCATTATTCTGGCTTCCTAGTTATTTGTTAAATGTAGTAAGAATTTGTTTGATTAGGTTTGATTTAGTTCCTCTTGGGAGCCCTGAAGGACTGAGAAAAATAAGCAAATCCTACAAATAGGACCTACACATGTTCTCTATCTCATTAAGGAACGAAAAGTGCTGGGTTAAGGAGAAGAAGGGTTATTCCTATTTACACTGATCTTTTCAAAAGCTGAGGCATGATTCTCTATGTTGCTAAATTGGTTTCATTCTGGTTTAACTCTTTAAAGCTAAGTGCATTGAACAAAGTTTGGAGTTCATTCAAAACCAAGGGAATTGGACACTTCTCAGTATATGAAGTTTACATGCTTAATGACATTTAAAATAAAGACTGCAGAGAATCTTACTTTTTCCCTATAACTATTTTTGACATCATTTTGTCATAATGAGAATGCCTTACTAATCAGCATTTCAGATCTAGATCTTCCAAAATACTAAGACCTGGCCTTAAAAAAGCCCATACCTTTATTTAGGAAACAGAGAGACTGTTTCAACCATTAAAAAAAAGGTAGTATTTGGCCCTCAGTTCACTTACTATAGTGAGCTATGCCTCTTGAAAGTAGTAAAGCAGAAAGAACTAAAATGAAACTGTTAAGCCATTATTTTTGTGCTAACATTGCTAGACTGGAGTGTCTGATCTATTACCTTTTCTATGTACACTATGTGCAAAGTTGACCACTTCCACACTGTGTGTCATACTATCCCTTTCAAAACTGGTGAAGTCTGCTTCTGCCAGCTTATTCATGTTTCTATTGCATTTTTTAAAAGGAGCTTTAATTATATTTGTAAATCTGGTATTTGCCCTTGAAAAAGGCAAATTAAGTTGTATTTTTCCACCCCCAAAATTATTTTATTCATTTTCTTCCAAACCTTTTTCTACTTTCCCATACTCACATGATCAGCTAGATAAACACACTGAGAGGTAGAGCAGGGACACATTCCCCTTAATAACTTTTCCTCATTAGAGTTCAAGTATTTTCTCTTCATTGGGAATTTAAATTAAAATTCCTGTAATACGTTAACTTCAAAATGTTCATAAGTCACTTAAATATATATTCAGATATAGGATTAGTTTCCAATAGGCCTCTATCTCACTGAACATATGAGCTTCCTCAAGCAAGGACTGTAAAAACTGCAACTCCAGTATGCTGGAGATCATTGAATAATAGAATGGGTTGGAATGGACGTTAAAGATCATCTAGTTCCAACCCCCCATCATGAGTGGGGACCTTTTCCACTAGACCAGGTTGCTCAAAGCCCCAACCAGCCTGGCCTTGGACACTTCCAGGGGAAGTGCATCCACAGCTTCTCTAGGCAACCGGTTCCAGCGCCTCACCACCCTCATGGTGAAGAATTTATTCCTAGTGATGCCTTAGGGTTTTCATGAATTTGTAGATTTTTATATTTCTAGGTAGTTTCTTACATATAGAGTAGCTTGCAACCTCTAATCCTGTGTTAGCTGCCTTAAGGGTCAGATAATAGCTGGAACACTGTGCAAAAGAAACATGTACCAGAGCTAAGGCAACTAGATACCATGTTAGTCAAAACAAGAGAGCAAAGACCAGCAACTTTGGAGAAGCTCCAATAAGGGAAAGTGGCATGAAGTAAGGGGTCTTAAGACCCCCAACTCAATTCTAGGAGAGGCGTGCCATGGGGCATAACCAAGGGAAGTTCTGGGTATCGACATATCTTAGATTGTATACAACCTTTAGATATGATAATTAAGTAGTATTATAAAATTAGTATGCTGCCACATAGACAAGGCTTTTCTGCTTTCTCCAGCTCCTACACTTTACTGACATTTCTCTCTCACACACACACACACCCACACACACACACACTCTGCTGCCCAGCCTGGTCTGTTGCCCGTTGTTCCCCTCCCCGAAAGCAGGGAGGGAAGAGCTCAGAAGAGCTCTCCTTGCAAAGGGGGGTTTCCCTCTCTTGCTCTCCTAAGGTGGGGGGAGAAGATGTTTCCCCTTCCTTGTTCTCCTAGACTGGACCGAACCTCAAGTCCTGCTTGAAGGAAGACAAGACCGGTAATGGGAACTGGGTACCAGCATGAGCAGTTGGGGTTAGCTTAGCTTCAGGGATGCAGCTGCAAAAGGGAGTTTCGCCCTTGTTTATAATGGGTTGGAAGGTGAAATGACTTGGGCCCAGATGTTGCAAGAGTCATGTTCCCAGCCTGTGGGTGAAAGGGTTTTTTCACCTGGGAGGGACGGGTTGTCCCTTGTTTGTTTTGGTAACACAATAGCAGAGTGGCTCAGGGGGTTGGCTGGGTATGTGTACAGCCGGGAATGACATGAAAGGGACACCTTTCGGATTAATTTACTCTGCATGTTTTGAAGCGGTGGTGCTTGGAAAAGAGCTCACATGGTATTCCTGAGGCTGTGAGTTCATCCTAGCACCTGTCTTTTCTATCTGTTACTTATCAACACGTGTTGTACTCTTTTATACTTTTTATACTTTATATACTCTTTTATACGCCTTTATATTCTGTACCCCAAAACCCTACAAGTAAAAGAACTCTTCTCTGCTTTACCCACATAAAGTTGTCTTGGAAAGGTTTTTTCCCCTTTCCTTAAGGCAACACTAGCATCCAACCTAAACCTACCCTGAGCCAGTTTAAAGCCATTCTTTACTGTCCTATCACTACATGCCCATCATAGTGACTTTTCCTTCTACGCACAGGGGCAGAGGTACAGAAGACCATGCTGCATCTTCTGAACAGTTGACACACTTCTATGAAAAGAGGAAGGTCAAAGATAGCTCTTTTAAAACTTATTTTTTATTTCTGATGAAAACTGATGTTCTCATGTAACCTCTTGATAAAAACAGCTTTACCTGTTGGGAAAGTAATCATCACTTGTTGTGAAAGAGGATATAAAACCCCAGAAGTTTATAATGCTGGGTTTTTCATCCTACCCCACCCTTCCTCTGTGTGGGACTTACTGTTTATAACGTTATCAGCTTATGAATATATGACAGTCTTGTTTTATTCAGTAATACACTGAAGGTGTACAGAAGCATAAAATGAAATTTTATTTTAAGGAAATCCAGTCCCTGGAGCCAAGTCTAAATATCACAACTGAATTATGAGGATTTTTGCAGAAAATTGGGGTAAAATCACCACTTAATGCCACTACTTTAGAGACTGGTCAGAGGAGATTAGACTGAGAAAGGTGCTAAGGCAAGTGTCTAACCAGATGGAGAGACTAACTGTGGTCAATGGAATAATTAGTGAACTTTAAAATTAGAGAACCATTTCAGTATGCAATCAAAGAGATGACAGGATCGTATCCTTTAGAAACAGCAAAGAGTAGTTTTCATGGTTTCAAAGTACTCCTTATAGAGGTCTTGCAAAAGTCATAAAGCTTTATTAGAGCTAGTGTTTTGAATCCTGGCCCTGAGTCTTTTCTCAGGGCTTCCTTTAATTTTTTATTTGTGTCTATAGGAATTTGCAGTCTTTTGTCTTTACTACTATCTGATATGTACCATATCATCCTATCCCTTTAATTTTGTTCCATTTCCTTTCATACTACCTCTTAATTATCCCTTTTGTACTCTAGTCTATGGTCTCTGAGCCTCTAATACATGGCTGTGCCAATTCCACCACCCCCAAGGCTTGTCAGGTTAAAGATTAATGAGTAGACTTTACCCAGAGGCTTTACAAAGGTTACACATAATTACAAATGGGTATTTTATGCAATGTTGAATATGTGAAAGCTACTAAAAAAAAAAAAAAAGGCGGAAAAAATAATGAAACATGGGATTTAAGTCAGTCATCTAGATCTTCTAAAACAAAACAAAAAAACAACAAACAAACAAAAAAAAGGCAAAATTAGCATAAAACCAAAGTTAGGAAGTTTTGCCCTTTGTTACAAAGATGGTGATAAAAACCAAAACACCATATGGTGGAAATTAGACTGCATCTCAAGCTTGTAACAGAACTGCCTCCTAATTCTCCTTTTGCGTTAAGTGAAATGTGTTGCACTAAGATGTGAAGACAAAAGGGTTTGTAATTGTTGATAACTCTTCGGTTTGCAAAATGTTCACATTTGACTATTTTTTAAAGGAAAACAAAAAAAACCAAAACAAAACAAAAAGCATTTCTCCTGTGGGTAAAATCTTATAAGATTTCTTAACCTAGATGCTTAATGAGAAATACGTATGTTGGCTAGTTATCTTTTTTTTTTGTTTTCTCAACAGAAAACAGATTTTTTTTACAGAAATACTTTAAAATGTGAACTCAGAATCTGGGACAAGATTTTGATAAGCAAAAGTCTAAATTTAGCTTTATAAATCCACAGTATCATACTACTGAAACAGTCTGACTTTAAGAAGTTCTAAACTACAACAAATCCCATTTAAGTTAATAGAAACTACTTTGAAGTCTGTCTTCAGGCACTTTGCTTGTTTGCTCCCTTGTTTCTAAAGCTTGCAGTATAGCTGATAAATGGAGATTTATAAGAAAGAAAAAGGGCAAAACCACAAAACCAAACCAAACAATAAACCAACAACAAACCCCCCCTGTTCCTTTTATATTGTATTATTAGCGTTCAAATAATGAGCTAAACTGTTCAGAAATGTCTAAGAAATTTGGATACCTTAGGGTTTGCTTCCAACTGTAGATTGTAAGACTACATTTTTGGAGGTGCTTTGTTTCTTTGTTTTCATTTAATCTCATTGGTGACTGCAGCTCTATAGAAACACTTGAAATTTTAGCACTATTACTTTTTTCAAATCCTTGCTGGTAAAGGACAAAACCTTGTGCCTCAAGAACTCTTTTGTGCAAAAAGTGGCACCACTGTTCAAGAGTAAAAGAACAACACAGAAAATAGATAAAACTATTGAAGTCCTAAAATTGTCTCTGAAAACGACCTAAGCCCAGATGCTTCATATGTTTATTTGGATTTCTCAATTAAGCATTTGCAGTATAGGTGTTCTGTTTTCTTCTGTTATTTTCTTTCTTTTTTGCCTTTTTGTCTCTTTTGACTGTGAGCAATATCTGTCTAGCCTTTATTCTAGTCATGTATGAGTTTAACTCTTTCTGTAAGAGGCATTTAAATAGACAAAATTTAAAATGCTGCATTTGATCATTAAGAAACTTGAGGTTTTATTTAAAACACCACATAAATTGTTGGATTTCATTACAATTTTAATTATTAAATATAAAACACATTTTAGCATTACATGTTCAAGGACCAGGCCCCTGAATGACTAGATACACATTATGCAAACAGTAAATGTACAGCTCAGATGTTATTTTTTATCATGAGTGAATAGCTGTAATTCAAAGCAAACATTATCACTTACATTTTAAAATTCTCATTTTAGGAACTGTTATTTCTATTTAGTAATAACATACTTTTATAGTTGATCACAAAGCAATTTTAACATCACCGTATTTTTGAGAAGGAAGCAAACATCGAGAACTGAAAGGAAAGTAAAACTGCCTGGGTACTTCCATAGGAGAACAGTATTTCTCACTAAAAATCTTGGGTTTAATGTGATTTAAAGATTATTTAAGGGGTTTTTTTATCACAGAGTATTGAAACTCTGCATGATAGGTAGGGTTCTTTTACATATGTAACTAATTTATATCTCTCTTGTAGACAAAGTTGAGGTACTCTGAAAGCAAGGCAAAACCAGAGAGATGCAAGAAAGACTGACTCAAATTTATAATCAGAGTGCTTAAGTATTAATTTTTAACTTTTTGCTTTATTTTAGTTTTTAAACAAAATTATTGTTTAGTGTAAAAGAAACTATACTTTGGGAACACCACACACTGCCCTAAAGGAGTCAAATTCCCTTTTGCAGCATAACCAGAATCTCTTCAGTTTTATATTGGACTTTGAATTATTTTTTTTTAAGTATTTATTTTTCTTCCTAGCTATGAATAGGAACAACTTCTTTTAGTACAAGCATTGCTAGCAGGTTGAGTGACACTATCCTGCCCTCTAGTCTGTTCTAGTGAGGCCACATCTGGAGTTCTGTGTACAGTTCTGAGCTATTCAGAGCAAGAGCTCCTGGAGCGTATCCAGCAGAGGGCAATGAAGATGATTAGGGGACAGGAGATCCCCTTTTGTGAGAATAAGCTGACAGACCTGGGCCTGTTCAGCCTTGAAAAGACTGAGAGGGGATCTCATCAATGTCTCTAAGTATCTGAAGAGAGGGTGTCAAGAGGATGAAACCAGGATCTTCTTGGTGGTGCCAAGCCATAGGACAAGAGGCAACAGGCAGAAACTGATGCACAGGAAGCTCCACCTGAACATGAGGAAGAACTTCCTTGGCATTTGAGTGACCATGCACTGGAACAGATTTCCTAGAGAGGTTGTGGAGTCTCCCTTTGAAGATATTTAAGAACTGTCTGGATACAATCCTGTGCAATGTGTTCTATGGTGACCCTGCTTGAGGAGGGAGGTTGGACCACATGACCCACTGATGACCCTTCCAACCTTCCCATTTTTTAATGGCTACAGAAGCAGAAAAGGACCTCTATGTCCAAGTTCTAAATATTCTTTCTTGTGGGGCACCACATTAAGATTTCACCTGCCGTTTTGCAGATGAGGGAAAGATTAGTAGAAGAGAATGAAAGGAAGTATAAAAGAAATCCAGTGTTGGTTAGCTATACTTACTGCTTTTCTTCCAAAGGCTATTTTAAAATTACAAAGATGTCTCTTAGTTCCCATCAATAAAAGATACAGCATAATTCTTTCTCCCTGGACTTGCAGAGATGAACCTTAGACACACAAGTAGATCCACATTGGCTTCAGTGAAGCAGCTCGTAAGTTTGCATCAAACAAACATATATTCATATACAATTCTGCAATTATCTGTGTGCATAACAATTTGCAAGACAGCCACCTGCTTTAATTACATTAAATGTGACTAAAAACTCTTGTTCTCCTGCCAGGCTGCCACACTTTAAACTCTGTATGAGACTTCTAGGAAGTAAATGTTGCCGAGGGTTTCTTTGATTTGATTTTTGATTTTTGATTTTTAACTTTATAGATAGTAGAAATTATTGTAGATCTAATATATTAGTAATGTAACTTTAGTAGCTGAATGTTTATACCCCATGACCCCTATCCTAGCAACCCTTAGAATTCCTTAAAGCTGTTTAGTCTGTATTTCAAGGTAGAATTGCAGAAAAACACCATGAAGCCTGAACCACAAGATAAAGACAGGGACAGAAGGACCTCCAAATCTGAAGCTTTGGAAGGCCTCCAAGGACCTGACGTGCTGTGAAGAAGACAACAAAGATGAAGAGAGGGTCCTGAGACCCCCAGACCCAATTCCTGAGGGGGTGTGGAGAGGGTGGTTTGGGGGCAGGACTGGGGGAAATATCATAATGGGATTGGATGGACACTATTATAAAAACCTGTAACTTAGTTGTGTGATAGAGAATTCTCATGTGAATGTATTCCTGTGAGCCGGTGTTTGGCTCATTAAAACTTTACTTATTTATCTTATCTCCTTACTGACTGCCTGGATTTTTTACTGCGCTCCTTTTAAGGCATCAGAAAATAAATCTATATGCAATCTTTCATGTTCATGGCCTTCTTCTATTGTTTATTTTGCTTCCATCTAACCTGCAAGTAAACAGGTAGATCAGTTAACAACATGAGAAAAGAAAATTTTGTATAGATTACAGTTTGCATGAAAGTAAAGCACATCACAGCATGGGTGCTTGTGCAAAGTAGAGGCTTAAATCACATCCTTATATTGTGAAGAAATCACTGCTGCTGCATTCAGTATGCATGAGATGCAGGTTTAAATGTTCAGGTGCATTCTCCACTCTGGCTTTTGAATGTAAGGTGTAGAAACTGGAAACATTTTGACTCTTAAGCAGAATGCTGTAAAACATTTTGAGAAAATGTGGAAAGAACATACTCCTTTCTCAAAGGGGAACAATCAAAATTACTGACAAAGTATTTTCACTTCATGACTCTGGCTTCTACCATTGTCTTAAGACTTCTCTTTGTGTCAGTGTCTACACCTGGTTAGCTACACCTGGGTAGCTACAGATGCTTGGCTGTGTTACAGTCATACATCAGTATGTCTGAATACTAAAAGCATGATCATAAGCCAGTAGTATGGACTGCAAGGACTTCTGGGATAGCGGCTGTGCTACATGTCCTTTAAAGTTTGCTCTTTTGATTCAGTGGATTTTCCTACTGAGTGTGTTTCTGTTTTGAGGTCTTGGTTATCTCTAGTCAAGTGACATAGAAAACAGAAGATATTTATTTTTTTCAATTATAAATCCATTTAACTTATTTGAAACTTGCTCCAGTTTTCAGATGAACTGCACCAGATGGGTCTAGTGATATTGAAATAAAAAACCAAAAACCTGAAGCTCTTCTTCATCCGAATCTTAACAAAGTCTGTCATTTGATGATTTAAATTTCATGAAAATCTTCTTGATAAGTGATACATAGAAGTTCCCTCAAGCATTGGATCTTGGTATCTTGGGTATCACTGCATTCATATATGCATCCATCACTGAGTAATTTAGACTAGACAAAATCATAGACTTTGAAGAATAGTAAAAGCAATATAATAAGTACTGCTTTTAACTCCATAGCATGTGTTTCATTCAGGTTACATTCTAACAAGTCTGATGACTAATGATACTCTACATTAATATAAATTAGTATCTTCTATCATTTTCTTCTGTCTTTTATCTTGTTTATTTTTTCATAAAACAACTTTGATTTTCACTGGATATATATATATGGAACAAATGACAGCTATTCTCTGTGGTAGAAACATGAAGAAAATTTGAGTATATTTGAGGCTATACTGATTTCCCAAACAGAAATTATTAACAAAATGTTTCTGTATTTAATAAACACTGCATTTGCAGCAAAAGGGAAAATACAAAACATGCAGCCATTTACCACAGTGATAAACCCTGCTGTGTTTAGCCTGAACAGTCAGGGTTTAAAAACTTAGCCAACGAAGTTGAAGACAGATAATATGCTTGTAGCCCTGAAGAATATATATTAGCTATTGGGGAAATGGAGACCACAGGAACAATAAATTGGGTTAAACCAAATACCCAACAGTTCATCTCCATCAATGGCCAGCAACAGACACCAATAGAAAGGAGTAAAATAGGTCAAGCATACAGTGATGCTTAGCTTCCAGCAATATGTGGCTCTTGGCTTTCCTAAGCCAGAAATGTCATTTTGACATAGTATTTGGGGCCAGATTATTAAGGGTTGGGGGGGGAAGGAAAAGTCTTTAAAACTGAAAGTTTGTACTGACCCCACTGTAAAGCATCTATAATAAATTTCTAAAATACTACTCTAATTCAGTTTTCTTGCAGGTTGTTTACTTAGAAAAACCTACAGGAGCCTGTAATATCTAGTGCTAATGGGGGGGGGGAGGATGAGGAGGTTAAAACAATGCAGAACCATTGGATGTTTTCACTAAAGTCTGCAAAATAGCTGTGAAACCTGAATGATACAGCTCACAGTAGCTCAGAAATAAGTTACTCTTATACAAGTCAGTTACTATTCACATGTAGTGATGTACCGATTACTATGGACTATTAAGAATTAGTAAAAGCAACGAAAAAATCCTGAAAAGCCACGAATGTCCCAGTTTTAGATCATCGGAGGCACAAAGTGTTTAACTGGAAAATCCCAAGCAAACAAACCTACAACAAAACAAACAAACTACTCAACAGGAAGCAAAATGAAAATAATATCACAAGGCAGAGTGCTGAATACAGTTATGTAACCCTCATATTTAGTTCTTAGTTCTCCTCACACACTATTTCTCTCCTGAAGTTTTATTCCATATTACAACTTGGTCACTGCAAACTCACATAAAGGCAAAAGTGATCTCAACCTAGAATCAGCTTCTTAGAGCTGAGACATGAAGGGACACTGGAAACATTAATAGATGGGTGGAATTTTAGATTCACTGTACACAGAGGACAAAAAAAAAATCATGGCAACATTAATGCTTAATAAGTAGGGCTTAATGGGAAACAGATCTCATCGATAGGAACTATGTCCTGTTGAGATCACAAATACAGCTGACAAAGTCATCTATGAGTATATAATTTGACCCAGAAATTCATCACTTTCTGTTATTAAATTTGTTATATTAAAAATAAATAAATCACTATGGTATGTATTCAGTGGATTAAAACTGGATGTTAATCATCACCTGATTAGAATGTTTTTAGTCAGATTCCAGTGTGATCTATTCTTGGCTCCACACTAGTCAGTATTGTTATCAGTGATCTGGAGAAAAATGTCATTGATGGTAAAGTCCACAGATTACACAAAATCAATGGAGTGGTAAATTAGGATAAGGACAGGTCAGTTCTACAGAGCAATCAAGTTCACTTAGCAAGATGAGACCATATGAGCATTAAGCCTTTCAAAATAACTGAGTTTATGGACAAGCATCTCTGAAAATGGAATTTAGGTCAGAGTTGCAGGAAGGGGGAATGGTTTTTGAAAAAGTGCTGTTTCTGAAGCGATAAATAGATGATGTTTCAAATATGACCTCCTGATATGATGGAATACATAAAAAGCAAAGCAGCAATCATATTCAGAAATAGAGAATAGTACTGAGAGTAAGCACAAACTATTCCACTCTATATGTAACCATTAATAAAATAGTAAAGAAAAATAATAAAAAGTTCATTGTCTGCAAAAGAGGATGTTTACGAATTGGAAATGTTTATTAAAGACCTAAAAGAGCTACCTAACACCTGGAAAATATAACTTTTCCTAGAAGCCTAGTGCTTAGTCCTGTTAATGTACATGGGAAAGGGTATGAGTTGGTTGATCACTGTGCATGTCAGAGAAAGATTTCTGACTTGCAAACAATGATAAAACATCTTCCACTGGATGGGAAAATTAATCTAAACAAATTTAGAGTAGTGATAAATGAGTTTTAACAAAGACAGCTATCAATTGGTAGAAGAATTTATTATGCAACATGGTGGAGCCTCTGCTATTTGAAGGCCTTACTTATTGTAAAATATATTCTTCAATCCATCCAAGCTTGCAGATGCAAGAATAAGCCTTTACAGAAGAGAAGAGATGCTCACAAAAATCTGTACATAAGGAGTCCAAAATGTTGTTATAAATGCAATAAAAAAAATAATGATAAAAAAAAGGTAAAACTACGTACATACATCCACTGAATCAAGAGGAAAGTACCTTTCCTGATACAAGATAGAAAAGTTTCCCTGTTGACACTGATGAGGTACATCTGGGATAATCATTTAAATATTTCTCAACTTTTTAAACCATAGTACTCATCTCTGCAGTTCTAAGCAGGACTAATAGCTGGGAGATTAGTTTTAAGCACACACCTGGCCACAGAAGGAGAGAAGGGGACACACTGGCTGGAAAATGCATTGATGTGTAGCTTCAATCAAGCTTTGCTGCTGTGGAGTAACAGAAAAAAAGAATGTCCAACAATCACCAATGGCTGATGACCCTCATCCAGCAATGCAAGTGAAAAGAAACAGTGGCACAGGTCAGAGCACAAGGGAACTGAATCATTTGCAGAACTGATTCTTCATAGGGCTGCTGGGGGGTTGGATAAACATTTTGCACTTCATCCAAAACACACTGAGATCAGCCAAGCAAGAGGACATGTACATGAGTGCTGAAGTGGCCCCCACAAGAGGTGATCCTCTACAAGAGATGTAGAAATGGCTACCTGTAATGGATCAGCAGCTTGCAATGACTGGATCTTCTCAATCCGTGGACAATCATCAAGCAAAAGTGGCACCAACACAAAGAGGCAAGTCAGAGGCTTGTGCATATGATGCTTCCCTCAACTTCTGTATTGTTGCCATATTTCTGATTTTAACTTGTGAACATATGTAAATATTTTCATATTCCATTGAAATATTAAATCATTTTATTGTGGGTATGTTTTTTCCTTTCATTTTCTAAATCAGAGTATCATTCCCAGATATAGGCAATTTAATGATCTCTAGTGTTTTGGTTTTCTATTATTACCTCCAAATCAAAAAGACCATTTTCCGAAAGATTACTGAAAATGTATAATTCCACATAGTACTCAACAACAGTATTCCAATATGAATTATATTTTATGATATTTACTTAACGTACCCAGTACAGGTCAAAAGCTCGTAATAAGAAAGTGACCTGACTCCAAATCTTTTTTCAGGCAGCAGAACATTGCATACTTCAGGCTGTACTGTGGGTTTACATAAACTTTCCCTGAAAGCCATGTATTGACCAACTGATGTTTTCAGCAGTGCTAATTAGCACTATTCCAGACTGGACTGCATTATGACTCAGTACCACAGAACAACTCAGAACAGCCTGTTTGTGTGAAAAAAAATGTCTTCTAAACAGAAATACAGATTCTGCCTAGTGAAAGTTTTCTAAGTGTTTGAACATCAACGTACCCATGACAAATAAAGCCGGGTGAGGCTCTGTCCTGTTTATAGCTGCAATATGTAAAGGTCGATGAGGACAAGTCTTAGAGAAACAAGTTTGCTCATAACTGGACAAATACTTCTCAAAGCAGATGTTTTAGACACACAGTAAAACTCTCTGAGCATGACCTCATCTCTCAATGCAATAATAGTTTCATGAATACTGCTCCAACTTCTGCCTCAGTATATCCTGAGGTGACTGGCACATCCTTCTTTGATAGCATATGTAAAGATTTAAAAACCTGCTAATGACTATTAGTGTCATAACCTGAAGGGAAAGAATTTTCTGCCAGACACTGAGATAAACACATCTCTGTTTTCAGGACCAAGAAAAGTCCCTGTCATTAACAGCATTCTCCCAGAGGTGTTCAGCCCAGGAGTACATACTCAGCACCCAGTAAGGGAGCACCTGCCATGACTGTGCAGCTCAGCTACACAGATCCCCCAGACGAGCAATTGCTAATACATGTTGGCACTTGGTGTAAAGGCATATTAACCCTTTCACTACATTTTGCTGTGTACAACATTTATTTCAGAGACACATAAAGGCCACCATTTGCAAGAGTCTTTGCAGTGGAGGAAGAGAAAATATCCCTGATGAGGAAGAGAAAACCTCCCTGACCAATCACATAATTCCTATATGTGACTATTTGGGATTTCTATGTTGTCTCTCTTATTAGCAAAATCCTGCCTTGAGTATCTCACTGGTATCTCTGGTAACACAATGTGAAAAAGAGTGTCTGCCTCTATAACACAATAACACAGTCTGCTTCTGCTAGCTGAATGTTCGCTTGCTTTGACACATCCTTGCAGTGTCCTCTGGTTTAATTAATAATGTTGCTGCCATGTATTATGAAAGTCACTCTTTTGCATATACTGTTATCTTTCCAAATTAGGCATTTTAAAGTTTAAGCCTTAAGAAATGCATAGAGTATTTTCAATCAAAAGTTCAATCTATTTACATGCACAAGAGCTGAAAGATTTTTCATGCAAGTGGTCGCAGTCTTAGACTTTTATTATTTCTGCTTCAGCAGAAAGCAATAAATATGTCTTGAGACAAGGGAGAAAGTTAATAAAAAACTGTCCTTTCCCCTTTGTGCTAGACCCTGTTTTAAAACCAGCTTGTCTTTCATGAACAAATTAATTGGATTAACTCTGCTTCAACCACAAAGGACTACAGTCTGTGTCACTAGCATATTTGTATAATGAACCATCACTGCATGATATACTAGGGGACTGATCCTGAAATCATATTCAAGCAAGTATTTTTATTAGCATTAACATTACAATTCAGTTTGTGGGATACAAATAAGAAAAGACACAAATTTTCAAACGTCCCTGCACCAGTGAACTAATGGTTCAAACAAAAAAGACCTATATGGTGAATGATGGTATAGAAGGGAATCTTATCCTCAGTGAGCCAGCTAGGCAGAGGGCAGGTCCTTGTTGTCAAAAGATATTAAAATGGTGTACCTAGAGACATTACCAATGAAAATTACACTGCAGTTTGTGAGGATGTCAACAAAAGGAATAAAGCTTAATAAAAATAAATGTGGCTACTTTCCAGAAATCAGACTGCATTTTTGAAAAATAAATATCTTTTTTAATTATGAAAATAAAACCATCACTATCTATTTATACCCTCCCCTTCATCATGTTAATAAAATTTTAAACTGAGACTATTGCAAAGTTAGTTCTTACACAACATGTTAAATTTTTGTTTATGTAAATGGTTTCACCCATCTCATAGGGGTATGCATTCCAAACACTATCCTTTGCAGCTTTCATTGTTCCTCATTCATGTTTTATATAAATAATTTTTGTGTTTTTCTGAGTGTTTGTACAGCATCTCAGTTCAAAATGAGTCCCTGGCTTCAACTATAACTAATAAATGAATAAGAACTAGAACAGTCATACAGGAACATAATCTATGGAATTAAAATCTCCATAGTTTATTTAAGAAAAAAAACAACTAAGTTGTCTCTTTTCAAAATTAAAGTGATTTTTTTTCTGTTGCTGGCAATACTAGGGTAAGAACTGGTACTTAAAAAGCTAAAAATGTTTATGTTCCAGGGTATTATTATTCTACATACTAAATGGACCATTCATCACAAAGCATTAATTGATCTTTTGTTTAAATATTTAAATAATCATAATGTCTAATTAGGAAAAATTTGAATTTTTTTCTTAATTGAGTTCCCAGTAAAAATTTTTAAAAGGGAATGACTTTTCCCTAAGTGGTCAATGAAAAATTACATGCAAATTAGACCATAAGGATAAATGTCTCCTCCTAAATATATACAATCTCTGGTCATGGCAGTCTTTCTGTTGTTTGGGAAGTTGATTTCACAGTTTTATTACTATCAGTTATTGCTATTTTACCTTCTTCCATTACAGCAAGGACTGCATCTTTAAAGAAAATGGCCACTTTTCATTCTGAATTCTGTGCAAGCACCCACCAAGAAGTAATGAGGGTCCCAAGAAACTTTCTGCTGCAGACTAAGGAGGAGCATTTGTCACTAGCCAGCACATCCTGCACTTGCGAATTTGCAGTTGCTGTTGGATGGGAGGGATGTTGTTATGTCTACACCTGGCCTGAATAACTGTTCACATAGGGTACCATGCATGATGGAGGGTTCTATATCATAGACTTCTGCATCCAAAGAAACAGCTCCAGCGATGTTAGGAGTCAGGCCTGGAATTTGGGGCATTCTTTAAAGAATCTTCCTTTGTAGTAATAACCTGTGGTTTGCAGAGACTCTTTTTTTCTTCCTGTATTGTTTGTGAACAAAGTATAGGCAATGAATTTGTAGCATCTGTAATATAGGCCTTCCCACTTGCTGAAACTAGATACACCTTTCAGTTATGAGAGGCATAAATCCTTATTAACTATTAACTACTGTTATAGGTAGCATAGAATTATTCAAGCAATAAAAGAGTTTATTTTTTCCCTTGGTTAGTTGCAAATGAGCCTAGAGGGAACCCGGGAGTTCTAAGTTAAGCTCATTTCATACCTGTAGCAATAGCTCTAAAACCTAATCCTGGATATGTTTATACATTTTTAATAGGACCCCAATTTTACATACAGTATCCTCCAGTGGCTTCAGCTGCTGTAGCATATTCCTGAACAGTTTTTCATGTAATAGGCTCAGCAGGTTCAATGCTTGATTATATTTCCTCCGGTTCAATATCTTCTCTTTTCCCTTTGTTATACACTGACAAGAGGACTATACACAGGTTCTCTGCTGAGGATGCCTCATATGTGAACGTGCAAGCAATGTGGAATTGATCTGGCTGATTCTAGTATTCAAGGAATTTAATTAAATTATTGAAATTCAGGGTTGAACCCCTGGGACCTTGATCCTGTATTGTCAGCTTCAAATCCAAGGTGCACTGGCTGCTTGATAATGTGTTCATAGGATTTGCAGTAGAAGCGGTGGTGAATCAAAGCCAGTGACAGTATCACTAACTGACAGAAAACAGAGGAACTGATGCTGAATACATTTAAAAATAAATCAATATTGACTGGCCTGACTGAACAGTTCTGGCAATGCGTTGTACTGGCACCGCTGCTGACTTACCAGTTTAAGAGTAGGCTCAGGATTCATGGTAGTTGGAAATCTGGAGAGACCTGTTGCTGCAGCAAAGCATTTAACTTCAAGAAAGAGAATATTTTCTTATCTGTTTTCTTTGCCAAAAGGTAGAAACTATTGTTGCAGATGCCAAATGGAACCAAACCAGTATTAAAAGAGAAACAAAATTATATAAAAATTCTTGCAAAAAGGTAACAAATAAAAATCGAAAGAAATGGCTTTCATTTGTACTGATGTGAGTGCAAGTACTCTGCTTATTTTCCTCAGATATTAACAGATTGTTGAGAGTTTGAGACTGGAGTCAATTTTAAAAAAAAAAAAAGGCAAGAAAAAAGAGAAAATACAAAGGAGTTTAAAAACATTAATGCAAAATAATGCTCAGCCTTTACTACCTCTACTGAGACCTAAGTCACATCTTTCCTCAAGTGGTACCACTGGAAAAAGGACACAAACCAAAGACAGCTGTGGAACCGCTCTGCCCCATTGCATGCTGTTTCTTCCTTCATTCTCTCTCACCTGTTCACCTGCTTTGTTCAATTTATCATTGTCTGCTTCCCTTGAAATGGAACCTAAGAACACTTGGCTGAGCTGGACTGCATAGCTGTCGCTTCAACTTCTGCAAGCAGAGGATAGCTTTATAGCCTTTCTGCAGCATTATTCCCTTTGGTGGGAATAGATGATACACATTTCTATCACTATTGTTCCTTCCTTCCTCAGCAGGCCAGTGTATGTCATCAGGAATATCAACAACTTGGGACTTCAGGTCTGATTCCTCCAAGGGACCTAGTATTCTCTATCCCTGTGGAGTCAAGGGACTCAATCAGGCTAAAACAATTGTGTGTGTATTATTCTGTAATCAGACTACTCATGGGCATTAGTGCCTTGCTGTATATAAAAGACCCCTGACTCCAGTGGGAGCCAAAGTCATCCAGCAGTGCACTTAAAAAACTGCAGAGCGCACGTACCTACCTAAGGCCAGGGCTTTGAGGAATAGGGATGAAGTCAATGAGACCAAAGTAGTACCTTGGCACCTTTCACCTTCAGATTTTTGTTTAGTGGGAGCATGCTGCTTTCAGAAGTCCTACAAACTTTACTATGTAATTGGCTATGATATTAAGGTACCTACTCCTTATAACTTAATTCTAAAATACAGAGTATACAACAGAACAATGGTACACTGCGATTAGCCTCATTGCCTTTTAGAGACCCTAAAAAATCTAGACTTCTTCAAGAACAACCATAACATAAAAGAAACAATAGTCATTATTTTTGGTTTAATAAATAAATGTGGTACCACTTATTTGGCAACCTACCCATGCCTCTTTTCCTACATTCTTACTCCACCTGCAAACACTGTGTCTTGACATCTGCAATCTAAATTAGGGGCAACAGCCTGTATCGGATCAGCATGAACCTACATTCTGAAAGTAGAACAGTTGCTGGAGTTAAGAATTGCAGAGGTTCTTGTATGGTGAATCTCAACTTACCTCCCAAAACGGTACGGTAATGTGTGCTTCTTTCTGCCCTGCACTAATGTTCACTTCTCACTTAAGCAAAGGGGGGTGTGGGTGCTGTACAGCAAGACAGAGAGAAAACTATTGTAAAGCCGGAAGAAACCCCTAGTTCCGAGGACTTTGTGTTGTAAGCCTCAAGCCAAAAACCAAGCAGTTACATGTATTCTGTACATTAAGATGTATCACCACGCAATATGAGAGGTAGTATCAGGTCAGCATCCCTCTCTTCACACTTCTGAAACTCCATGTTGTGCAGATCCCCCTTTCCACACATGAATCTAGAAGATATCAAAAGTCCAGAGTTATTTTAGAGCATGAATTCCTCTGTATTTCTTGAGATGCTGGGGTTGTCACTGTTTATCAAGTAACACCACAAGCAAGAATCTATTTTAAAATCCACTTACTTAGTATGCATTCCCAAACAATTTTCTATTTTCATCCTTTTTTGTTTGTCTCCTCCACTCTACCCCATTCATATTTTACTTCTTTGAATTCAAAATAATAAATCAATTTATTGGCAAAATTACATTCTCTACATGCTGACATAAGACAGAAGAAGCAATGTTGAAAATATTTCAAAATAAATAATCAGTGCTATGTCAGGGGACACTACTTTGAGAAGTCCTAATAAAGCATTTGATATGTTGAAACAATTAATGTTATGCCAATTTAAAAGCAGGCAGGAGTTTGGTAGTAAGAATGCAGAAAAATTATCACAAGAGTAAAAACACAGTTTTCAGAACTCACAGGCCATATCTATATTAGTTCATAAAATTAGTTAAACTGTCTTGTTCTTGGCCATGAGGGGAAGTGAGATGGCAAAGCCAGCATCCCTGAAATTAACCTCTTTTTCTCCAAATGCAATGGCTCATCTGTCCGTCTTATTCAGGTCCACTCTAGATCATATCCAGGCCCAAATTTACAATGAAGTAATGCCCCAGAAGACATATTAACTATGCAATCAAGTTCAGGAAGTAGAAAAAGGGCTCAACTCAGTTAATGGGAACTTCATACCCTCTTATTCAGACCCAAGTAAATAAACTGGAAAACCCCCTGCAACCCTGAAATTCCTGCAGCTCTGAGGAAAAGGGAGCTTCAGCTTCAAAGTATTTGCATTATAGAAAACCGAACCAAATCAAACCAACCAAAAAAAACCCAAACAAAACCAAAACACAAACAAACCACCAACCAACAAAAAAGCAAAATCACAAACAACAAAAAAAACCAGAATCACAGAATATGCTGAGTTAGAAGAGACCCACAAGGATCACCGAGTCCAGCATTTAGGATGATCCCCAAGAGTCACACCATGTGCCTGAGAGTATTGTCCAAATGTTTCTTGAACTTGGGCAGGCTTGGTGCTGTGACCACTTCCCTGAGGAACCTGTTCCAGTGCCCAACCACTCTCTGGGTGAAGAACCTTTCTCTAATATCCAACCTAAACCTCCCCTGACACAACTGCAGACCATTCCCTTGGGTCCTGTCACTGGTCACCACAGAGAAGAGATCAGCGTGTGCCCCTCCTCTTCCCCTCATGAGGAAATTGTAACTGCAATGAGGTCTCCCCACAGTCTCCTCTTCTTCAGGCTGAACAGACCAAGTGAACTCAGTCACTCCTCACACTGTTTCCCCTCAAGGCCCTTCACCATCTTCGTTACCCTCCTTTGGACACTCACCAACAACTTGATATCTTCCTTATATTGCCCAAAACTGCACAAAATATCCAAGGTGAGGCTGCCCCAGTGCACAGCAGAGTGGGACAGTCCCCTCCCTTAACCAGCTGGCGATGCTGTGCCTGATGCCCCCCAGCACACGGTTGGCCCTCCTGGCTGCCAGGGCACTGCTCACTCAGATTCAGATTGCCATCAACCAGTACCCCTGCGTCTCTCCCCATGGCACTGCTTTCCAGCTTCCCCCCAGTCTGTACATCCAGGATTTCCCACATCCCAGGTGCAGAATCCAGCACTTTGCTTTGTTGAACTTCATATGGTTGGTGATTGCCCAGCCCTCTAATTTGTTGAGGTCTCTCTGCAGGGCCTTCCTACCTTCAAGGGAGTCAACAGCTCCTCACGGGTTTTTGTCGCCTGTAAACTTGCTTAGTATCCCTTCCAGTCCTGCATCCAAGTCATTTATGATGTTGAAGAGCACAGGGCCCAAGATGGAGCCCTGTGGAACCTCACTAGTGACAGGCCACCAGTCTGATATCACCCCATTCACCATCACCCTCTGTGCTCAACCTGTGAGCCAATTGCTCATCTGATAAACACAGATGGATGTGTTTATCCATTTGTATGCTGGGCATTTTGTAAAGAAGGATCTTGTGACAGACAGTTTCAAAAGCTTTACTGGAATTCAAAAAGATTACATCCATGGGCTTCCCTTGATCAGTCAGGTGGGTTACCTTGACATAGAAGGAAATCAGATTTGAAAAGCAAGACTTTCCCCCCATGAAGTCGTGCTGGTTGTGATCAAGGACTGCATTGTCTTTCAGGTGCTTTTCAATACTCCCCAGAATAATCTTCCCTGTAACTTTATCAGGCACTGAAGTGAGACTGACAGGCCTGTAGTTTCCAGATACCTTCTTGCCCTTCTCAAAAACTGGGACAACATTTGCCAGCTTCCAGTCTGTTGGAACCTCTCCGGATTACCAAGACTGCTCAAAAATCACTAAGACAGGTTGTGCGATGGCATCCTCTAACTCTTTGAGGACTCTGGGATTAATCCCATCAGGTCCCATAAATTTGTAGGGTTCCAGCTTGAGCAGGAGATCCCACACAATTTCAGGTCCACTGTGACTTGGTCATTCTCTCAGTCATGGTCCTCTGGCTCAGGACACTGAAACCCCCTTGGTCCACCACTCATGTTGAAGATAGAGGCAAAGAAAGTGTTAAACACCTCTGCCTTGTCTCAGTCCCTGTTTGTGAGGTCACCATTCTCATTCTGTAATGGGTCAATGATATTTCTATACTGCCTATTGACATTAATATATTTGAAAAGTCTCTATATATTGTCCCCAACACTTCTGGCCAGCTTCAGCTCCAGTTGAGCTTTGGCCACACGCATTTTCTCCCTGCAGTGGCAAGCAGCACCTCTGAATTCTTCCCATGTCACTTGACCTTGCTTCCACTGAACATACACGTTCTTTTTTTCCCTATTTCCAAGAGAAGATCCTGGCTCAGCCAAGCCCAACAACCTTTAATTAATTTCTGTTTTCTCTTTCCAAGTAGCTCTTTGAAAGGTGGGCGTTGTACTTTTTCTGGTAAAAAATTTTATTTAATAAGAGCTGTTAATGAACTTTAATCTCTCTTTTTTCCACTAAGGACAAGAGCTAAAGCTCAGTGAAATCAGTAGAAACACTCCTGAAGAACTTAACAGGAAACATATCCAACCCTCTTGGTCTTTTGCTTCCCCTGCAGCATTTTTCTTTTTATGTTGGTTCCTCTTTCCCTTTTTTACTATCATCCAATTACCATCTTCATTAACATAAATCAAATACTAACATATGAGCAGTGCATTCAAGTGAAAACAGAAAAACATACACAGATGCTAACAACTGTGAACTCAGAAAAATTAAATATGTTGCTCTGTAAAAGTTACTTTGCTGAGACCTTAGTCACTTTCTATTTAGAAGACTTTGCTTTTGGAGAATGCATTAAAACATTTCCTGCATGCTTAGAATATTGCATAGTCTGTATGGAACCAGTTAATGAAGTCCACATACAGGAATCCTGGGGGGAGGTCTCTAATACATAAACACAGTGCTGTAGATCTTCAGGGGGGTAAAAAAGCACTCTGAGAAAGTGCCTTGGACTAGGAAAGTGTTATAGCAACACAGTGTTTATTTTCACAAATACAACTTCTTTTTTTACACTCTAGGAGGGAAAAGAGAAAAAGAGAAGAAACAAAAAAATACGTTTGTTCTAAGTTTGTTGATCTCAAGCAACAAGTTGGTAACGGCAAAGGAAAATTAAGTTTTCCCTTCTGTGCACAGAGGTAAATTACCTAGGAATGTAAATCATTTCTGTACTGCTCTTGCTGAAATGAGAGTGCTATTGCAGTGAAGCCTGTACCAAATAGAGCTATGTGGAATATCCAATGCAAAATTAAAATACTTAAGACACATGCCATTGCAGCTCCTGGAACTGTAGAGGAATTGCAGTGTTCCCTGCCAGCTGATATATCCATCAGCAATTCATCAGCGCTTGGACTAGGTTTTCAGCATTTCTGGATATCAGGAAGAGCTTTAGCATACTGTGTTGTGAAGTGCTTGTGTCCAGTATTGCTACCTGGTTCAGTTGCATGCACAGAAGAAACCATCCAGATTTCATGTGCTTAGATATTTTCTGCATTGGTATCGACAGAAGAAATGTAGTACTGGCCTGGCAGACAGCTGCCAAAGAAAGAGTTCCAGAGTGCTTCCCAGCTCCCAGGCTTCTCTGAACATGTTGGATCCAGATCCAGAGTCCTTGCTTAACTGCCCTTTTGCTGTCCCTCAACACCATGAGGAAACCTGGATTTACTGATTAAAAAGGAGCAATATCTCTTTCCAGGTCCCCAGAGCAGAAAAAAATTCATAAAATATGCTGAGTTGGAAGGGACCCACAAGGATCATCGAGTCCAATTCTTAGCCCTGCAAAGGACAACCCCCAAGGGTCACATCATGTGCCTGAGAGTATCATCCAAAAGCTTCTTGAACTCTGGCAGGCTTGGTGCTGAGACCACTTCTCTGGGGAGCCTGTTTCAGTGTTCAGCCATTCTGTGGGTGAAGAACTTTTCTTTCCTCCCAAATAAGTAATGCATACAGATCATGAAAGTAGTTTAGTGTCAGGGTTGCCAAAGTCAGGGCTGCTTTGCAGGGAAAGGGGTTCCAGGAGGTTGAGTGGTGACAGGGCAGGCAGGTACAGTGTCCACCCAGGCAAGATTGTAGTCCTGTGGTGCCCCAGACAAGCCAGCAAAGCAGGGACATGGGCAGACAGACACACTGTAAACTGAGCCTTATACCAGACAGACCCACTGTAAACTGAGCCTTAGACCACACAGCCAGGCCCATGGATAGGGAGTGATGCTTACAGAGCCCTGACAATTAACATAGATAGCTCATTATAGAGTGAGATCTATATACAATAAAGTTATAGGTATCAATGATAAGTACAAAGCAAGCTATAGTGACAACTTTCCACTGAATCATTTCTTTAGCATTTTTATCCCTTCTATTATTTAGTCTTTTGCTGATTTCAGTGTCATTGCTCATTGTTTGCTGCTTTTTTCAGTTAAATGTTACTTTGATTTCACCAAACCAGGTCTATATGAATAAAGACAATGTAAGTCTTATTAAAATCAGGGTCTTGATCTTTTTTGGCTTCATTTCCTCAGCTTCAGCATGAAGTCTCTTGTTCAGGGACACATCTCCATCTCCATCTCTTTTTCATCATAATCAATCACATTATGAAATCCTTTTCACTGAAAACATTATACATTGAAACTGATTCAATTTCTTGCCACCACTACTTCTATTATAAGATTTTTCTAGAACATCTGTTTTTTTCCAATTTCAATGCCGCATTTATTATGTCTTATTTAGGTCAAAATTGTCCCTTAGCTTTAATGGGCTGTCTTTCACTTTTCCATCTGCTTTTGTCATGTCTTTATGAAAATAAATGAAAAGTACTTTTGGTTTTTATTTTGTTATGTTAAGCAATTTGATAAGCTTTGGTCATAAAAAAGGTTTTCTGTTCCTACAGCAGTGCTATTAACTATTTTCCTCTCTCCACCTGCTCCATTAGGAGTTTAACTTGTTGAGTTCTATGACTGGAATTCTAAACTCCATGCTAGATAATGTCTCAACAGTGCAACTTATAATTAATACTTAATGCTTTCGTTTTGCAAAAGTCTCGCTGGGTACATTTGAGAATTATATTTCCATTTTTTACGGCTACATGCACCTAGATGGTGCATAATAATTCTTTGACTGGCTAATACCCCTAAGTCTTTGCATTTCAACCAGTGGGGATGACTGCAGAAATTCTGATTGAAGAAATTCTCATTGCTCCCTATGTTCATTACCTCGCATTTCAAACTAATTAAATCACATACCTTGTCCCATTTCTAAAGCCTATCCATTTCTTCCCATGTGGTATTCTGTTCATCTTCCATATTGTTCATGTCTGTTACATCTGTATTTCTTGAAAAAATATTAATGCCCTCTTATATCTTGTACTCAAGATATTGCTGATATTTTACATAACATTGGGTCTGATTCTGATTTTTGAGGAATTACAGCCAATTTATTTTTATTTTAACATAATTTTTTGTAGTTTCCACAGTATGATCTTGTGCTAATCTACCTCTTACTGCCAGTATGTAATTATTTCCTTTGTGCATTGAATACAAGTAGATCAAGTGCTTAAACAACCTTTTCAGACAAGCTCAGTTACCAAAGTTCAGTTATGATGCCATCCATCTACTAATCCACGGGCCATTGTACCCTATTTTTCATTCATCTTCATACATTTAAATATAATTCAAATGTTGCACTTAAGCTTCATATTCAACTAATGTAAGAGTACTGGGTTTTATTGGGCCATTTCTAATCTCTTTCTTGGACAGACTAACTATGGCTTTGCTTTAGCTGTGCATTCGAGCTCTGCCACAAGCTTGAGTCACTGCTTCCAGGTTCATCTAGTGTTTGTGTGCCATCCTCTCTTCTGAGTGGTCCCCTGGTCCATCCCTGAGGAGTTCAGTTATCTCAGAAGGCTACACTGAGCACCAAGACATCCCCCAAAGGCAGGCCCAGAAGTGCCAGGCTTTTGAAGGGTGAGCCATTTGTGAGCAGTTCTTGCTGGTTCAATCAGGGATCACAATATCCAAAGCCGTTATTGTTATTGACTGAATCTCCTAGGAAACAGGAAACTGAAGCTGTATTTTCTTTTCCCTGGAAGCTGCTGATCTGCAGTCCTACAAGCAGGCACAAACAGGCAGACACAAAAATATAGACCCTTCCTTGGACCGCCCTGCCTGAAGAGCTGCTGCACAGACAAAACTGTGCAGGGTGACCCCAGCTAGAGATTCATCCTACAGAGGTGGAGTTTGCCTCTGGAGGGAAGGATGTAGCCCTGTGCTGTCAGTACAGACAGGAAAGATGAATGTGGACCAGAGAAGAACTGATGAAAGGGAGGTCCTGAGAGTGAAGTTCTGTAGGAGGTAACATACTTTGTGGAAATAGTATGCACCGAGTGGAGACTGCAAACTCCAAAGCTTTTTATCCTATTTGCAGAGAAAGAAAAGTCCACCAAAGCTTTTGATTCACTATCTGAAAAGAAAAGAGTGTCTTTTTCAAGGAAGTTATTGAAAATATGGGACTATTTATTAACAAATATGGCTTTTTAATTCAAGGATCTTATAATGGATGATAGAATGACATGGAAGCAGAATAAAAGCATTTTAATCATACTTTTGTAGATTACATTAAATCCAAAATATAATTTACATGCACCATGAAAACTAGATAGAATTGATATGATATGATATGATATGATATGATATGATATGATATGATGAACAGGCAATGCCATTTTTTAATCTTCACTTTAGAAACACTTGCCCTGCTGATAAGCCCCAATGCAACTGTCACAGACACAGATCTTATCTGTCTGCCCATGAAAAACAACAGGACCAAACAAGAATTTTCACATTCTTTCACTTTCCGTGTGTTCTGAATTTGTTCTAATTACACCTGTGTTCTTTAGGTGGTCTGTAATCCAAAGACTCCTGGTGCCAAATTCATTTGGCTCCTGAGTGAGGCATATCCATCACTGTGCCAGGTGAACCTTTATAAACAGGGGCAAGTAGGGTGTTCAATAAAATGGAGGGCACATGCTAGGAACTGTAAAATAACATCCATTATACATAGTCCCTGCCAGAAAATCTTCAAGGCTAAAACCTTCTTGCTGCAAGCAGCTTGGCACTTATGTAGCGTAACTGTAAGAGTGCATCTCTACCCATTCAAGGATATAGCCCAGTCCATAAAATTATCCATGTGCATAACTGCTGATGGGTTTAAAACAGCAGAGGCAAATGACTTATAAATGGATCACACAGATGGCAAAACTGTTTGAAGAAAATACCTCTTCTCCACTGGTGTGAAGTTGACTCTGAAGTACATATCTGTTGAAGGCTGAGAGAGGGAGAGAGAGCAGCTACACAAAAAAAAAAAAGAAAAAAAAGAGAAAAGAGGTGGTGGACATCTGAGCCTCAGAGCCTGAGCACAGAGGAACCAAGCACAGCAACACTGCTGGTGGCATGCAACACACTCACCAAACAGAGCTTCTTCAGGAGGTGTAGACTGCTGAACTGAAAATATAAAGAATTTGGAGGTGTTAAAAATGGAATAGTGGCCTTTATAGCATGGTGCCCCATCTTCTGTATTTAATTTGAGGAATTGAATACAACCTTCAGCATGATTTCTGTTTAAGGAAGTCCATTATGAGATCCTCCAAAACAGTAATGAACACTGTTCAAAAAGTAAGAACAAGAGAAAGAGATACATATGTACTATACCCTTTTAGAGAATTAGGAGTGACTGCTCTTAGTTTTGCAAAAGCTTACCACAACCATTTTCTTGAAAATATGGTTACCACAAAGAAAAATAACATGAGGATGCACTGAGATTTAACAAATGATTTTTTACCAGATTATATTTACTATGAATTCCCCAAGGCTCCTCTTTGCTTTCAGGTCTTTTTAGTTTCAAAGATAAACCAACTGAATTGATAATTTAACCATCCACATGATTTCATTTTCAGAAAAAATAACATCATAGGTAGCAAACCAAGGCTTCATGACATTTTAAAATTATTAATAAGTAAGATTTGGAAAACAGAAAACAATATCCATAAACTCCTCTCATTACCATAAAACTTCATGTTAAAAAATAAATAAATTGCACTATGCAACACTGGAAATATTTCTGCACTTTTGGTTCAAGTCACAAAATATATATTTCCTCATTTATCCTCACTATCTTAACAAACAAAAGCTCAGTAATATGGAGAAAGCATTGATGCATGAGCTGTGCGAACATAGCACAAAATAGCAAGATTTGCAATGTTCCAGGCAAGTATTTTGTCAGCTTCTTTAGTTTACATATTGTTTAGAGTGTTAGGTGCTTAAACTCTGTAATAATAGGGTTTACATTAAAAAAGAAAAACAACCAGAGTATCTATCTAGCTTGCTGGGAGATAGATAGATAGATAGATAGATAGATAGATAGATAGATAGATAGACAGATAGATAAGGGTTTATTGAGGTTTTAAAATACTTCTTTATTTTTGAGACCTGTGCTGACTGTTCAAGTAGAAGTATAACTTACTAGCTTTCCTTGTTTCCAGTATGTCTTCTGTTACAGATTTCTTACTTTGATAACTTGTAGATATTTTAAAGAGAGATTATCTCCCTAGACCCTGGCACAAGACTCAGGAGTTAAAGTACTGAATATGACTTCTGGAATATTTTTGACTTGTAATTGTAAGAAGAGAAATTTTTTTAAGTCTGGAATTTCTTTTTCTGTAAATATTGGCAATAACCAAGAAACCATGAGAAAAATACTAAAAATAACCAGAGACCTTAATGGTATGGTTTCTCATACATTTCTAAATATGCCTAAATTTGGTTTTGTTCCTAGACTGGATCTTAAACAGTGGTTATTAAGTAGTAGTCTAATCACTTGTACATCTATTATAAAAACAAGACCTTTCTCTCTTGTTGAGATTATAGAAATGCAACAAGCTGTTATGAATAGGTGTTGCAGCACGTCAGCACTTTTGTACTGTATCTTTGTTGAAAAATAGTGGGTGTTTCTGTCATCAGGATATCTTCTAACTAGAAGAGTCACCCTAGTGTCAAATTTAACAGACAAGATGAGCCTCTTGCTTTTTTACAGTATTCTTACTCTGAGATAGCTAAATGAGACCACCCCCTGGCCATGGTTCATCTTCTGACAAAAACATAAATTATTTTTGTGCTTGACTTAAATTTTAGTGAAACATAACTAAGACACAGCAAGCGATGTCTTTAGTTCGTTTGCTTAAAGCAGCCATTGGGTTGGTATATGTAGTAACCACCATGTGCTAAGGACACAAACAGCAATTTTTGTATGGAGTCAATATCTTCTATTACCAACCAATACATTCTAAAAAAAAATCCAAACCTCCAACAGTTAGACTCACCTGCCTGAAGTGACCTAAAGAAAGACTACTTGTGCCTGGAAAGCTGTCTGTTTTGTATGTCTGACAAAAGATATTTTCTCTGCCTAAAAACTTTACACTAGCTAGAAAGAGCCATGTTAGTTCAGGAGTCATCCCAATCTTTCCAACACAGGCATGACTACAGACTTGTACCAGGTTTCACTTGTACCAAAGGTGCTGCCTTATCTTTTGTTTAATGTTACACAGTCTTCCTGCCAGTCTAAGCAAGATGTTTTTGTATCTCTTCTGGAAATTGCTCATATCCAAAACCACAGATCTAATATCCTTCTTGTGATATGAGCTTATGCTAAGCAATGTCTCCACACTTTCCAAAATTATATGTGCCTGTATCTTTCTGTATTCTTTGATCATGTTGAAAGGATGAATCCACTGCGCTTGTTTATTAGCCCCAACAACTATGTTCGGTACATGGGTGGAAATATTCCCTTCAGCATGTTAATTACAAATTCACACTAGGGGTTCCTTTGTGTTCTGAGAGAATACAGTTCTTTGATTACACAAGACCTAAGTGGCATTTCAGAATATCAGCATTAATAACTCATTCCTACAGATCTACCAGGTAGAATTAAAATTAGGAAGAATGGTTATAACTTGTCAAACTAGGTTCTAATTAATAGAGTTGTGTTGCAACTACTTGCTCCTTCACAGACTGCACTGTTTTCCTAAATACTGTTCTTCTGACATCACATGATGAAAATCTGCAGTTCTGAAAATCTACCATTATTAATTTTCAGGTGAACATAAGAAAATATTTTAAAAATACATGAAATCTGGTCAAATAGCACAAAATTCTGGGTTTATTGCACAAATATTTTGAGTATTATTCTGCAGAATCTTCATGACTATGAATTATTTCAGACTATTCTGTTGGTATAACGTAGCAGAAATAACACTATTCTTGTGTGGAATGAATAACAACTTTCCTAAAATCTTTTTAATTTTTTTTTTCTTTTTGATTCCATTGTATAGAGACAGAGCTGTGACCTGAAATTTTCAAGGCTCTAGTAGTATGACTGAGTTTTGCTTGGAAACTACTGAAAAAAAACCCTCCTTTTTTTGTCTTTTACCCTATTAGTAAAGGGGAGTAATATAATCTGTCCATGGGTGGGATTGTTACTGCCTAACTTAGACATCTAAAACCTTGTTGTCTAAGCACAATCTAACTCTCTTTTGCTTCCCTTAGAGTTATTGGAGAGCAGTAAACACCCCCCCAGTTAGTACTCATCCTCAGACAGAAATCTAGCAAAGACCAGATGAATTCCCCTTTGCAGATGTTTGTGTCACTCTATTAACTATAAAAGGACCTGAGGGTGATGGGCTCAGTTTTTAACTTGCCACCTTCAATTTGCATGGTAAACATTCCTTCACAAATCCACATAATTACTGTCAAATCACTATTTACAACGTGACTCCCCTGTGAAACCTACAGGGCTTACAGACAATGGGCAAGCTGTTAGCAAGCTCAGACTTCTTGTGTGATAATTTGTTTATTTTCTTGTTATCTTATCCATCCCTTTCTCCCTGGTGGATGTTTTATACACATATGTGTATCTTGCCAATCCAAAGGCAAATCCTGGCTCTGTTGAAGATGGTAGGGCCAGGATTTCTTATTCTTCCTTAAACATACAGAACAGTCAGGTCCTAGTCCTTAATATGATGCATTAACTTCTATATATTATCTTTCAAGCTAAAAATCTACAAAGGACATATAAATAGATTGATCAAATAAAATAACTGTGACAGTAAGATCAGCTTATTCTGCTCCTAGGGGGAAAAAAAAAGGCACAAACCAGCAAAAAAGCCATACAATGTAAAATGATCCTTTCAATGAAAATTGACTTTTTATGCTTCCTTATTAGAGACTTGCCTTAGAACTAATTATATTAAACTTCTACATTCTCTGCTTTTTCTCATCAGTAATCTCACAATCTCTGAATCTGTGAAAGTAAATGCTTAGTCAGTGTGTAAATTGAGGACAATTATCATTATGACCACACAGTAATATGAAAATAATTAGACCATTGCTAGCAGCAAAAATATAAATCAAATCAGTTTGTAATAGGAACATTAATAATTTGTTAAAGATACAATCTACTGCACATGAAGATGGGAAAGCAGCTGAGCTGAGCTGCTTTTCTGAAGGCAGTGCTTGTTTTGAAATAAAGAGCACGAAATTCAGTGTATGTGCATCAGTGATAATCTGTGGGCAATTGTGTTCTAGAGAATTTACAACCTATTCCAAACGCGTGAACTCAGTGGAACTGGGAAATCAAATGGCTGAGTGGTATTTATTATGCTACCCTTATCTTTGCCAAGGTGGAGAAAAAGACTGGGACAGTTCACTTTCCCTCCAGGCATCCAGTAATGAGCCAACTGGTGGTGCATTAGGAAGTAGTGGGCAAGTGGCATTATCATCAGGTGCATTTTTAGTAGCAGAGTCAAGTAGCACTGGGAGCATTTTAAGTAGTGCAGTCGAGTGCTAGAGCATTGGTTATTATAGCACAGAATGCACAATGGCTGGAAAGCTTTGGGAAATATAACAAGCAGAGTTAGGCCTGAAACATCCACTTTAAATACTGTCAAACTTTGAAGAGCAGCAGGTCTAAACTCAGACTTTCCCTTTGGCACCTAGGGATCACTCTAACAGGCAAAAACTGAGTCTCAAATTCAAACCCTCTCAAATCCTAGAAAATCCTGGATACATTTCTGATGGCAAGTAACACAGTCCAGATTCTTTCCGACCACAATAGACAATACAGCTGAATGCCACAGCAAACTTTGTGAAAAAAAAAAAAAAAAAAAAGGAGACATTTGGCACAATAAGCATTAGTAGTCAGGGAGCCAAGGTAACACCAAATGTGAAGTCTGAAAATTATGAAAGAATTATAAGTGATGGGGAATATTATTCAAGTCTTTCCAGATATTGATACCTGAAAAAACTCTTCTCAATAGCAGGGATCACAGTAAACATTTAGGCAAAGAGGACTCTAGGATGCTCGAAGGCTTTGACAGGGATTAGGGTCTACTGCATAACAGTAACTTTGTATGGATCAAGCTGTTCTGAAGGAAATGTATGCTAAGTGAAAGTTACAGCACAAGGACTACCTTCCAGTCCATGTTTTTCAGCTACCTTTTCTCAGAGTCTTCCATTCCCCACCTGTTCTCTTCCTGGGACCAACTGACCTAGCATGCACAGCGGGTCTGCTCCAGCATTCCACCGCAGTGGTGCAAATTTTTTGAATGAAGAGCTGTTCCCAATGCTAATCTGTCTTTCTCCTTAGAGTGGTGATAAAAGGCACTGAGATGAGGGGACAAACACATGGTGAGGTGGCATATAGCAAAACAGGTCTGATATTCACTGGTATCATGGACTTTGTGACAATATTTATACATTCAGAACAAGTAGCTACTTCACATGGAATCAGACAATCTATGTTGAAATTGAAGCTGAAAGAAACCTTAAAGTTTATTGAATCCAACCATTAGCCTAACACTGCCAACTCCACCATTAAACCATGCCACATCTACACACCACATCAGCCTCCAGGGATGGTGACTCATGCAAATTGCATCAGTTTGAACAGTGTATGTTTGGACTCAGGGTACCTGTGCACTGGCAGGGTATCACAATAGAACAGGGGATTGATATGAGATGTGGACTCCAATCTTCTTCAAGCTCTACCCCAGCAGTGAGATCATAGTAATGCTGGAAAATGTTGTGAACGGGAGATTTGGTAAAGTCTCTGTATCTTTCACTGCCATCATTTCTTAGCCCACACAAAGCTCTAAACCTTCAAAATATTTCTGGTTCTGCAGCCCTAACCTACATAGATCAGCTGGCAGTTTAGGGTCAGAGTTCAGGGTAGATGAAACACCCATATAAAGCTGAAGTTCTCCACAGGAAAGACTGTAAAGACTGTTAAGATCACAGTGTCTTCTCTCTGAGGTACTACAGCAGAGAGAAGCAGGAGGACTCAGTAGAAGTAAGGTCTCAGGAAATACTACTAAAGCATATTTGGGAAGTGGTTTTCTTCATGTCTTCTGACACTGGCAGGTATATTGGACTGAATGCAGCTTATACCTGCCGTAAGACCCTGCAAAGAAGAATGAAGACTGCATACTGATAAATCCAGAATAAGTAATTCAGACCTTTGGTCCATTATTTTTTAAGAATTTCCCCTGGTTTTGGTGACAATAGAAAACTTTGGTGATGATATCAATTATGATAGGCAATGAAAATGTGGTCAGCATCTTCAATCAGGGGAGATTTGTTTTATCTGACACATGAAAACATATGGCAGCCACACTATCTGTGCTCACAGAGCATGGGAATATTTCCTTGCAGATAGCCAAGAGGTAAATCCTATATAAGAAAATCAAAGACAGTGAAGAGCTAGGCACTGAAATCTTAGCCATTTAAGTGGGAACTAGAGACAGAAATATGAAAATGCCAGCAAATTGGTGCAATTATGCTGGATCAAATCATAAAAGCAGCTCATAACACATTAATGGAATTACTATAATTGCTGAAGGAATACAAGGAATCCAAAGGATAGCTTTTTTCCTTTTACCTAATGCAATAATATTTGAAATCTGTGGAAAATAATTTCTCTTTTAAAGAAAAAGAAAATGTTCATTATGGTGGCACCTACTGCATTTCCCACTTTCATTAGTGTTCAGTTACTTATAGGTAAAAAAAAAAAGTAGAGAAAAACAAGTGCACCATTGGAGATTGTCTTGATATTCATGAAAATGTATGTATTACTACATATTATGGTCCAAGCAAACATCTCTTTCACTCTCTGTATTCTCTTTAAAAAGAAGAAAAAAAAACACACAACAAAAAATAAAAACAACAAAAACTCATTGGAAGGGAATTCATAAGAAAGTTGTACCTGAGTATGCTCCTTTCTTCTGTTTTACTTTTGTATCGGCTTATATAAACACATTTGCTCTGGGAAGAGGATTTCTGTAAGGCTGCTTTAGGGAGGAACCAGGGCTTTTGTCATGCTGTAACTGGTACTAAAATCCAGGCTCTCTGGATCTGTAACCAGTCACAAATTGAACTGGCCCAGCAACAAATATAGAAATAAATGCCAAAATAACTTATGTTCTTCTCATATGGAACTATCATTTATGGGGTACATACTATTTCTTCTTCAGGTGTAGGTCAGAAGTGAATGGGTAGACAATGAGCACAACCACAAAACACGTGTTTTCTTGAGAAACTAAAATATTCCAACTTAACACACCTAAATGAACTATTTTTCCCTGAGCAGTGCATACAAACCTGCATTTTTCTGGGCTCCTGCTTTCCCTCATGACAGTCTTAGTGTAAAAGCCTGGTTTCTTTTATTGTCCTCCACTAAGCTTTATCCCTTCAGAAGCAGAGGGAGCAGAGAAGACACCACTCAAAGCAACAGCCAGACGCCTGTCAGTGCATTGGGAAGTCGTGCCCAGGAGAGGGAATTGCACTCTGATATTAGACATGCAAATTAACCCTTCTCAGGGGAACTCTAAGGAGACTAGCTTATAGCACTCTAACAAATGTTTTCTGGTATAACCATCACTAAAATTAATGTATTTTCAACTCTGCAATGCACAGTTCAGAATGAAAGAGTTTCCAATGTGATGAGAGATCCATATTTTGAGCAGGGCTAGATAATGTGAGAACTTTATGCACACCACAATGTGTTAAAAGTAACCTTCTCCTGAATTAGGACATATGTCCTCAGTGAACATACACACACTGCATTTGAGATTGTGTACATATTTTTAATATAAGTTTACCCAGTTTTTACTTTATGTTTAGCAATATTTTTGATATTTGTGTCTTTAATTCCAAAAGATGTCACCAGATTTTGTTTTATTTCTAGCTATTACCTGTGTAGTAAAAAATGACACTGAAAAACGGATGTGGAGAAGGAGAGGAAAATCAATATTTTCTGTATTTATTAATGGTAATGTGCAAATAGTAGAGAATATCTGTGTGTCTGTTTATATGACTTCTATTTACACAGATAGGCAGTAAAAAAATCACAGATAGCCTGATCAAATGTGTCTGTACATTCTGAGAACATAAACCAACTCATACACTTCAATTATACCCTTAAATTTCTACATCTTGAGGACTTGGTAGGTGTAATTGCTTAGAGAGAAATTTTACGTTAGTGAAATAGAAATACTTACACTTACTTTAATAAATGTTTAATACAAAAACTATTATAACCTCAGTCTCATCATGAACTTCAGCGAGATTTGGATCGGGCCGTTTGAGCACAAGGATGAATAAACAGACTTTGATATTTCTCTTACAGTGCAGAGTATGTGAGTTTTTTGCTGGGTCTTCGACTGCAAAGGCTCTTTTGTGAAACCCTGAGATGTAAATTCAGGGACTAACATCTTCAGTGTTTTGTTTGATCTCCAATGCCATGCCATGATTTAAGAAGAGGCAGTTTCTAAAGTGCACTTGCAGCTGACTCAGACAGGCCTTTATAGTATTGACTGCAGGTAATGTTTGCTTTATGTACTGTTCAGTACGGTAATCCTAGATATATTGAAAGTGGGATGAGGGATCAGCATAAAATGATGTGACAATGTTTAGAAAAAGGATATACCCCTACCAGATCTTTGTAATTACAATGCAGGGAAGTTTGATGATGTCATTACTGCATTAATTCAATTTCTATAGAAGTTAGAATTAAAAGGAGCAACAGTATCATAATTTTTAACAGGAAAAACTTGCTTTTGGATCATAAGAAGTTTCTTTATTAAAGATCACCGAGATGTCTCATTGATATGTTTAGACAGATGTCTCAAGTAGTTCAGAACTATTCCACTGCTCATGCATAATGAGGTCCATAGCATTAATTATATATTCAATTTCATTAGAAGAAATGTTCTCTTTCAGTCATGTGCAGTATGTTACTGTGAGAGATGCCACTTTGAAATTTATCACCATTTGTCACTATCATATCTAAATACTGCACTCTGAAACCTCAAACTCCAGTGTTAATCTGCACTTTCTTCATCAAAGTCTGGATTCTTTCATACTGCCAATATTCCTGATGCACCTATTTGCACTCAAGATAGTAGCTGCAGATAGTATAAATTAACAGCTGTCAATATATGGTAGAATCCTTTTATTTTTCTCCAAAATTAAGCTTAGACCAAGAACTCAGGGTTAACATCAAAAGAGCTCAGTCAGAAAAGGTGAATTGTCAGGAGGAAGGGGATCAATAATATGTTTACATAAAACTGTATTCCTCATAAGAGTTGGAACAGAAACCTGCCAGTTCCTTAATCAAGTATGTGTAGCTGAGTGACTACACAAGAAATTGGTACCCAGTCCATGAACAGAGTAGGACAGTTGCAGCTTCATAAGATGCTCATCCTCTTATGAACTTGCCAGTGGAGACAGCAATATATGGAGATAGCAATTCTCTGTTAGAGCTATTAAATAAGCTAATATGGTTGGAAAGCTTTCGGTAGATGTATATAACATTTACAGAGTTGATTTTAGTTAAAGATTACTCAACTATTCTAGGATTTATAGCTGTTGAACTACAAATATTCCCCACTGTGGACAGAGTTGTGTCAATATACCAATTCATTTGGGAGATTTTAAAACCATTAGGGAAGGTTTGCAAATGATATACCCTCAGGAATCACTGTGTTTTATCACTGTGATTTACAGCTTGAGATACTTTAGCATGGGATAATCCAAATGCTGCTTAAAGCTCAATCACTTGAAATTAACTAAATTGTTAATTCCTGACTGATCTATGCCTAACCCCTTGGCACTCCCTAGGTTGGTTTGTCTTTAGGATCAAGAAATACAGGCTGAAATCCTATAGTCATAGGAACAAAACAGTAGTGTGACTAATAAAAATGATTTTTTTTTAAAAAGGGGTATCTTAATTACAAAGCAGTATGTTGTGCTGTGAAAACATGGAGTTATACAGACTAAAATGCAACTACTTTTTAGTGAGATCCTTACAAACAAAATTTCGATGTACAAGTGTGCAATGTATATTTTCAGAGTTCAATTACACTGTGTTTCGATTGTATTGTGATACAGTCTGATGTTTGGTTTTGTCTCTGCTTTGTCTCAGTCATTTTTAACCCCCAGTGTTTCTGTTAGACAATATTTATGTGATTTTGATTGTACTGTGCAAATTCCAAAAGTTGTTTAAAACCCAGGTTATGATTACATACATCTTGATTAAGTAGGTTTAACTATTTACAATTTCCGTATTTGGGAGAGGGTTCAAACCAAGTACAAAAGGCTACAAATAGTATTTTTTGATGAGGGTCTTTCTCTGCCAGCAGCTCTAGCCAGTAGTCCTGCTCCCACACTGATGGAAGGATTGGGGTGGTTTTCAGCTTCTGATGTCATTCATTCTCCATCAGAACATTGCTGCGCTATTCCTGCCAGGGATGGCCTGTTGAATACCTGTTGTGTTGCTGTATGAATTCACGATGCAGTATGAAAAATTGAATATATACTTTAGGCGAAACAGCCACTGCATTAAAAAAAAAACCCAAACATAAACAAGACCAAAAAAACCCCAAAAACACAAACAAACCCAAACCCACAAAAAAGTCATGAAAAACAAACAAAACCCCAAAACAAACAAACAAACAAAAAACAACACTGAAGGATGTACACTAAACCCTGGGTCATACTTAACTGGTTGTGTTTGCTGGCCCACGGGATCTTTCTTGTCATTTTTGGCAGCTCAGTAACACAGCATCAGGACTGTATGCTGGACTCCCTTCAGAGCACCTCATGCCCTGGAAATGGGAGGTTTTTGTAGAGTGTAGGTGCACATATACCAGACACAGTCCTTGGACTCCAATTATCCAAATATTTGATACCTATGGGAATGTTGGAATTGTGTCAGCAGCTGCCCTGGAGATGCATGCAAGTTCTGAGCATTTCTTTTCCCCCAAGAAGAAAAATCTTGATTTCAGGATCCTGTCTTGTTACCTGTATGTGGATGACCTAACCCACCTGCAATACAGCCTACAGTATCAGAAAATAGAGGATGAAATGCTATACTGACAGGAACTAAGCATCAGTGGGAGTGTGACAGCCTATTTCTTGTCTTGGAAAAGACACGCATGCACACCCCAGGCTGTTCAATCTGGCAATAAGCCCCAAAACCGCAGGGAAGACAACGAATTTATCAGTGCCTCAATTACCCTTCCGATTTGCTTATACAGACACTCTCTCAGAGCTGCTGTCTTACAGCATGGTGCATGGTGCTTCTGTTGCGAGCTCCAACCAGGGACATGCAACAGTTACTGAAGACGAGAAATTTACCTTGATCCTTCCTGTCTCCCAGACTGCCTGGGAGACTTCCTGTCTCCCAGTACTACACTGTACTGTCATAAGGCAGCACAAAGATGCAGTGGTGTCTAGAAAATCCCTGTATCCAAGAAAAAAGATTCTTTGCATCCAAAGGATGCTTCACAGGGACCTATAGCCCCACTCACAGGGCAGCAATCCCTTTACACATCAGGGAATTTGGCCTCTCCCAACAGTTCACTTGCCAAGTCCCTTTCCATGATTTGAAAGGATATTTTTGTTTAAATGGGTAAGCAAACAAATGTATTTGCCATCCCCTTCTCTCTTCGAATGCATATTGCTTTGGAAAATGTATTTTATTACAAGCGACAGGGTATAATTTTGTGGGATCCCCCATGCTAATCTATTGGCAGTGTATCACTGAAGTGTACTTAAAATTAGGCTCCACTATGAAATGCCACGTGTTGTTTAAGCACTGCCAGCACACTTGCTGCTGCCTTGAACATAAACAAACCCAGTCTCTGCCCCAAAGTGGTTACAGAAAGGACATTTCTGAACCAATTCCTACATGACTGGTATCACTCTGCCGCAATCTGCAGTATGCCAAAGACAACACGTGCTGTGCACAACAGTTTGGGGGGTTGTCTCATCTTTATTACCTAGAGATTTATCAAGCCCTAATATCTTTAAGAGACCTGCAAAGGGAGCGGCAGACAGAGAGCCAGGCAGTGACTGAACTCTGCTTCACCAGTCACATGCACGCACGTTAACATATTAGGACAATGCTGCAAGATCCCACAGACACCGTCTCCCCCAGTCCCTTCTTCCAACACCACAACTTAAAAGAACCATCTACGATGGGGTCTCTGCCTAGGCTTGTCTGCGGGAGTCAAGAATACAGCTCTGTACCTGAAAGGATCCTCTTGCCTCCATCACTGTCTTTCACGCTGGCCGTTTCTCCTGCTGGTTTTTACACGACTCTCGGCCCTGACTGCAGGGGTCCCGGCCCCGGCCCAATTCCCATTCCCATCCCCATCCCCATCTGCTTCCCCGGCCCCATCCCCACCTCCATCCCCGGTCCCGACGCGGCTCGGGCGAACTGCGGGCGGGCTGTGCCACCTAGTGGCTCTTAGGGGAAAAAAACAGCCCGCTGCTCGCGCTACGAATTAAAATCTCCTCTCTCATAAATATCAACTTGTTAAACTCTGACTTCAGTTTTAAAAAGCAGAAAATTAAAATGTATACCTCTGCCTCAAAAATTCGGTAATTAGACACAACCCACAGGTGTTGTTTTAATGATGCCAGCTCTTCAGACTCATGGGCTGAGCAAATATGGTGTGTTGTTAACTAATTACGTTGTCTTAATTTGTCAATTTAAAAACCTTAAATGTCCTGAACAAATAAAATCATTATCTCGGATTTCTTCACCGTATCTGCTGCCTCGCACCATCTGATGCCTGGCACTGTGGGTTTGGCTGCATGGAACAGCATTTGGAAAATTCTGGGAGGCTCCAGCAGCCCTCCTGCTCCAGACAGCAATTCAGTTTTCAAACCAGGGATGCTCACACCATCCTCACTAACAATATCTAATAGTGCCTTTAAAAGTCTTCAGCTTGTCTCCCCGTATTACCCTTCCAACACATATCTTAATTAACCAAAGCATTGCTCAGGCAGCCTCTCCTATTGAACAGAGCTGAGTTGATTCCCCCCCACCCCCGCCCTACTCTAAGATAGCAGGCAGACATGGCAACTTCCTTTTCAAGGAAAACACTTTGCATCTCTCAGTGGTACTGTGGCCAATGAGAAGCTTTCATCTAACTTTCTCCTCTCAAAAAATGTAAAGTAAGAAAACAAAATCTATGCATCATTTAAAGATGCCCCAGGACAGCTTTGAATTATGCAATCCACAGTTATGTGAGCTGCTGTTTAAGGGATTCTTTGGCTCTTTCATGACACTGATCAATCCCCTCTTGGTTTTATTTAAAAGACACAGTCACTGAAGCATTCAAACCACATTATTCACATCATTCATTCACATGCCTGGAAAATAATGCAAATAAACACATAAGGAAGAATGAAACTTATGGTAACTAGCTACGCTTTTCACAGGTTGGCCTCTCTGATTAGAAATCATTTTGTGAGAAAATAATGGGAGGATTAAAACCAGCTTTCACTCTATTTGAATCCAGGTTCAGGTTATTGCCCTTGCCATTCAAAGGGTTGGTTCCCCAGGTGCAGTCAAATTGCACAGGTTGAGGCTGTTGTGCAAAAAGGTCTGTTGCCCCGCGGAAGGCATTCCCCTGGCCTGTGTCTGAGCAGTCCACAGGCTGTCCTAAATTACACTAGCCTTTAACATCACAAGGTGCCCAAAAAAGAGAACAAGCACCTGTTTGACAGGGTGCATCAGCCACCATGCAATTTTGCCTGTCATATCTCTTTACCGGTGAAGCCAGCAGAAGGAAATAGGAGTGATGTGGAATACCAGGACCATCTCTGTGGGATAAAAGTGTGTCGAGCCCTCCAGGGGTTAATTATTTAGGTGCAATTTAAAGTGATCAGCAGAGAATCTGCTCCCAACAATGCTGTGTGTCAAGGACTGACAGGTCAAGCAGTTTTCAAACCACAGCTAGGGTACTTATATAGGAAGATTTCTAAGCCATATTAAATTACCTGCCCTGAAAATGCTGGTGCTGAATACAGACTTGTATTATTGATTTTGGTGGATTCCAAACCCAGAGTGTACAGCCTGCCCTTAGTTAGCCTCCTCCCATGGGACCAAACATGGAAAATGATGCTGTCAACCTGCTGCCCACCCTTCCCAGAAGCAGCTTTAGTTGTTTTCTTTCTCCTCTCCCAGCAGCAATATGACTTTTTTCCCTAGCACATTCTGCAAGGTTATTTACCGCTGTTGGAAGGACAGCTGGGAACAAATCCGAAGAGGGGAACTATGTCCTAAAATCCAGATTCAGCTCTCCAAACAGCAAATTATGACCATCCAGAAAATAAAAATGCCCTCTCACAAACATAACCAAGGCAACTATATGGCAATGTACCCTAGAGGATGTTATCCTGGACTGGTACTCTGTAGACCTGGACTGCAGCTTTGTTCTGCCTCTGGCTTATTTTGTATGCATTTTCTCCACCTTGCACTCAATTTTACAGTAGCTTCTAGCTCAGGCACTTAGGCATTTGAACTGCCAAATGAGGTTTTGAAAGGTGTGCTCACATTTGCATATATTTTCCAAGAACATGTCTTTATTTATGCCTCTCTCTAGTAGTAAATTTTAATCCTGCTAACAGCAGGAATAAATGTAGTGGGCAGAATAAAGTAGACTCTTAGAGCCTAACTTACTTTGAGTATTCTCTTCAAACAATCTATTGCCTTTCAAGCTTGCCTTTAAAGGACAAAAAAACCTCTCCATCAAAAAAAAAGGTGTTTTTTTTTTATTTTATTTTTGGTAAACCATACACAAACTTACGTGCCTCTGTAGAAAGGGAAAAGGAGATTGAAACAGCCTTAAGACAACTGAAGTATCTTTTATTTCCTATGCTATTTAATGATGGTTTCTATTACTTTCAGAATCTAGTATTTTGCAGGTAATAAAAAGAGTGAAAAATCAATCAAAATAACAGAGCTCACTCCTAGAGGACAAAAAATCCTCAATATATAACCGACTGCCAGAAAGCAAGTGTTAAGATATCCTGCATCAGGTAGAAGTGCTGCAATAAGGAATGGAGACAAAATACAGAACTATAAAAGAGACAGCTCACATTTTAATTGAAGAATTGAGCAGCGGCTTACAAGGCAGTGTGCTCTGTTTCCATAGATGCTTTCAAAAGGCTGAACTGCAATGCATAACACCAAATTCAGACTGTAATGTTCCTGAGAGGGTTCAGGGGCAGAAACTGCTTTTATTATTGTTAGTTAGGCATCAGCAATCCACTGAAAGTGAAAATTGGGCTTTCCCCACCAGGCACGCTTGGGAAGCTGACACAGAAATCTTACTGGAAAAGGTGGAGAAAAAAAAATAAACAGAAGGCTTCACAGAGTCTTAGTGAAAAATTATTGTCATTGTTTCTCAAAGAGAATGAGGCTGTTTTTAAAGCCTCAATAGTAATGCCATTAAAGTCAGTGGAAGTTTTAGACAGACATACTTGGAGGTTTTTCCCCTCCTTCAGTTTTCCTCCTAGATCCAATTAATACAAACAGAAATTGACTGATTCACTTATTGTTCAGGTCTTGCTTGCCTTGCCATATCTGAAGCTTCCTACTACAGTCTGCAGAGCCGTATAGCATCTAGCACAGTTCTGAGGACTTCATAAGTAGTATGAACTATCATGAGAATATTCATTAAATGTGTAACTTTTGGATTTAAAACTCTCCCTTCTTGACTTGTATTTTTTAAGGAAAATTAAAGGAATGATTTGTTGTGACAACTGGGTGGATTGCTCCCCCTTTCCTGTTCCCTCCCGGCCACGTGGTTCCCAAGATGTCCCAGCAAAGAGACACACACAGAGACTGCAGGAGGGGGAAGCAAAGAGAGAATTTATTTTCAGGGGTATTTAAAGGGATTTAGGGGATGTTTGTCACAACCAATAGAAATCAAGGGTTAACAACAAACGGGGAAAGGGTTAACAAAGGACCAATAACGGGGGTTTGCACATAGTCTGGCTAAGGCCCATTCTTGCATACTAATCTAGGAAGATAAGAGTTTTCTCAATGGATCTTGGGAAGAAGAAGGGTGATTCAGGGAAAAAAGGCAAAGACTCTATTTTATGATACAGTAAAAGCCTCGGTTTTTTAATGCATTATGGCTGGTTTCTTCATCTTCTTCAGAGACCCATTTCCTGCATGATTTATTCCACTTCCGATGTTGTAAGTCTATTGCCACAATTTGTAGCACCTGATGTCATAAAGCCTCCCAAGTTAATGTATTGGTTGCCATGCCACAATATTATGGAAATATTGATATTTTACATGTGGCACAGTCTTGCTATTTGAGACATATTCCATTTCCAGTTAGAGATCCAACACCTGCCACTGGCTAGGCAAAATTTCTTTTTTTTTTTTTTAAGAAAAAGAAATATAGAAACAGAAAAATGTAGCACACAGGCAGAGATACTTCCCACATGCTTCAGAAGACCATGGAGGGGATCTGGCAGGGTACATGCTGCTGAGAGAGGAGCATAACAGAAAGGGGGAAGGCAAAGGGCTAAAAAAGCTGCTGATCCCAAATGCTAATTTCTAACTGAAAACATGAATTGCCATGTGGCATATCTAGTAAATTAGGCTCAGAGGATTAAAACATCACATCTAAGGTTCTGCAAAGAACTGTGATGGATGGAACTAACACTGGTGCTTCTAATTCCTCTTGGTGCTCTGCTGTATGTCTGCCTCCTGTAGCAAAGAAAATGAAACCACAGAAGCAGGTGACTACAGCAGATGTCTGACCCACTGCAGAGATTGCTGTGCAGATCTGCCATGGGAAACTGTACCAGGGGCTCAGATGTGGCTAATTGCTCCATGAGGGACAGAAGCCAGAAAACACAGACATTAAAAAAAAAAAAAATTAAAAAATTATTACTTTCTCATATTCTAAATTTGGACAGACCCAAGAGGCAGAGTTTCCCTGGGAAGAAGGAAAAGGAGTCTGCAGAAAATCCTTTTGCCTTTTGTTTGAACTCTGATTTCAAGAAGCTTTTTGCTTCTCTTTGAATTCAGGCTGCATTAACAAGCCCTTTGACTAACATTTAGGCAAGTAGCCAGTAGGGATCCTGACATATTTAATGTCCCTTGTTCCATATGTATTTTTCACTGTTTAAACATAAGCCTGTGAAACCAGGCATGTAAGTATTTTGTGTAATAAGCAGATAAGGTCTTAATATCCCTTCCTTCCATTTCAGAGCCTCTTCATTTTGTGATGCCGTGGATTTCAGTTATATCATGGTGCAAAAATCTTTAGGGCAGGGTCACCCTTGCTATATATTGTTAAACTTCTCAGCCCAGTCGATATCTGTATTTTTGGGACAGCTTTCAGCATACACATATTGACAGGTGCTGTTCTTGCCTTTCACCCTGTGAGTCATAACCACAAAATAGTTACTCAGCTCTAAAGCAGCTGGATGCTGATGGGAACCCATGTTTTCTCAAAGTGTTTTTGGAACACAGGTTTAAATTATGAGTTTAATAACATATAATGGCACAGAACTTCTGCTAGTTAAACAACACAGTAGAAGAATTAAATGCATCCCTTCCAATCAGCCCTAGAGCAGCACAAAGCATTTTACATTCAAGTTTTAAGCAACCTACAGAAATGATCAGGAGGTTCTATTAGACTTGGTCAGGAAAAGTTTTGGCACTTGATAAAAAGACAGCAAAACCAAACTAAAGAATTTTGATATTATTACAGTTCTTTTTCTAAAACATGTAGTTTAACAATTTTTGATGCCAAAATTTTTTAAAAAACAAACCAATTTTATTTTCATGAAAACATGAAAAATTTCATTGCCGTGTTTTTCTACAGAAATTTTCACTTTGATAGAAAGGCAGCTTTTAGTTCAATGAATATTGTGAATGTCTCAAAACAGATGTTTGCTGATAAATTAATCTCTTTAACTGAATAACCCTTCTGTAGTGCAGTTGATATAATATTTTAAATAAATAAAATCTTATTATAAGCTGTTTCTCCATGGCAATCCTTTCTCTGGTTAAATCTATATATTGTTTTAAAAGATTTACCAGTCAAGAGTGTGGCTGGGGCGGCTGAGATAAAGCAGCTTTCGCTGTCATTGTTTTCCATTAACTCCTTTTAAGATTAAATGAACATGTTTCTTCCATGCCAGTGCAAAGATTTTCTGTCACCAGTCTCTTGATAGTCTCCACTGAGATCCATACTGTCAGTTCAACCCTACTTTTGTGGTTGCTTCATTGCTGGGAATATCTCCAAGCAGTAAAGCTTCTAGGACTGTGACTGCAAGAAACCAAGAAATGGCAATAAAGTTATCAGTAGAATTATTAGAACTGAACCTATACTTAACACAATTAGGATACTGCCCTGTGAATGCATCTGTAAACCATGGTTCAGGAAAATACATCTGTCATGAGCATCATGCAAAGGAAAATAAGTAAGAAGCTATTTAAATGCCTAAGTTCTCTACTGGAATGATATGTGTATGAGGTTATAGCTGTGTAAAACTACTCACAGGTGTAAATTTTATTCAGTTTGAATCTTCATATTATTCTTGATCATGTCTCATATTTTCTTCCATTTAGAAATCTCTTTTTGAGGCTCGTTTCAATGATCAATCTTTTTATTACAAAAATTAAAGTATTTGCTGTAACATTAATTAATTTTTCCCTGCTGTAATTATTAAAACTGAGCAAATAATTCACAATGAATAATTCATCTGCTGAATGTAAGCTCATTTTCTGCTTGCTGAATATCTTCTAGCAAATCTACTTTCAAGTTTATTTGTTAATCAAAATCATCTGACCACTTTTGGTAAATATTTTTATCCATGGATTGAACCTTAACATTTCCCTATGAGCCTTTGATATGCAGTGCATTGGTACATTACAATTGGTTTGATAAAGCATGTGACTCTATTTAATTTTCTCATTTTAGTGAGTTTTACACTCTGGCCGTGAGTACATCTATATGTGAATTTAAGTATCGTTTTTGCAACCTCAAAATTTGTTTTCCTGACAGTAGAACTCAATTTTTCAAATGTCTTTGGGGGGAAGATCACTAAAGGAAATGTGAAAATGTGAATCTATCAAATTCTAAGCAAGTATTTTCAACTATTTACTTACAGTTTACACTCAGTTTTAAGTAACTATCATGTTATTGAAGGAGGAAATCAGTAGTATCAAACTCTGCAGCCATATTTTCTGACCTGTAGTCAAACTGCTAAGTGTTTTTATGTCAAGGTGGATATTAGAAAACACTTACTTTATGTGGCTGAGAAGTCCTTGCTTGTCATAATGAAAGAAATTGTGGAGATGATGAAGACTTTGTACATCTGTGAAGACTTTTTGCCTAAATTGGAGGAACAGGATAAAATTTTGCCAGAAGTAAGCACATAGGAAAATTTAAAGAGGTGACTTCTGCATAAAGTAACCTGCTCCTGACTAAAGCTAGGGGCCTTGAAGTCCTGTAGATACTTTTAAACATTAATTCTTATTTTTCAGTTATGGTTTAAGATGAAACTTCTTACGTGGATGATGATGAGTACTCACAGTACTGGAGACCCATCTCTTACAAACCTGTAGGGCATGCAAAAAACATCACTCTTCCAACAAATGCACCATCCTCAGCCATACCCTGCTGGCCAGAATAGCTGTCTGATATGAGACAGAAAAATTTCTTCTCTTCCCTTCTCTGCATCCTTGTTCTTTTGACGCATTCTCTTCTTTTTTCTCTTCTTAAAAGACACACTGAAGAAATACTATCTCTGCCCATGAAATGCAAAGATACCAGGTGAAATAGCCCTAAGGCCATTTTCTTTACTGTTGCACAATGGGAAAGGATCAAATCATTATGAAATTAATTCAAGAAAATGTTAGACCAAGCAGAGCTATAAGCTCTTCACAAGAAAAGGCAGAAGATATTGGGCTAATGGGCAACGTGTAGCAGAGTTCTGCCTACTTGATTTCACAAGAAAAACTGCTGTTATGCTTGTTAACTGAATTAATGAGTTTTTCTTGATTGGTGTAGGGTTCTGGTAAGGCAAGAATTAAAAAGGAAGTTGAAATTAACATTACCATTGCTTTAAAGCAATTGAAACAATTGCCTTCTGATTCTCTCAATAACCTCTGAATATTAGCTTTAATAAAATAAGATTCTGAAATTTTAAGTAGTGTTGTATTACATACTCACTTTAATAAAATAACTTGGCATATAACTCTATGGAAACAAGGGAGACAATATAACACCAGCAGGGTTTCTTGTTCATTAAAGAATTGACTTTTTAAACTCTCAAGCAGATAAATTTGCGGCTTCTCAGCAATAAAGCAAAATGGTACATTTTGTGCTTCAAGATTATTATTTCTTAATAATCTTAAGTCACATAATCAGACATTTTACACAGATGAATGTTTGTTTCCCTTTCTATTTTCTTCTCTTTATCTTCATTTTTTTGTTTTTCCATTACCTTAGAGTATGTCAGAATCAATGCTCTGTAAAATAAGCCCATTCCACTGCTTTAGTAGCCTTCTATGCTCTGACCTCACAACAATAAAGGAGCCAAAACTGATGAAGTTAGGATACTTATAATACAAAGAAGATTTAAGGATGATGTCTCAGTTGCGTCATGGAAACATCTTAGGGGAGCATCCTGCCATAAAATAAGTTTAATTAAGCTTAATTATGTTGAAGTACACCTGTGGTATTGATGCGTACATTTGAGTTGAGGACAAATGTTTTCTTTACAGTCACTACCAGTGCACAACCCATGTCAGTATATGCTAGATACTAAACCACCAGAAGTCTTCCAGAAATGTTCATTCTTGTACATTTTCTTTGAAGGCAGTCTCTATGACTAGCTCAAATGTAGGCTTTTACATAGCAGATTTGTAAAATAAGGTGCAGTAAAACAAGGTCCAGGTAGATAATTGGTTTGTAGTGCTTTCTAGATCTGTAGTTCCAGTCTCAGACATAAATTAACCATGAAATTTCAAAGGGCTTTTTCTCCTCTGGTTTAATTCATAAGAACCACTGGTGTTTCTGCCCTACTCTGAAGCATGGACTATAATGACAAGGTATAGTTGATGTTCCTAAAAAGCAAAACACTGAAAAAAGGACTGTGGAATGTTATACCTATAAACCAAGTCTTTAATTAATGTAGTTGGGAGGAATTTTTGGATGACAGGTGTATGGATGTGTGAACCAGGTGTTCTCTGGACCAGACTTCAATAGCATAATTCCATTATTTGATATGACTGATAGTGAGTGGACTCAGTGACCCATATAGACTTTCTCAGTCTTCAGGGTGTTGAACATGTGTTCTCCTAAAATATTTTGCATGGAGTAATTTATTGCAAAATAATGGTTCAGGAGCTTGTTATCTGTCATCTTTAAAGACCTTTTCTTATTTTAAATAAATACATGGGTATACATACTCAGCATTTGCTTTGCATGCCTTTAAAAGGAAGTCAGGGATATCATTTGTGGTAGCACCCAGAACAGAAAATGACTGTCAAACTGTTAAAATAGGGAGACTTTTCCTTTGACATGAACTTAGAACTTCTTTCTGTTTTTTCTTTGTTTTTAGCACTTTACATCTTCAAAGTTCTTATAAGCATTTTGTGATCACATTTATTATTTCTATTTATAAAGTATGACTATCTTGAGGACTAACAAGACTAAAACTGGAAGTTTTTTTTAATCACACTCAGTTATTCACTTATACAGAAAACATCCGCAAACTATACACGCTGATTATTTTCTTTTATAGCCTCTCCTTTACCCCACTAGGACCTCAAAGTTCTTATCAAGCTAAATCTAAGAAGAGTTCTGAATTAGCACTGGTAGACATTCCTTTGATGTCTCTTTACAGGAAAAGATGAATTTGGGAGCATCTGAAGCCATCTGCTGTTTCAAGTCAGCTTAGACAAGCACTGCTGACTGGACAAAACAACATACTATTTTACAAACTTTAAAAAACATGACAGCAGCCCCATGGGAACTATGCAGTGCAAACTGGCACTGATCCTCATGAAAGCACTTGTAGTTGGAGGGCAGGAAGTTGTTTACTACTACTCCTCTGCCCGTGCGCATTAGAACATGATGAGTCGTTCTTATTACCAAAGAGTACTCTTACCATTAAACATTCCAATATTTCTAGGAATGAGCTCTCTTTCCTGTAGCCCTGTAGCCAGCAGAAGTGTTTAAACCATTGCTGGAGCAAGGACTTCAACTGACTTTCATACCTCCAAGCTAAAATGTCATAACCAGCAAACTAAAGGACAAGGCTTTCACATTTATTTCGCTGTCTGTCAAAATGAATACTCAATTATTTACAAAAACTGGAACAGCTTCAGCAAGTGAGACTGAAATGCACCAGTAGGCATGCTAGAGAGATAGAAAATCTATATTTAAAATCAGAGAGAGAGGGGAGTTGAACATGCAGCTTACACTTCCCCAAAAAGCTGCTGAAAGCATTGGGAATGAAGAGACAATAATAAGGAGATAAATAGAAGTACATAGCATGATGCATTCACTTTTCTTGAATGAATTTCCCTTGTCAATTCAGTATTTGCTCCCAAAATTCCTCTGCATTACTAAGGTGGCAAAACATTTATCTAATATTATCTGGGTTCAGCCAAGATACTTCTTTCAGTTTAAAATGATTTTGATTCTCAGGAAACAGGAGAGAAGCAACCATACGAATTTTCCTTTCAGGTTGACCCTAAATGACTTTTTTTCGTTGTTGTTTGAATGCTGAACCAAAAAAATCAGTGATACATACAGTTCTGTTCTGAAGGTCAACAAATATATGGGCTGCTAGAAAATAACAAGGAATGTTTCTAAGAAGTAAAGGACAATTTTGCAGATATTGTGTGCTTCAATCCCAGGAGAACGTGTGGGAAACAAAAACTTGAGAAAATAATTTCTTTTCAAACTGACAAGCTAAAGAAATGTAAAAAAAAGTGACCCGTAGGATACTTGTAGTCTAAACAGTTAAAGGTGTCATAGAGAAACACTAGCATCATGGACTTCTTCCAACCAAGCTTACAGAAGTGCACAATCTGAAGAAATCATTATTTAATCTGCTTTAGGAAGAGCTCATGTTCCTAACTGGTCTCACTGTCATCACTAAACTAAGATCACCTCAGTGATTCTACCCAGAAGTGGAAGGGGCAAGAGAAGAATATTAAGTGTATGGAGAATAAATGGCAGCTTCCTAGCCAAAGATAAGTGGACAAAATAAAGTCTCAGCCCCTAGTCTTTGTTGCTTGAATATTTTCAGCCCAATAACCCAATTCCAGATGTAAGGAGCTGAGATCCAACAAGGCGTTGAACTTGTTAACTGTAGTAATTTTGCTGACAGAAGTGTCTGGTTTGGGAGGACAAATATCCCCTTACACTCCATTCTTGCAAGTTGTTTGCCCTGGCTCACTGATATTGTTTCCTACAGAAGCTGAATTTTCCTCCTATATTTCTCATAAAGTCTTAGTTTTTGTTGTACACGGCCAAGAGATGCAGCTGTCTCAGAAGGAGATGATTGTGAAGTCAATGGATCAACAGTATTTATACCATATGGATATCCAACATGCAGACTGTAAAGTCAAGCTATCCCACCCTCTCCCTAGCAAAACTTAGAGGCATAATACAGCTCTGAAGTATCCTAGGGGGAAATATTTAACATATTTCTCAGGAGACTCATATAATTTCAAATTACTACAGTGCTGCTAACGGTCCATACAGATAAGACCTGGCTAACTCTGTTACAGCCAGTGGCTATATTAAAACTGTGCAGAAAATGGCAATACTAATATGTTAGCACATTTGGGAGGCAAAGAGCAGATGAGGAAAATGGGCTGCAGCAGGAGTGCAAGTAACCCCATGGTGGCCTTATTCAACATCCCTTATTCCTTTTAGTGGGAAAGCCCCATTCAGAGAAGTGAAATTGGGATGTCCCTGGAGGGAGCAATGGCTCTGCTCTTCCATGAGCCTGTGCCAGTCAAAGGCAGTCTGCCTTTCAGCATGAGGCAGTGGTTTTACAGAGCTCAACAGCAGCCAGGAGATTATTGAACTCGACATATTTCACATGCTTAGCCAACGGTTATACCTGAGGCTCTCTGAAGCTAAAAGTCTGACCTCTCCAGGTCAGTCTTGCTGTCAGATCAATCATGCTAGTATGCCTGCACCAGCAAGCAAAACACAGGGACTGTCTCCTAGGGCTAGAGGGACAACATGCAGAGCACAGGAAAGGCACAGGGCCTAGTGTTACATGCCATGGATGTATCCACTTTGGAAAACCTCTAATATACCTAAACTTGATCAAACTTGGGTTATAGAGAGAAAACCACACTGTGAAGCAACTACATGCCTGCAGTGCAGGCTTGCTTCAAATAGATTCAGGGAGCAGCAGCAGCCCCAGTGAGCAATGAGCAGCTGCAGTTTGGTTGGAGGAACTGACTTCCTTCTGCCCTCCACAAGCTCATAAAACAACCATGCCAGAATTATAGAACATAGGCTTGAAATGAACCTGAGAGACCATTTTTCCATTCTTGGTTCTATATCTGTTTTTTCTAACAGGTATTTGTCCTTTTTTAGGTTTGGGGTTTTTTTTGTTGGGGTGTGTGGGGGTGTGTGTGTGCATTCCCCTTTTTTTTTTTTCTTTTTTTTTTCAATTCCAGTGATGGGGACTGCAAATCTGCAACTATGTCCTGGGCACTCAATCAGGTCCGTTTTTTCTCTACCCTCAGTCTAAACACAAAGATTCCTTCCTTTTGTGGAAATCCCATGTCACCAGCAAAGTTCAGCCTGGGACATGGATACTGGATTATTTCTTTCCTATTTATGGAAGCTTTGTATAACTTAAGATATCTTTCCTATGTAGAACACCACTTAATCTCACTGAGCCTTTTTACACAATATTTTCAGGATACAGATGCTCTGTAGATTACACAGAAAAGCAGAAATTGTGTTGCCCATCTGATTGAAAGGTCTCAGGGACAGAGTATGTACTCATGAGTGCTCCTGACACACACAGATCACAATTACCTGTCTGCGCAGGGAGCAGGGCAAAGTCAGTAGTTTGAAGGGACATCAGAGGCAAGACCAAAAGCAAAAACCCAACAAACCCACAGTTAATCAGTGATAAGAAGAATTCCCTCTTAGCAACTGGTCATATCCTATAGTGTTATCACAAGGACATTTGTGTCAGAGTACAGATTACTACTTTAATTATTTTTGATACACCATCCCTTCCAGATCAGTGCTCTTGCATTTGATTGCATTTGTCAAGGCAATGAAAAAGATGAAAAGTTATACAGTAAAGCCATACATTTCCTAAAAAGATAAAACTGAAATATTCAGAATATACGTAGGTGAATGAGCAACTTGTGGCTTTTATTTTGTTAGAATTACTTTAAGTACAGCATTTCTAAAATTTACTACACCAACCTATAATGAATCAAAGAAATAACTTTATTTTTCCTCTTTATAATCTCTTCTCCCCATTGTGATATACTGCAGAGACAAAATGGGTGTTATTTATTTATTTACTTATTTTTAATGAACTGACTGGCCTTACAGCTAATTTCTTGACAGGTATTTTTCCCTCCTTTTAGTAACTGATTTAATTAGAATAAAAACTAAAGTCAAGCCATATTTCAAAAGATAAAACTTTTTTCCTGGTGGGAATGAGAGTGATTCTCAGCATCCTTCAATAGAACAGTTAATTTTCTATCACCTTACTTTTTAAAAGCTTGCAGATCTGCAAATAAGAAAATGTAAACCGCATGTCAATACAGGGCTCTGTCCTGTTGTTTGGGTTTTTTCCTTGATTAGTTTCACTTTATCCATAAAACAGGAAAGTACACAAATTAAATCATGAATCTAAAGATCAGTGTGTTATAAAGGAAGCACAGTAATTCAATTCAGTAGACATTACCTGTTCAGAAAATGTTTTGTGGATAAACTCGTTACCAGAGCCACTGAGGGACACTCCCAATGAGCCATTTTCCTTTAGAATATGCAGTACCATCAAAAGACTTGTAAAATCGGGTCAGTTTTCCCAGAATTTCATTTTGGAAGTAAAAAAGGAAGGAAATTGTCAAGAGGGTTGAATTCCCTTTGACAGTGTATGCAGATCAAAGTTTTTTATTTTAAAAAATCTATCATAACTTGAATATTTTAATTGTGTATTACTATATTTTGTAGTGCAAAAGCTGTCAAACGCAAAATTAAATGCCTCCATTTTCTTGAAACAAAATATTTCTTGCCACCTGATACAACTTCAAAGTAAATTTTCCTGAGAGAATTTTAAAACACCTTGTTTCAATTCTCATACAGAGTGTAACCAAATTGCAAAATTTCAGAATACATCACAGAGTGGCACTTTCATTCAACTTCCACTTTTGGTGCTTAGGAACATGGTTAAGTAGTGAACACAGCAGTGTTACGTTAATAGCTGGACTCAATGATCATAAGAGTCTTTTCCAACCTAAAAGATTCTGTGATTCTAACTCTTCTACTCACTGTGGGATACAAATCAAAACCCTCGTTGCACCACTTAACATCTATTTTAATTCAGGAATGGTTTCCTCTGAAGGACAGTGTGGCAGCTGTCACATCCAATTCAAGATAGTGCAGGTCAAGTGAGCAATTTTAGGAACTGATTTTTGAGGTGCTAAAACAGGCCTGAAAGTGCCAAATTCTGACAATGTTCAACTATAATTTCCTCTCCTGCTTTACATAGAATCAGGATAACTTCTCATAAGGAACGCAACCAGGCTAGTTAAGAAAAAAAACACAGTGGTGTCAACCTCCTAGGTGCCAACACTGTAAATCAAGTTCAGGAAGGTGATTGACATTTGAGATTGAAGATGATCCAATTTTCAGAATCAGACCATACAATTCAAAAACAAGCATCCTAGTTTATTATAAGGGTTACTTGTGCCCTAATAATGTTTGCTCCAAGTATGTATTAAATAGCACACATGGCATTTCTGTGTCCTGTCTTTGTTATTACCACTCCATGTTGAGGATAAAGTAGCCTTTTACAAGCTCTCTCAAGAGATCACGAGTTTAAGTTTCAATCTTCATTACTTCTGTCTTCCCAATGGACTTTTCAAAACAAGGTCTCCACATTTCCATCTGTCACTCTGGGGAAAATCCACATTGAAAACTATAAATAATGTTCACTTCTTTTTAAAGAGAGCCATGGCACGCCGAACAAGTATTTGGTTTCATATGAAGAGAATATGGATATAAACATGCAGGATTCTAATTTCTGGAAAGGGGTCTTAGTAATCCCTGTAGACTGAGTGAGGTAAAGATGATTGAGATAAGGAAAGGAAAAGTATTTCAAGGAAAGACAGAATTTTCTTGAGAATACTTTGAAGACTACTCAGTCAGATGAAGCAATCTAAGTCCTGGACTGAGAAAGCATCTTGCTAATGCAAATGAAAGAAAAAGGCATGACCAAGAAAAGAATATTCTTGTGAAAAAATATTACAGGAACTTCTGTCTTTGTACTTTAAAAAACAAACAAAATGCCTCTACCATGAGTTTTTTTTTTATAAAATGAATAAGAATTTGTACACAGCAGATTCCACAAGTCACATTTCACTTGCTCTAAACACTAATTGCAATCTGCCATTTAAAACTGAGATGCAAAGAAACTCTATATTGCAACATTAGATATCAGAAAAAGGTTCTTCACCCAGAGAGTGGTTGGCCACTGGAACAGGCTCCCCAGGGCAGTGGTCACAGCACCAAAACTGACAGGATTCAAGACACATTTGAATGATACTCTCAGGCACATCGTGTGACTTTGGGGCATGGTCCTGTGCAGGAGCCAAGAGTTGGACTCAGTTATCTTTGTGGGTCCCTTCCAATTCAGTATATTCTGTGATTCTGTGAATATCTATTTGATTTGAAGAGAATGTTTGGGGTTCTTCCCCTGTAAAAAAAAAAAAAGAAAAAATATATTCTTCAGCTTTTTCTTTTATATTTTAATATATGGCAATGCAATTCTACATTTATAATCATACTTAACAGGAGTGGATACAGGGCCTCTAGGTGTATAGGACTGATCATACTCTCTAGCACATGAGGCAGGTCAACACATATCACACAAACTTTTCCAAAGTCTGTAAAACCGATCACTTTGAATCATAAACAGTTTAGGAAATGTACATATATATTTATACTTCCAGACACAGCAGTAAAAATCTTATTCCTCATTCCATTCACCAGCTTCCTGAAAAATCCTTAGTAAATTTCAGATTAACATCAATATGGTTTCAGGTTCAAAAGTCTAACTTCCTAAATCTTTCTCCTCATAACTTCTCTGAAGTATTAATTAATTTATACTTATTCCCCAGCCTAGTCAGCTTTCCATTATATTGACTCTGGCCTTGTATGATCAGACCTGTGTCCAAATGCTGGGGAAAAAAATCAACAAACAAAATCAAATAAACAACAAAACAAAACAAGCAAAAAACCTTCCATATTTTATTTTAGTATAAATCCTTGATATAATCCAAGTGGGATTTTTCTCTTGAATAAATCATAGAGCAAGGAGATGCATCACATGTGTTGTAGAACATCCTCTTGAAGGTAGCGGGAAGTCTCTGTGCATTAGTTTGAAGTGGACTACCAAAAATCCTGTGATTTTTTTGCCTTTTAAACCTCCTTTTACACCATTAGTCTTTGTTTTTCCGTAGAGTTTTAGTGTATATTTGCACTCTCATTCCCTCAGACTGGACTGTCAAATTAGATTTTTCTTACTCTTTTCCTTAGTGTATGCATTGTTTTACCACTTCTCATTTCCTAATGCTAAAAACCTTCCTGTGGAAGATCTGTGATATCTTTCAGACAGGACAGGCAATATGTGTCAGGAATCTCGCCAGCTCTAGGTTACTCATCGCATATGGTGGCACCAAATGAAACAGTTTTTTATAAAATTAATCAGAATTTGTAATCTATACACAGCAGATTTGCCAAGTCACATTTCACAGGCTCTAAACACTAATTGCAATCTGCCATTTAAAACTGCGATGCAAAGAAACTCTATATTGTAACATTTATTTTATCTGAAGAAGAGATTCTCAAAGGCAAAAGAGCGGGGATATGCTTGTCTCACTAATATGCAGGAGGTATTAGGTTCTGCCTGGCTGAAAATTGCCTCTGTAAGTAAGGAGTTTTACTGTGCTTCATATTGCACCACAAATTTTTCAGCATGTCATTGCAAAGCCATAATTCTGTTCAAGTTCATTCAAAAGGCCCATGAACCTTAGCAAACCTTTTGATAAATATCTGAGTTTTAAGGCAAATTTTATATTACACCATCAACATTACCAACAGTTTTAATACACCTCAGTATGCTGAGTCTGTATGTGGCAGCATATGTAATCCAGGCAACTGTACAAATCATTGCAGCTGTTCATTCAGTCTATGAGCCATTGTAATTAATGCAATAATTTTGTACTCTGTGTTGGAATAATTTGACACTATTACCACAAAAGTCTAAGTTTCTTCTGTTTTTCACTTTCATACATTCATCAACTCTATTCACACAAAGATTTAATTTTTTTCTTCCAGTTCCTCCTCTTCTCACTCTTTCCCTCCCCTAAAGAAGTTGGAGACCTATCAGAAAAAAAAAAAAAACAAAAGGTGATATAGACTGCCACATTTATCAAAAACTCTCTTTAGAGATTGGTTTTGCATCCAGTTCTGGATGCACAACACTGCACACAACCCTTATCTCTCTTGTCAAAATTGAAGTCATTCTTCTAACCTCTGCTACCCTTCATGTACACATATAGTGCATCACTTGTTGCAAGTGTAACTAATTCTTTTAATTTGCTGATGATTTTTGAGTCATATGTATATATGATATACATGTGGATATAGCTTATATATGTATACAATTGGTATTTGTTAAAATAAATAAACTGGATGCAGAAGGCAAGAAGAAAACCTGTTAGCAGACTTTAGCATTGTCCCTTGTTATTATTTATTGTAAGTTACATTCCAGCTGTGTGAACAGAGCTGATCATGACAGAAAGGGCCAATCCACAGAGCTGGCAGCATATTCCAATTCAAGCCACCAGTGGGTTTCTAATATGTATCATGCCCACAACATTAGGCTATCTGAGTGAAAGGAGCAAAGTGCTGCTCCCCTGTGCAGAAGGAACAGCCACATGTAAGCAATAAAATCAGCTTGCCTTCAAAGCAGGGTTCATAGCCACTTCTGTTGTCAAAAACAGTGTTGAAATCCAATGAAAATCAACACCTATGGTTCAGAAGTTCATATATTCCATAAGTAGTACTCTCAGTCTCACTGATATACCCACAAAACTCCTTAGACTGATCTTCTACCAGCAGGACTGGTAGTGGATAAATAAGGACAATAATTGTAAGTCTAAGAAGATAAATTTTTCTACTGACAATATTTTATTTTTAGGAGTACTTTCTGTACCACCTTAGACTTACCATCGTTGCTTGGTTACCTGTATATTTTAAACTTTGTTCTGAATTTCTCAAGCACACCTCTATTGAGGATATAGATATAGAATCTCACACAGGAGATTACATTAACACTGTATACTATACAAAGGAGGACTGGGGAACAATATCAAGCACTATACGTATAATCATCCATAGTGCTTTACCGTTAGCTCCTTCATCTGCTCAGCTTTGGAGTCTTCCAAGTAGCTTCCCAAGACAAGGAAAGATTTGGATATCCCTCACACCAGGGTCAGATCCCAAGAGACAGCATGGATGATACTGTACCAGACTCGATTTCCTCCATCTGTATTCTCCTGGAAGTGACACAATCTCCGTAGCATATGAAGTCTTTTATGAAGAGTCATCAGCCAAAACAGGGAGGTTCCAAGTTTTCTATCACTGACATGATGACCACTCTGGTACTAAGCCTTGAAATGTGGTTTACCAATTAGGTGTAACTAAACAAAAAGCAGCACTAACAAAAATAGCTCAGCAGGTTTTGCACCCTTAGGTACAGTGTGCTGTACAGTGAAACCCAAAGGTGCAGCAAGTTATGTTACAATAAAACATCACTCTGGTGTATCATAACACAATCTTCACGTCATTTGAATTACTTTGAACCAAAAATATGCCCAGACTCACACAACATAGCTTTTATTTCTTAAGGGCATCATACAGGCTACAGATGAGACCAAAACCAAGTGTTGTGCCATAATGACAGACTACTTAGTGGAGATTCAACTTCATCAGTGAGGGGATGAGCCACATGAGTCTAGCTCTGATCCTCTTTCACGCAGCAGCAAGAAGGCAGCTGGGGGATTTCACTGCCTTTTACCACAGCTGATCACAGCAGATAATCTGATTCATAAATTCAACATCCTCTGTTTTTAAAACTTTAGACAAGGACAGGAGGGAGTTTTGATGTCACTGGTCCACTTGGCAGCCACTTGGAAGGATGTTCTGAAAAGTCATTACTCTGATCAAAAACACTCCTCTAGCTTAGAGCTCAGTTTTTCCTATCCAAGTTACATACACTGGCACTTAGGCCAAAATTGTTCTTAGATTAAGTAGCGCTTCTTTTTTTTCTCTGCTGCTTAGTCCTCTGATGCATTTGCGTGAGCTGAACAAGTTATAAACTTCCCCTTAAAGGAGATGAATGCTTTGTCTCCTTGGTCATCTTAGTAACCCTTCTCCAAGTCTATTCTACTCTCTATTTATCATCACTTTAAAAAATGGTTGTTAAATGCAAAACACATTTCTGAGCCTTCCATCTGCTGCAATTATATTAATGGCACAGTAGAAGCTTGATCTCCAGCTCTTACAGTGAGCATGTTTCCTTTGTTGGTCCATACAGTAAGAATTCAGACATGACAGATGCTTTTAAGATCTGCATTTCTAGGCTTGAAATTTTCTATATTAAAAATCTTGTTTATTTTTAAAGATGGGAAACTCTATTGGACACCATTCCTTTCATTATTATATAGGTTCTGTAGCATCTATGGAGCTGTCATTACAATCTCCTGTAGTTCCGGCATTGTACATGTCAATTCTTTGCTGTTGAATTAGTTTTGTCCGGTAAGGTTTTCATAATGGTGAGCTACAGGTGTGGCTTCTGTGAAAAGCTGTCAGAAGTTTCCCTTGTCTCTGACAGAGCTAATGCCTGGTGGGTCCAAGATGGATGCAGCACTTTTCAAGACCAAGCCCATCAGTGACAGTGGCAGTGCTTTTGAAATAACAGAGTTACACAGGAGGAGAAAAACCTGAACAACAGCTACTGCAACCAGAGAGAAGAGTGACAATATGTAAGAACAGCCCTTCAGATGCCAAGGTCAGTGAAGAAGGGGGAGGAGATGGTGCTCCAGAACAGAGATCCCCTTGCAGGCTGTGGTGAAGACTGTGGTGAGGCAGCTGTGCCCCTGCAGCCCATGAAGGTCCATGGGGGAGCAGATACCCACCTGAAGCCCATAAAGGACCCTATGATGGAGCAGGTGGATACCTGAAGGAGGCCGTGATGTTATGGGAAACCTGCACTGAAGCAGTCTCCTGTCAAGACCCATGTTCCCACGGAGAGAGGAAAGCCCACACTGGAGTAGGTTTGCTGGCAGGACTTGTGATCCCATGGGGGACCTAGGCTGCAGCAGTTTGCGAAGAACTGCAGCTGTGGGAATGATTCACATTGGAGTAGTTCATGGAGGAGTGTCTCCCATGGGAGGGACTGGAGCCGGGGAAGAGTGTGAGTAGTTCTCCCCAGAGGGGGAAGGAGCAGCAGAGACATATAACGAACTGATCCCAACTTCCATTCCCCATCCCTCTGTGCCACTTGCAGGAGCAAGATGGAGAAATCCTCAGTGAACATATACTTGGTGGTTTAAAATTTGTTTTTTTCTCATTATTCTACTCTGATTTGACTGGTAATAAATCAACCTAATTTCCCCAGGTCGAGTCTGTTTTGCTCATGATGGTAATTGGTGAATCATCTCTCCTTACACTTATTTCAACCCATAAGAGTTTAATTATATTTTCCCTCTCCTGTTCAGTGAGGAGGGGATTGATGGAGTGACTTTGGTGGGCACTTGGCATGCTGCCAGGGTCAACCCACAGGTACCTTACAGCATGTCATATGATAGTAGAAGTTTATGTTCAGGCAGCTGAACCAACAGTAGAGATACCTCTACTGCAGGCATCCTCATATGAACCAGTCACCCTAGGTCATATGTAACATCTACCTTTGGTGAGACGAATTTCATAATCCAGTATCCAAACAGATGTGTCAAAACTGCAGTTTTGACTTCTGGTGAAGCTTCTAGAGATATTTCTTTAAAATGGTTTTCTAAGTTTATTTTGAAATAAAATGTGATTTAATTGCAAGGCAGGTTGTTTAATTTATTCATATATTTTGTGATAGAAACAGAAATATGAAATACAGAACATTTTTAGTCACATTAATAATCACATGGTAATCTGCATTGCTACTAAAGTGTCTTAGGATGAATAATATGATAAATGAAGTGCTCTAATTTTTGAAATGTTATTATGAACCATTATTACCCAGAACTGCTGGAAACATCCTATTTTTATAGATTAATCTATTTTGTAATCAAACAATTTCATACTTTTGATCTATAAAGTTAGACAGCTGTTTATTAATCTAAGGAAGAGTTTTCTGCAGTATCCTAGAAAAGTGATTCTCAGCCAACATCAACATTTTGGGAAGACCTTCTGCAAAGGTGCCAGAAGTCCAAAGTTGCCCAGATTCATCCTGCTATGACTTAGGCTCCAAACTGAAAGCCCTAAATTGAGATCCATATGGAATTTAATTTGTAATTTCTTTCACAGATTTTTTAACTGGCTAGGGTGATAGGCAAAGAGGATTGCACAGGGAAAATAGTGTTCTTTAAAATTATATTCTCCTTGAAGACAATAGGAAAACAATTGATATATCTGAACACCTGCAGGAAAAGATCCCCTAATCACAGCAAGTCTTTCTTCCTACAAACCTGGAGTTTCCTTTAGTTCAGCTTATGAAAGCTTCATCTTTAATATGAATATAAGGAACTGATACAAAATATTAATTAGTCCAATATGCCTGTATCCCTTTCACCTTATTCCACTAATAAATAAGAGAAAGAGTCCCATCTTCCAGCTAATTTTCTCTGACTTTTGCCTTACTTGCAGTACAAGGACTTTGTTTCAAAGGATGTGAGTGTATATACCTGTGAAGGCCACTTCCAAGGTGATTACGCATCTTTCTACGATAGGAATGATGGCTTAAGAAGAGCCTACTTTCTGACTCTCTGATTTCCGTGATGGATGGTCTAACTGTTACACAGTTGGGCAAAAATTGATGGGAACTGCATCTAACACTGCAGATTTTTGTAGCGAGTTACTTCTGCAATGTGGATAGCACTTAGGTGTCTCAGTAGGGCTTGAAGAAGAGCTTGAGAGGGAAATTAGTGTTTAACTCTTAGTTAATTAGTGTTTAACCAGGTATAAACGTGTATAGGTCCCTAGAGTTAGATGCCCATGGAGGTTCAAGTATGGAGCTAAGTAGTAAATTTAGATAACATTAAGCTTAGACAGTCCTGAAAATTTGGACAGTTAAATTGATACCTGGAACTTAAAGAGGTTTCAAGAAACTAGGTTCCCATATGCAGAGATTTCAGCTGATGTTCCTCATAATTTTCTGCTACGTTAAAGTCACTAGAAAAAGTGACTCCTCATGAGGATTATTCAGCCAACTAAAGATGTGACTCTGGAGACACTTGTCACTATTGATCACAGAGGCAATTAAGCTTTTAAGTTAATTATTAACTTAAGCTAGTTAAGTGATTTAAGTTAGATAAGATGCACATAAACATCATTGCTTCCATTCAAGTCTTGGAAGAGGGTGTTCAAAATAAGAAAATATACTTAATATATATCATATATATCAAGTATCACCATATCTATAACGTAGCAACTACATTTCATGTTTATATTTAAACACTTTGGACATTATATGATAACTTAGTGGGACACGTAAGGGGCAATTTCTCTCACCTAACATTGACACCTATAATAATTGCAATATTTACATATTATCTAGATTGACTTTAGAGTCAATAGATTGAGGTAGGTGCTTCATAAGTGATCTGGCATACTGAAGTTGTCAAGATTCTGTTGAGAGGTGTTGCACAATAGAAGTGCCTATCTGCTCTGCCAGTCTCAAAGGGATTCTAATTGGCTATCTCTAATTTGGATGACTGCCACTCAAATGTAGGAAAAATTAACTGCTCCCCAATTCTATTTTGTATACTATAGCATATCATGCAATTCTGTTTGTGTGTTATGAAACAATTAAAAGATACAAAATGAAAGGCATATTTCTGATGATAACTAATTTCAAACTGAAATTTGGTAAAATATAACTTGCTTTGGAAATTTCTTTGGAAGAAACTATTTTTTTAAAAAATCAGGCTCAGAGAAAATTGAAAATCTGAACATCTCATATGTGATAGAAATGCTCAGTTTTGAACAACTCTTTCTGGTTAACATGCAAGTGTTTGCATATATTGTACTAGCAAGACGTAGGAATACTTGTTCCAGTTCCTTAAAATCAACCAATTGATGATGTCTAGGTACAAAACATAGTCTTTATGTGTGGTTTGGAATAAAAGAGCCCGTGTAATTTTATATTTTACACTTCGAGCACTCAGCTGAGAATGACATGAAGGCATTACCATCCATAATTTAATTTTGTATGTAATTTCATGCACACTGTGAATTCTTCTCAAGCATACTGTGTCTACAAAAATCTTACATTTTGTAAGCAAATATCACTTAGCCTACACACCTCAAGTCATTGTTAAGATAATCAATAAAAAGAATGCAGCCCAGTAACACATGTACTAATTTGATAAATTACTTCCACAAATGTATTTATCCCTTGACTAATGAAGACTTTTAAACCCTAAATAAGTGAATAAAGGAGTAATGTTCCCCAGAATCATTTGCCTAAAGTAATTTGAGGTTATTCAGCAACCAGCACAATGCACAAAGTCACCATAAATCCAAAACTGCATGCTACATTCCATTCACACTTTACAGAACTGGCAGGGAACTGAAAGAGCAGTTCATCCCCTGCTTCAGTGATTTCTTATGAGATAGTTTGCCATAAAGCTTGCTGGATTTTTCTTAAAAGGTTTTAAACCAGAAAAAAGTTAACCTAGCAGGTGACATATATTGGGGAAAGAAAGTACTGAAAAACATTGTGCTGTATCCCCCTTTCCCTTCAATTTATTTTCACTTACAGCTCTAACACAAGGCCCAGATTTTTTTAGTAGATTGGCTGTGTAATATATTACCTGCCTTGAGATTCCAGTGCAAGGTTACACTGCTTCCAGCTCCCACTCTCTGCTTACAAGGAGTTTAGAAGTGTTGTGGAAGGGAACTGCTGGTCATTCTGTGCAGAACCATTGGAGTGGCCCAGCAGATCTGGACCATACCCTTACACAGATATCACACCTGCCCATACTCTACATATGGCTTTGGACTCTATAAGGAAATCCACTGAGTTATTAGATGAATGTTCACTGCACAATCCCAGCAAGTCTGATGTACCCAGGCTGTATTTCACTAATTGCACGTGAACAGTTGCCTTGCAGTCATCACATTTGTCAAGGCATGTGGAACCACATTGCAGACAAAACAAGTAATCAGAAGTCCATGGCATGGGAGCAAGAGGCGGAAGAAAACAGTTTCAGCCTCTGGTGGTTAAGAGGTGAGGTGGTTCCACCTCAGAAATGGCCCCACTTTGAATCATCAGCTTCGCTGCAGCTGGGAAAAGGTTTGAAATGTTCAGAGAACTGGAACTAAATAAAAATTATGGGTTTTTTTCGTCTCTTAATTAGACATGCTTTGGGAAACTACTTAGATGGACTAACAATAAATTAAATACAGTTACTCACAGATTTTTGTTGTAATAAGGGTGGAAGTTTTCATGCAGTCTGAAGTTACTACCAAACACAATTTCAACATTGAGAAAATTACAAAGAATCTATCAGTTGTGAAATTTTGAAGCTACAGTGTTGTGTCACTTGAGCAAAATACTCTCCTCTAACATCTTCACATAGGTATTTGTTAACAGGACTGACCTTTATCTGAGAGTAAGTGAAAAAGACCAGTAGATTATCAGACTGAAAAGCATGTATTAATAAACCTGTTAAAAAACCTATTCAGTGAATAAAAACTAAATAATAGAAATTACTCAAATAAAATATAAGCCCTTTTTTTAATAGCATTAGTCTTGTGGCATGATTTTTTGAAAATTGTTATCAGTGTGTGAACTTCCTGTGAAGCCAGTTAAAACTCTCCTCACTTGTATAAAAAGATCATGTGCTCAAAGTAGACAAATACACACTTTCTTCAGCAATCAAAAACAATTTCCAGGTTCACAGTTTTACAGATCCATTTTAAAAGGCTCACAATCTAGTGTAAAGAAATGTGTGAAAATAGGTAATTGTCTTTTTTCCTCTTTCCCATAATTATAGGAAATCTGTTGGGTGAAAAATTAAACTACAAATTAACTAAATGTAGTTTTAAATAAAAGGGAACTGCAAGAAATTTAATAACATATTTTAAATACTCAAAATACTTAATGACAGGGGGAGTATGTTTCACATGGCAGACGCTGCCAATTCATATGCAGCATTACTACTTCAATGAAACAAACTTGACAAACATACTCAATCTCCTGCTTAGATATCTAGCTGTAGAATTTTCAGGGAAGAAATTATTTCTTCATCTTTTTGGATGGAAGCATCACCCTTAACTTTGGAAAACTAGGACGCACAAATTAATGGATTGCACCTCAGGCTTTGACTGGCATTGTAGCTCAGAGTCTGGTGCTCTGAACCCCAAGGTAGGCAAACTAACTCTGCAGAGTTAAACAAGCAAACAAACTAAACCAAACAACAATAACAAAAGGAGAGTGCTACTTTGGTAAAAATAGGCATCTGTGCTTGGAAGACGGTTGACCAGAGAAGCTGTGGATGCTCCATCTCTGAAAGTGTCCTAGGCCAGGTTAGATGGGGCCCTGAGGAACCTGATCTAGTGGGTGGCAGCTCTGCTTCTCACAGGCAGATTGGACCTAGCCGATTTTTAAGTTCCCTTCCAACCCAAGCCTTTCTATTATTCTCTGATTCTGTGAAGGAACAGGTATAGGTAATTAAAAGCTCTGTCCATGGGCTAAGTCTTCTTCAGCACCTTGTTCTGTTGGGAGAGTGATGTTAGTCCCTTTTGAGTCTCCTGGTTATGAAATACTTTCCCCACAAAGGACAGTGGTGTGGTAGTAGCGATACCTGGCATAAAGCTAATGATGAAGTCCATGTATGTCCCCAGGTGAGAGGAGAAAGGATAGATTTTAATTGTATTGACTAGCTGACTGCTCTTTAGGTGTCTTGAGGGTCAGCACCTCAGAGATATCTCATTCTTTCATCAGCACTGGAGAGAAGTAGGAAGCTTTGAAGGTACAGTAAGTCAAGACTGTCTAGCTTGGACTCTTACTCTAGAGGTTTTTAAAGGCATTTACTTCATGAGAAGTATTTCTCTACATGCCTAAAAATTTTTACTAAATCTTAAAGACAATGCTAAATGAGCTGATTTACCCTCTGGCCCCATCCCACTCCCTCTCATTAGCAACAGACACAAATGTATGAATAATAACTATTGTGTGTATCTGTTGTAGATACTGTCTGTTACAATCAAGAGAAGACCCTGAGAACTGAAGGAAAGCTATAGAAAAATACATAAATAATGTATCAGAGAAAATGGGAATTTAATAAATAGAAAAAGTCTCAGATAATAAATTTGACTTTTAAACGGGAACAAAAAATGTCACTCTTACTTGAGCTGGATTTTAATGCAATCTTCAAGGTGTAAGAAGTGCGGAAAATCAATAGCAAATCCCAGTGTCCTTATGCTGAGATATTCAAAATGTTAGCTCTAATGGGAGTCATATAAAAGCCGCCATAAAACGGTGCTGATCAGTTCACACATGTGCTGTAAAGAGATACAGTTCAGAATTTAAATACCTCATATATCTTTTGTAAAAAGCTTTCCCCCTCCCTACAATAATAAGTTTAAAAAACATTGCAGTCTTTCTCAAAACTGATGCCACAGATGTGAAGATAGATAATTTTTGAGAAATTGTTTTCTCTTCTTTGGTAATTATCATTAATGAAAGAAAAAAATTCTTAAATCCTAATAAATCAGAGACAGAATTGACTGACCATGCATCCAAATTGCTGCATTATTCACACTGGAATTACTTCAAAGATTAGCTGCAAATTGAATTTATGGTTTCATTTTTCATAACTACTGTGTTGTGACAGATGAGAGGAATCTCTGAGAAAAATGACAGTGATGGACCCAGTTTCTTAGTACTCTATCTTCAAGACAGAACTAAACTATCTCTATTTACTGTTAGGGTTTGTACAATCTATTTTGGCAAGCATAAAAACCTGTTATGAAATACAATATATCCTATTCCATACATCAGTCAGGAAAAAAAATAACTGAAAACCTCCACATTTCATTTGAAAAAGAAGGCAAATCAAATTAAGTTTCACAGACACAGGAAAGACAAAAATGCCACTTTACACCTATATAAAACCTTGCTCTCAATCATCACTGTGCACCTTCTCTCTGTTCCAAAGGATCCTCAATGTCTGTGTAACATGTAGAATAGGGAAGCAAATTAAAATAACAAGATGTTCTGAAGTGGTCACACTACACTAGGGATTGGGATCTTTTTTTGGGGGGTTGTTTTGTGCTTTTTTGTACAATCTCTGACAAAAATGGAGCTAGACCTGTTCAAGGTATTGTGACAATACAAGCTATAAATAATAATTACAACAGTAATCTCCAAGTTCAACAAAGCTTCTGGGCTAGAACATAAAAACTGAAATACTTGACTGCCAGATACTAGAGACAAATGTTTTGCCCTCAAAATGGTTCTTATGTATCAAGCAGGAAAAATAGAAACATGGGGTTTTTTCAGGTTTTCAAACCAGGTTTGTACAGTCTGGGCCTCTTGGGCTAGAAGTAATTGAAAGCAAGTTTGAGATTACACCTAGGTCACAAACACAGTTGATGCCTGAAGCTTTTCAGGGACAAAAAATATGGGAACATTCATAATGTAAGTTAGATAAAGTCAGAACAAGTACTACAGATAACTGCAGTTTAGGTATTTCTAGCACACTGACTGAGATTCTGAATTTTTCTTTCATATTAGAAAAATATGATTTAATAACTACAGTAACAATGAAAGGCCAGAATCTTTCACACTTATTCATATTAACACTGAACTTCTTTTCCAAGCAACATCACTGTCTACAGTGGAAACTTTTAAGTTAGAAAAGCAGGAGAATATATCCCACAACATTCAGTGTTTATGGGGCAGGGTGTATTTTTAATGCATTTTACTTTTCTTTTGCAGTACACAGACTCACCTAGTGACTCCAGGATGAGCACAGGAATTCCAAGAGGTCCACAAGCTCTCAGAATTTCTAACACTTCTCCCAGAATTTGACTAATAACAACGGCAATAACAGTGACATTATTCAGTTCTCCAACTGCATTAATATTTGTCCATTTTACAGATGCCAAAAGCCAGAGATAGAAAATATATTGCTCGGAGTAATTCTGCCAGACAGAATCCACATCTCCAAAGTCTCAGTCCACCACCATCCACCAGCATCCTCTGCAAGTAGGTATGAGCATTTTATCCAGAAATTCATCCTAAGCCATGGGGCTAATGCACACGTTGCTGTGTTTCAAATGGTTGGTTTCCTGATTGTTGAAATAAATGCACATGTTGAAGTTCACCATGGCTTACTTCATGCCATACAGTCATATTTCTTCATTGGATAAGACAGAAACCTGGTAGGGAGAAGACAGAAGACAGTGCCTGCTCAGTCATTGCTTAGATGTGCAATTAGGCCATGGTGTGAATCCTGGTCCAGGACCAGGATAATCCTTCCTCCCCCTGAACTGCTTAAAAGTTACTTATCAACTCCACATACACAAAAAATTCCATTTGCTTTCCTGATATCATGATAAAAACAATGGCATAAATATGCAGCAGGGTAGATCAAGGAAGAAAAATTACCTGCCTTTGATGATAATTATATAACTGTCAAAAAACTGTTCAGTTTTCAAAGCACTGCACAAAAAGTTAAACTAATAAATCAACACAACACCATCCTAGTTATTACAAAGCAAATTTGGTGGAGAGAGGATAACCTTATTTAACATATGAAGAATAGAAGAGGAAGGACCATGTGATTTCAACGTGGCACAATTAGAACAGCAGTGCATTTATGATTGCACACACATAACTTTCTCTATGGAAAAGGTTCTAAATTGTTTATTCAAGGTCACAAAGAAAGTTTAAGGCTAAACAAAGGATGGTCCAGTGCTCTACCTTAATTTTAGGCCTCTATCTTAAATGAAAAGCTCTCCCCCAAAATGCACACAAGAAATTGCTAGTCTTATTAAGTTGTTCACTTTGGCAGATATACAATCTATATGCAAATAGATATGCTCTTATTTTTCTCTATCCACATAAGCAATGATTTGAACTGGCTGCATTAGATAGCAGCATGAAGCTGGCAATGGAAATTATAGTTGTGAACATTTTCCATGTCCACTCTGTCACAACCTTAAGACCCTGGTTTAGCATGATTAAGCCAACGGATGCTGAATCTCAGTCAAACACAGTGTGAGGTAGACTGTCTCCTACATTTCAATTTGCTTTCATAACAGAGCATTTTTCCTGGAAGGAACGTGATCAATTTGAAGCAGATAACACTAGGAGCTTCTAACAAATACCTTATTTGAACCTGACTGTTGTTTTCTTTGACCTTTGAAAACATGGTTTTGTTTAAACTGAACTCTTTTATGGGAGTATAGTTCACAAAGAAATGCATAGGAAAACTTACAGACCATTTTCTGACTTTCTCAGTTAATTTCTATTGTATCTAAACAACTGGTAACTTTATTAACCATTTTATTTAGACATTAACTTTGCATTAATTTAATTTCATATAATACTATTTGAAATACTGAATATTAAACTGTTATTATGACAAGTCTTGAGTTTTATCATTATATGATTCTACACAATGTATTGTCTGTTGTGTTATGTTTCTCTGTGCTTACCAACAGTATTGTTTTCTAACATACTTTGAAGATACATGTTTTCATATCCAACAAAAAATTATGTAATTCAGGAGAATACCTGGCTTTTTCATAGTTTTATGAGAAATGTACAAATTTAAGCTTTTTTTTATTTTGGTTTGGTTTGGTTTTTAGTTTAGAGGTAAATATTTTATGAAAGTATCAATATGGCTGAAAGAATGAAATAGCTTTCTACTGTTCTCTAACCAGCACCCATTCAAAGTGCTCCTAAGAGTGTTTTTTCTCTTTACAAGTTCAACTGAGTAAGAGCATCTGTGGTATATGATGCTGAGGATGATATGCATTTGCAAAACTGCATCTCCTCATCATTGAACATTATGATAGTACACAATATTTCCTGGGGAGGGAGGAGGGGGGAAGAGAAAAATAGAATTATCTAAATGGAAAAGCAAGCATTGAATGGTAGTCCTGTTACAGTAGAAGAGGGAAAATAGGCATAAGTAACTTAACCACGGCATTCACAGTGTCTAGACACTGCAGCATTTTAAATGTCCAATTTAGAATTATGCTCATTTAGTAGCAGACTGCTCTCAAGGCTCTCTATTTCTTGAGCTTTGTTCCTAGTGTTTTTTGCAGTTTCTAGCATTACATTTTTCTGTTTTGCTTTGTTTGAATATTGGTGCCTTTTTGCTGTGTTTGTTCCTCTTCACAAAAATAAACACCAAAAGATAACAGTAGTAGTTTTCAGTGTGACACCGCTTGGAGCCATCAGTAAAAAATGTAACAAAACCTTAGATTAAAGCCCATTCCTATTCAATTTTTAAAGCTCAAATGATCTGCACAATTTATATAAATCACACAGACATCTCAAGTCTCTGGCTGTGTGTGTCAAAAATGAAAATGTATTGCAAAGCTTTTTCAAAAAATTACTCAACTAAGAAGCTCAAATAGTTTGGTAAATTGGCAGATTTTGCCCCCCAAAAATGTGTTAACTATATCTGGTCACTGAAACTGACCTACTTCTGCAAGTCTTTATTAGAGCAGAGTGGCTTGTTTTAAACACTGATACTAAATCTGGGTGATTCTTTAACACCATAGTTCTGGAGTTCCCCCAATTAAACTTCCATTATTAGTCAAAGTAGCAGTTGTCACAATAAAATTTCCACTGTTTTCAATCTTTAATTTTGAGCTGATTTATTCTTTCAGACCATTTTTTGTTTTCTTCGACCATTTTTCCTTTTCTTCTTTCATTGGCTTCAGAGCTATATATTAAAAAAAAAACAAAAAACAAACCAAAACTAAAAAAAAGTCCATTTCCATTTAGAAACTTCTCAAAACTGTTTAGAACACCTCTGGCTAAGTCCCTGCATGGAACATAAGCTACATATGAAGCCTTGAATGAGCCATCTTCTTTGGAGGAAATTCACAGTGAGAACATTATTCTGGGACATTTCTCATAAGGATAAAAGTTACTGACTTTTTACATGGCTCTCATTTTCAAATATCCTGTCTTGCTTCAACATATCACAGCATGGAGCTCCGCTGTGTAAAATATTGTTCTTTTCAGTGTACACACAGTCATTTGTTAATTAGGAGCTAGGGATCTTCTTTACCCCAACAGAATGCAATTTGATAATTTTGTACTATGGAAATGTGCTAATGAGAACTATAAACCAGGAAATACCCTGATACTCACTGTACGTTCAATTTTCTTGCATCTATTGTGAACTAAAAAGGTATTTTAATCCGTAAGAACCCTGGTTTTATTTTTATTAAGCCAAAGATAGACTGGAGTTTGACTTCAGTGAAATAAGATACAGTGCCAAATGTGGAAAAAAAACAAAGATGAACAAACTGAATTTTAGTGATGGGAATTCACCAGTACAGAATAAGATATAGTACATTTTATGTGTCAATATGCATTTTAAATGCATTAGAGTATGTACATTCTTTTTGCAAGGATGACCAACCTCTTAATCTCACCATTTCAAGTAGTATTTTTTTTTTCATCTAAAAGGATCTGGAAAAATTGAAGTCCTTTTCTATTAGGATCCAACACACTCTGTCACAGTAGTCCTATAATTGAAACTAATGTTCAGTGAGGACAGCACTCCTAGGTTTTGCTGCATAGTGCTATTCATGGATCAATTGAAGTTAGCAGTGGAACATTTGTCAAAAATGTATCCAGACCAGTAGAAATTATGTGTGGGGCAGAGGGAAAAAAAAAAACTAGTTTTCCGTTTTTTAGTGAATTAATAATCAATTTTTATATATTCAGTTAAATTAGGAAACTGATTTTTTCCAATATGTGTAGAAGTCATTTTGACATATAGAAGCATGGCAAAGTAAGACATATTGTAATAATTAGCTGAATTATTCCTGGCATGCCATGAACAATTACAGAATTAATAAGTACCCAACCAAATAGTGTTATGTTGAAATAAATTGACCGACAAGGGTTTTCAGTTAGGAAATGAAGCTCAGATGGATCATCAATTAAAACTACTGCAGAGAACAGACTTTTGAGAACTTCAGTGTTTTACATTTACAAAATATGAATGTGATAACTGTGCTTAATGACTGGAAGAAGCTATTTAAAAATTCATTTAGATTATTTTGCTCCCTTTAATTGCCTGGCCAAAGCCATCATCGTTGACAGACACACTAATGTACCATGCAACCTATATTTAATTTTGTGTTCCGAGCAAAGTAAAAAACCTGATGCAGCCTTTAATTAACCCCCTGCCTTCTGTGCAGAGGTTTTTTCATTTGCAATTCTGCTCAGTTTACTGCATGTGACACTGGGTTACTTATGGCATGGGACACCCTGACATACAATGCAACACTGTTTATTAGGAAGAGTGCAATATGCAAACTCAGGCTGAAATTCAGCAAGGTATTTAAGTACATTTTTAGTTTAGTGATTGCAAGAAATCCCATTTGCTGCAACAAAACTACTGCTTCCAATTAAGCACACAGTTTACTACCTAACTGAATCAGGATGTTAATTCACAATATTGAAGCTTTTCCATCCTTTTTGTAAAAGAATTAAGATTTATATCAGCAGCACAGGAGGTTAAAACACACATTAGAGAATGGATACTGGCACAACATAAAAACTAGAGCAATATAGTTATACTGTAATGCTTGTATGGACTTAGAGCTGTGTTTTAACTATTTCAGTGAAGCTACCAAGAGAAGGCTTAAGCTAGGTAAGGATTAGCTCAATCCTGTAATTTTATAGGCCCTCCAAAAGAGGACCATAATTCGTTTTTCTGACCACAGCTTTTGCTTTTTCTTTTGCCTGTGAAAGAACACTCTTCAGTTTTCGCATTGCTATTTTCAAAGTGCACTCTTTCAGAAATGAACAAAAGAAAGACTTCATTAACTCTTCAATAGCTGGTAATGCTGACCCATCTTGTGTCAATGAGGAGTCTCAAAATAGCATTTTTGTGGGCTCAGAAAGTCAACACACAGGAGGCTCTTGCAATCCTTGAAGCTGGTTACTTCCCAACCTGTTAAACACAAAATGCTTGGTGAGAAGAATGCAACAGGGTAACAAGACATGACATTAGGAGTGTGGGCAGAACCCAAGGACTTGCAGGTCCAGACTTTTTGAGGAGGTGGGACCAGGCAGGCAGCAGCATGGACCACAGAGAAAGCAGACCGTTTCACTGCTTTGTTGGCTTGGGAAATATTAACTGATGGCTGATCCATTGGGGATGATAAGAGGCCTGTGGAAGGCGGTATTAGAGCGCCATTCACTTCATCATAGGAGTTCCCAGCAAGCAGAGCAGTAAAGCCAATCCACAGATAAAAGCAGCATTGTCGATAGCTACGTGCAAGGACAGCTTACTTGCTACATCTTTACTTTTTGTGTGTATGTTTTAGAAAGGAAAGCTGAGAAGTCATAGATTCATTTTTCCTTGAATATGTCCTTTCATCTTCTTGGGGTTCTACTCACACTGCCTACCTAAGGTTCAGGCAAAAGTTAAGCAACCTCATTAATCAGATCAGACTGAACATTAAGTGCTTAATCATATTTTTTCTGATGCCTATAATAGCAAACTGTGAGGCTATGCCATACAGATGAATTTGGATGCTTTTCAACTTACTCAAACAAGACTTCCATAGGCAGCTGCATTGCTTCTTTACTTTTCTAAGCCCATATGCTATACAAGCACTATGTAAATTTAGAGTCTTTATGAGTGTGTTTCCTCATGTTTTTTATGTTCTTTGGAACCATGTGTTGCCAAGAAAACTACACCTTCTAATCTACAATGTGACTTTCCAGCAGTTTAAAGCTTCCTCTCCCCTGTTAGCCTCCTATGCACTTTAGCATATAATGGGCAACATATAAGAAACTAGCATCAAAAAAAAAAAAAAAAAGAGGGGGGGAAACCACCAAAGCCAACCAACCAACCAAAAAAACAACCTTATTTTTAAATTTTGAGTGAAGAGGCTTGAAAATCATAAGTTTTTTTTGGAAAAGATTTTCACAATCCCCCCCTTATTGCATCTGCATGCTGTTATGAGCATATGAATAATAATGAAATACTACACCATTCAGCTAAGAATCCATTTAGTCCAACAAAGGTCAAGTTCACAATACTCTGCAGACCATATATACAAAACTACCATCATATTTATTTCCCTTACAAATCAGTCCATTGAATTTACATACTTAAACAAACTAGCATCTGAAATTTGTCTCCTCGTCATTGCTCCTTTTATAGTCCTCAAAGGAAATTATTTTAGCTTCACATCTTTATACTGCATATCCAAGCATATCCTCACCTTGTTGCTGTAGATTTAGAGACCATTATCATGCATGGTTATATACCTGCTAAATTGACTTTAGTCTTTCAATGTGATCTAAATTGTGTTTAATCTGCTCCCTTAATACTAATGGTGCTCTGAGAGGTGAGCACTTCACAAGCTGAGGAGCTTTAATTTGATGCCTTTTGTATAGCCCAACTCTTCAAGCACATCTTTATATGGATAAAGGCTCTGTGCTTCCTGCATCAATTTTGTCAATGCATATGTAACCTTTAGAGCAATCTCACTGCAAAATGATTATTTCTCCCATAGGAAAGACAGATCACTCATTTAATTATGCATTTACCCCCTCAGAATTGTCTTAAGATGTGGCTATATGACACAGAGGTGTCACAAGATCAAGTGTACTCACGAGTGGGTGTTTTTGCGGGGAGATAGTGCTTGCCCATCCTTTTTTTCCTTTAGGTCGTTCCCACTCTGACAGATTCAAGGATTCTGTTCCCAGGTTTTCAAGTTATAATCTGGTTTTCTTATGAACTGAAAGGGGGCAATTTTCTTTCCTCCTTAGTATTTCTGTACCCCTTTGTCATTTATCATGTTTGGTGAAGATTAAACATCAAAGTGTCCATGTGTAATACTTAAAAACCACATTCTTTATGCAAACTATGGACACTCATGCAAAACAGAAAAAATGGAGGATACTGTGGTAAAAACTTATTGTGAATCAAGTTATCTTTTTCTCTGCAACTCAACAAGACTACACTAATTGTTTTCACACCACCAACCCTTGTGTATTTTATTGTTTGTACAACAGCAGTACAAAGAGCTCCTAACCAACAAGAATTTACTGCATGCATACATACACACTAGGAACAATTCTGTGTGAGTAATTTCCAACAGAAGAGAAAAATAAAGAAAAATTAAAAAGGACAAGCATGGAAAATTAACTCTAAGGAAAAATCATGTGCTATCTTCATCTTTTTCTACTCTAAGCCTTTTTTTTTTTAATATATATGTCTAAAGCACTCACTAGTGAGTTTTGTGTGTCAGAGCAACCCACTTTGCCTAGAAAGAAGGGGCTGATCACCAGTGAGGTGGTCCCAAGCTGGAGGTGACTTCAGAAGTGTTGGGAGGTTGAAACTGAAAAGTGTATCCCTGATACTGTGGCACACCAGGGAACCCGAATACAGACCATTGCTTTAAGCCTGCAAGCCACAGTGACTTGTACATCCTGAAGCATGAAGGGAGAACACATCTGGTCCAGCCACAGAAAATCTCTGAAAGCAATTTGATTCCTTGTACGGTTAGCAGAGTTTTTGCCACAAAATCGCAACCTTTAAATAGCTAAATACTTTCGAAAGGTCACTGCCATTTTTCTTTGAACTACATGCCTGCCCTTGCCTAAACAAAAAGAAGCTTCTACTGGCTTTTTTTTTTTTTTTTACTCTGAGCCTGGAAACTTAAATTTTCAATACTTTCTGCTGTTGCCATATCTGATGAGTATCACCTGCCTTAGCATTCACCACACTGTCAGCAGTTGTTAACCACCCTGGGCATATTTTTGTTTGTTAACTTAGCTTGTCATTGCCAGCCTTGAGGTTATGCACACACAGATGGCTCATAGGCCTCATTTTTTCCTTTGTGTTTATTGTAATTGGAGCTAAAGAAGAAACTTGTAACAAGCAATTTATTTTATGAATTTCATTTTTTTCTCATTGCTTTTCATTGACTGTCCAGGAACTGATCTTGAAGCCAGCCATTATTTGAACTTAACCAAATAAACTCAGAAAAAAAATAGACTGTAAACAAGTCCTTGACACCCTTTACTTTGCCAAATTTGAGCTGCTAGATAAGCATTCTGTTCATATATTCCGTTGTTACTTGTTCCTTGGGTTCATTTTAGGACTGGGTGCCTGGGTTTGGATTCAAATGCTAGGATTGATAGATGTGAAAATTTGCTTTTGTCATAACTTCTTTACATGCACTTAAACTCTCTAACCCTTTATTCTTTTCCTTCAAAAATCTTCTTACTTCCAAACTGGTTTTATCATCGGTCAGGTTGTGCTAGGAGCTCTACTGTGTACTTTGATAGGTCTAAGAAATAAAAAATAAAGCAGCACACCATGTCTTCTTTAAAAATGGCTAATATGCACAGTATATATTTACTTGACTGAATTCACTATTCTGAAAGGGCTCTGTGGCTTTCAAAAGAACATAAAGTAAATGCAGGAATTTTTGAAAACTATCACTTTTGCCTGTGTCTGCCTTGCCTTTGCAGCACAACTCCTTTTCTGGTACCAAGAAGATCTTAAATCTGGCATGAGTTTTAGGGTGGGCATGACTAGGGGGAATTCATGCATTTTGCAGTGTTATTTGCAGAACACTGCTGGCTGAGCCTACTATTCCTTTCTTTATTATTAGCAAACTATTTTAGAAGACTGACCCGCTTCTTTGTAAAGAAATGAGAGATACTCACATGCCAAACATAAAAATGAAAAAAAAAAAAACAACAAAACAAACAAAAAAAAACCAAAAACAAGTAAACATTAAAAGCAACCAAAACAAACAAAAAACCAAATAAAAGCCACCACAGAAATCCCCCATAATGCTTCTAGGGATATTTGTTCCAGCAATACCAAAATGGTTGACAGAGGGCTTCCAGAATGGAAGGAACACAACTTTATTGAGTTGGAATCCATTTCAGAAATAAGAAAAAGTAACCACCTTCTTCAGCCTTGAAGATCCCAACAGAGTGCCCTGTGGGAGGGTAGGGAGTCACTGCAAGTAGCTGTCATCCTCTTCACAGAAGGCTTGCTTTACAGTGGTAAAAATACTTCTCTTATCCATGTGCAGTTAGCAGTAATGGCTCTTGTAATGTGTAACAGCACTCCCTCAGAGCTACAAAGTGCTGTTAGTTTTTTCTTCCCCTTTCCTAGGCCTTTTTCTAACATATCAATGAATATTTAGCATAATTGGTAGATTTGACCCAACAAGCTTATAGCTCAGTAAGCAATTTGCAATTTGCCGTATATATATATGTATATTGGTGTGTGCAAGTATGCTTGGGTTTAATTTTTAAAAGCTTTTCTCTTTTTTTTCCCCACTTCTATTCAGAGTGTACCCTGGACTCCCCACATGTGTGCACATGTCCATCAGAGTACTAAAGAAATGCACAAAGGGTTTTTAAATAAAAGTAAACTTTTCCTCCTTCTACCTGAAGTTAATGCAACTCCAGATTGGAAGTCTTTCCTTCCTAGTAGTGTCTCTATTTCACTGCTGTGCAATTTTTCACTGAAGCTTTCTAGGGGTTTTTTTGTGCATGTTCTCCTGCTAGAGGCTGCTTATGGCAAGCAGCCAGCCTAGACCTACATCTCTAGGCTATCACAGCTCATCTTGAGATCACTGGACATGATAACTATCCTTTTTTAAGACAGACGTCAAAAAAAATTAAATTTTTTAGTGGCTTAAACAGTAGAAAACACTAGAGTATACAGTCCGAGCTCTGGAACTACAGGAAAGGAAGTAAATAATAGGCTGGATGGATATCTTCTTCCTACTGCATTTTAACTATATTCTCCTCCAGTGCTCCAGTCCTTTCCATTTCATTAAATCACCTGCTAACTAACACCCACTCCCCCTAAATTCTGTAGGACTAATGTGACATTTCATATCTCTTCTCAAAATGACAGAGACAGAAAGAGGCATGTGCATTTCACCATGGGCACAGTCCACAGGCTTTACCTTCTGTGTAGTCTTGCTATATATACCAGTCTCTGACCCAAATGTACCTGAATCTGGCCCCAGTTTTAAAATCAACAGGATTTGCCACTGAATACAAGATTGTCTTTTTCTCAAAGCCTATGACATTTTTTTCATATCCATCTAATAAATCCAGAGATGTGTAGAATTGCTTTTTATATATGACCAGAAATTCCATGTTTCTAACTAGTGTTTTTTCACATTAATGAAGATACATATATTCTCAGAAAAAAAAATTAAAATAATAAAGAAAAAATAAATGTTTATAGGCAATAGGATATCAATGGATCTTTAGAATCATATTTCTCACATATGCAAAAAGGCATATTGTAGGAATATTTTCTGTAGCCTTGCTCTGATGGCCAAAGCTAGCCTTTAAAGCTCTGCATGAAGGAATTTGAATTCTAACTAACCATTACTTTAATTATCTTATATTCACCCAGATGACATCAGACTTCAAAACTAAGTTCTGCTTGTAGCTCCAACCAAAGTCAGCAGATATCAATTCATATTAATACACAAACAGCTACTAATTCTGGAAGCCACTTCTACACATGTGAAGGACAAGAAGAAGATCAGGAGCAGTCAACATGGATTTATGAACATGCCCAACCTGATAGCCTTCCACGGCAATGTTCCTAGTTTCGTTGGTTAGAGAAGAGCAATGAAAGTTATTTATCTTGACTTCAGTAAGGCTTTTAATGCTATCTCCCATAACATATTCGTAGACAAGCTGATGCAATAAAGATTAGCTAAGTAGACAGGAATATGGATCAAAAATTGACTTAACAGCCAGGTTAAGCAGGTTGTGAGTAGTAGCACAAAGTCTAGTTGGGGGCTAGTCACTAATGGTGCAGCCTGTGGCTCAGTTGTGGTTCAAATAGTGTTGAACGTCTTAATTAGTGACATCACTGATGGGCTCAGGTGTGCACTCAGTAAGTCTGTAGACAGCACAGTACTGAGAGGAGTAGTTGATACCTCAGACTTAGTAGTGCTGCCATTTGAAAAGGCCTCCCCAGGTTGGGGAAATTGGCAAACAGGAATCTCAGAGAGCTGAATAAAGGAAAATGCCAAATTCTAGACAAATAAACCCAGGCACCAATATATGCTGCTGAACAACAGGATGGAAAGAAGCTCTCCAGACAAGGACTGGGCATCCTGGTGGACAAATTGAATGAGTTGTAGCAAAGGCACGCAATAGCATACTGAGCTGCATGAGGAAGAGCATTGTCAACAGGTCTAGGGAGGTGATCCTTCTCCTCTGCTCAGTTCTATTGAGACCACATTTGAAATTCTGGATTTGTTTCTGGGCTCCCCAGTATAAGAGAGATATGAACACTCCCAAAAGAGTCCAGCAAAGCTCCAGAAGGTGCCTAAGGGACTGGATGGAGTACCTCTGATAAAAGGAGAGGCTGAGAGAACTGGGAGAACAAAGAAAGGCTCTCAGTGGTGCCCAGTGACAGGTCAAGAGGCAATGGGGACAAACTGAAACACAGGAGGTTCCATCTGAGCATCAGGAAACACTTTTCTACTGTGAGCATGACCAAGCACTGTAACAGATTTCCCAGTGAGGCTGTGGAGTATCCATCTCTGGTGACAGTCAAAACATGACTTGCCCTGGGCAACCTGCTGTAGCTCACACTGCTCCAGCAGGAAGGTTGGACTAGATGATCTCCAGAGGTACTTGCCAACCTCACTTGTTGTATGATTCTATAATTCAGTAATGCTGGAAAGAGATATTGCAGAAAAGTTGGAGTTTTTTGTACACATTTTCTTAATGTTCCACATAGCTTAGTGAAACCTGAGAGTCCTTTTGATAACAGGGTATTAAGGTATTAATAAAAGAATCAACAGAGCTAAATTTTTACTTCAGATATCATTCTTGACCTGATCAGTCCCTAAGCTGACGAGTGGCCCAAGGAATTCCTGTGAATGGCAGACAAGCCTTGCAGTAAAGTTTCCGCTCCTCCCTAACAGTCCCTGAATTCTGAGACTGAAGACAGTCACATCAGCCAAAAAAAACTCAGCCTGCACAGTGCTACCTTGGCTGTACCAGCTCTCCATGATAGGTGCTAGTATCTGGTCTGATTTCCCACCTCTCCTTTCAACCTACGGGCAAAACAGTCAATGCTTTTCCTTGGAAGTGTGCATCTCCAAACTGTGGGAATCCAGAAGAAAGTAAAACATCTCCTCCCACCTAGGGGGTGGGCTGAGCTGTAGATCAAGCCACAGCCTGTGCTCTGAGTGTTAATGCTATTTCCTGAGTCAAACTATCTACATACTGTATTCTGCCCAGCAATTTTGGAAGGCCTATTGTCAGCAAACACTTGCCCAGACTATTTTATGCAGCATCTTTGCCCAAGTCCTTATTTATCTTGCATATTTTAATTAAATCACTTCACTTTCATGTCAGTACTAATTCTGAAAGAGGACTCAACCAGTATTTGTTTCTAAAAAGCTTGTTATAAGCACAGCATTCATTAAGCTTTGCCTGATAATCTCCACTGTTCATTATCGCAGGGCAATTGCTATTGCTGTATCATTAAGCTTTAAATACTTTACTCTCTTTATCTTCATTAGAGATACATGCTTTACGTTATCACAAATGTGCCGCATTTTTTCTCCCTTAGCTGACACAAATGCCATTTCAGACTTCTGCTATAATAGTATCCCCCCAAAAAAGCCTCTCTGAGGATCATTCTTTTCTTTTGAAGATCTTTTCTCCACATACCCATTAGCTGAGTGATCTCCAACCAAACCATGTCTATGCTCCAATGAGAAGCCACAAATCTTTGTTATCAATGAGAATCATATACTTTCTAACAAACCATTTACATTTATTGATTTAAGGAATTCTCTTTATTTTTATAACAGTCTCCATAACATACATCAGGAGTCATTTTAGAAAAGAAATGGAACAAACTGATTCTTTCCATCTCCACATAGTATATCCATATTTAGAAAATGACAGGCTTCATAATACCTTTTTCAAGTTGGAAGTCCTCAACAAAATGAAAAACAAATGTGTTTTAAAGATACTATTGAACTGTGATTATTCTTGGAAATCTTCTATGTTTTTTATATTGTACTGGAACAGAAGTGAGTTTATCTGAATGACACAGATAGGTGTAAAAATTGTTTAGGAGGCTGCTCTGGCATCTAAGTTCAAACAAGCAATGAGTGATTCAGAATGGCTGCCATCCATGGCTGCCAGACCTTGGATCCTCACACAGCCAGTGCACAAAGAGTCAGGATACCTGAATTTTATGCTTCCACCTAAATACTGCCCCTATTTCTCTCTTTTGTTGTGCAATACCATGCCAGGTAGAGTAACTGCAAATGATTGTCTCCATATCAACATCTTTCATGTATTTAGCTTAGCAAAGAACATCAGAAAAATGTCATTAAAAATGCATGGGTGAAAAGGAAGAAGAAATAGCATAACTCGAAGTTTAACTTCCTCAACTGATCACATATTTTACATTCAACAATTTTTAGGTAAAACCAGGAATGCTCATTGGCATGGGAATGCCTCAACACATCTGTACTCATGTTACTTTTTTGACCTTGCCATACCTCAGCAAGCCCCTTTTGTACCTCAACAGGCTGTCCACTGCAACATTCTTTTTGCTGTATTGCTTTTGTTTAGGCATCTTTTGCCATGAGGAGAAAGTTGAAAACAGAAATACATACAATTCTGTGAGTTAACAATAACTATTAGCTAACAGAATCCAGCCAAGAGAGATCAGTCATATATTTGCCACCCCTGCCACATGTACCACATGAGTCTCTGCAAGCCAGTTGGTAGCATAAGGAAACATAAACCTCTATTGCCCTGCAGAACAGGGAGATCCTCAGTCCTGCTGCTGTAATCTTTCACATCCCTACATATCCTGTCAGGGTTTTAGACCTTCTTCTTCTGAGTCCTTGACTTACAATTAGAAGCACAACAATTTCTCTTCTCCATGTTTTTATTTTTCCTATTTTGAGTGGCTTTAGCGTATATATTTTTTTCACAGCTCAACAATATTTTTTCTCTGTAAATCTGAGCCAAGGTCACACAGCTGTGCTTTACAGACCTGAGCCCTGGAGCACAAACAGCTGAACCTGTGGGCTACTCCACAGGGTTGCAGGCTTATACTTCTGCTGTTTGCTTACTGAACCAAACGCATAGCTAGAGCAAGCTGAAGATTATTTATTCCATACAGACATCAGCACAGCCTCCACACAAACTAAGAGCTGATTATCCATGGAAGAAAACAAGCAAATCAAAAAAGCAAAACAAGGAAAGAAGGGCACCGTTCAGCAAATTTAGCCTAATAGGCATCACAAAGTTGTACTGGAAAGCTCATAAAAAATAGAGACAGATACACAATCAATGGTATGACTCAGTAATTGTTTTATGCATGTGAACAATGTTTTCAAAAGTCCAAAACAATGTCTGCAACAAAGATGTTAGCAAGATGTGATGCTAAATTCCTCACATTCATTAGAGAATGTCATAGTGCTGGGTAATGAATTATTCTTGACACTACTAAAGTCTTCTGTTGTCTGAAACCTTTTATCTTTGGCAGTCTAAAGTAAATGCCAGGATGGAAACACGTGCCTCTCAAATGTATCCTGGCATCATCTTGCAGGACAGAAATCGGCAGCTTGTTGACAATTTTCATAGAGCATTTCATACTGCACTATCAGTACTCCATCCTGTCAAATATCTTTCTGCATCAAGAAGTGACCTAAGCTGAAAGAAAGCTAGCAAACATAATTCAAACACAATCCCTACCCCGAAGAGATTACCCTTGATTTTACAGTAAAGGATAAGGTAAATAGGTGCAGCAGTCTGGCATTTATAATATCAGAGGTTCTCAAACTGCACTCTGTGTACAAGTGGCCATGTGGCTTTGGCCCTTCTGTCTCATTTTTCCAGCTCTCAGGCTCTTTAATGGACAGATATAAAAAAAAAAAAAACTTCTAGAATTCAACAAAAAGCCTGTTTTCCTAAAATTGCATTTACACTTGCAAAACAATTACTTGCAAGCTGAAATTGCCAAAGGAAGTTCTAAGATTCAAAGTGGGAAAGGAGCAGGCTCTGGGTCTATGAGCGAAACATGTGTCTCACAAGACAATCTTTGCATGATTTCATTTACCTCTGTTGGCTGCTTTGAGTATATTTATTACCAGCTTCCTATGAATATAGCTGCAAATAATTTTTTGCTTTAATATGTTGTCTCACATGGGCATCTATACTCTGCCACAGTGCATGCTGCTCCAGTCAGTTTTACTATCCATCTGAATAGTCTTAATGGCAAGATCACAAAAACTGGATGCAACATTCATGATGATGAGGTGCCAGATGTACATTCTCTTATTGTTTGCTGCTGCTTCATGTGACAAGCTCATTTATATGAAATCCTAGTCTACCTCCCTTATTCCCAGTGAGTAGAGGAGTAGTTATTCCGTTGATTCCTTGGCACTAATGAATACAGACATTTGTCTGAGAACATGTACAACTCAGTGTGAGTTAGTGGCAAGATCTGGCACAAGGAAGAAGTCAGCTGTGATTAGGAAAGACTACAAAATATAGTGCCAATAATACATACAGATGAGAAAAAACAGACAATGGCAGAATCTCGAGGGAAGTATTTCCTCTTCCTATATCCATCCACAGGTAAAATAAGTAAGTAATTTCATGGGTCTAATGTGGTAGGGGAAGTCTCCTGCGATGGTTTTCAGTGGAAAAGTTTCAGCTGATATACGTGGACATTTGTTTCATTGCTTGATTTTCAGTTATCACTTTTTTTTCAGTCACCAAAAGCATGTTCACACCAATAAAAATAAACATTGCTAATTGTTTATTTTAAGGAATTCTGTATATGTATGTGTAGCATTCAGTGAAAAAGTGCTTTGAGCACATTACACTTTCTGATTCTTAATTCCTTAACAAGATAACTGTAAAAATACCTCTCCATTCAGGAAATCAGCTATGAGTTAACTCTCCTTCATAAAGGAAATTATTAATTCTTATGTGGATACCTCCTTTAGATTTTCCTTTATTATTTATTGAATTCTTATGCTGTCTCTTTCTCTATTTTTTTGCATCTAAAAGTGTTAACTACATAAATACATCTAAATGCATATTTACCTAAGTAAACATTCGGGAACTGTTAGTATTTTTGCTTAATTTGTGTTTTGTAAAGTTTTTCATGGGAAATGCTATGACAACTTTCTTGCTTACAGTTTTTCAATCAGGATTGAAATCCTTATTGTATGTTTCCTAGCTCAGTATGAAAAGGGATTTAATGATGTCCAAAGGTGATATAAGCACATCACAGTCCTAAGACCCAATCAATTATACTAGTGGGAAAACTTCTTTCTGTTGACTTTGGTAGGTTTTGAATCAGGTGTCTACAAAAAAAATCCAACAAACCAGCAACTGTGACTTATGAATGTAAGTATGTGACCACCAGTGGGGTGGTCTTTGTAGTTCAAGACCTTATGCTGTATATTTTATGTTCAAAATATATTTTATGTGCCAAAAGCTATTCAGGTAATGATATACCTAAACACCTCTGTGGTCTCCATTGTCTCTATTAAGTTTAATTTAAGATGTAGCTAGTGATTCATTCCATAGAGGAGATGTTTTTACAAAAATGCTTAGTTTGCATGTAAAATAAATGTATGCTTTGACTCATACGTTGTTTCAACCAATGCAGATTAAGAAAAAGATGAAAGTTAATGTGACCAATGATACAAGTCATGACCATGTCTGTTAAATTTTGACGCCCTGGAACCCAGTGTAGAATTACGATGGCTGTCAATTATCTGTCTCTTGAATCTCACTTGATCACATGCAAATACTATAAGTCCTACAATGCTGTCTGCTTCATGATAAAGGCAACAAGCTCATGCTGCCCGGGCTTGGATTTTGTGGACACTCTCATGACAACCTTATCACAGGGAAGAAACCTTAGAAAACTTAGGAAGTATGAATAATAAGGTTTGTTTTCTCTGTCAAATGTTTTAGAAGTGATTTTGTAATAAAATAATGGTAAAGCTATCTGAAACTGAAACCAGAACACAGATAAACACATGCCAAGCTACTAGGCCTGTAGTGTCACAGCAGAAAGCCAGCAGAAAAAAGAGTAAACAGGTACAACTGACAAGTACAGTTGTTTCTGTAGCACTTTTCTATTTCCAAGGTTTTTATAGTTATTACTGAGCTATGTTTCTTGGCACTGTAACGTGTTAATGGCTTCTAACAAGACTGTCTTTGAACTGGAGACAGTCACTAACATCATTAAAGCTGTTGAGAGTACTAGGTATTTAGGCAAAGTGGAAGAAACCATTGAACTCTTAATGTACCAAAAGTGCTGAAATAGTAGAAGGGCCAGGCAGAAACCTGTGAATAAAGTAACTCAGGGAAAATGAGACAACTTCCTTTTTCCCTTAATTGCAAACCCAAAGGCTGGCCAATTGCTTCCCTCGAGTTTTGGGCACCAGAACCAGGAAAAAAATGTCAGGAGACAGGGAGATAAACACCTCAAAGCACAGCCACTAAAGGAGACAGAAGATGAACTTCTGGGACAACAGGACTTTCCAATATATGTGGGCTAAGAAAGAACCTTTCCCATCACCTTGAAAAGAGCTAGTGGTTGAACTTGAGAAAAGGCATTAAGTCTTCCAGTAAATCCCTCTTCTACCAAATCAGAATAGGAAGCTTGCTGGAGAGCCCATGCCTACATCTATGTTGGTCAATGAGAGAGAACAGGGAACAAGGTCAAACACTGGACTGCTGTAGTCCCTGCTCTTTAATTCCTGGCTCATTCTTTGACTATGTTTTGATTTGCCTCAACCTCCCATCTTTTGGACCAGTTTTCCCTAGGGCCCCAAGCAAATCGGATGTAAGAGAGTTGGTACCACTTGGCACTGCAACACAGATTCAGCTGATAAGCTTCCTTTCCTTAACAAAAGTCAGAGGCCAGAGTGTTAACAAAATAAAGAAGTGCACAATGAAGAAAGTCCAGAGCAGAAAACAGTTAAGGAATTTTCTGTATCTGCATTGCAGTGTAAAGGAATCTGAGGAAGTTTTTATTTCAAACCTCTTGTTCTTCAGAAGTTCTGTCTTAGATCAGGCAATTTGCTGATTGTATTAGCAAAAGAGGTTATGAAGCAAATGGATCAATTGAATAGTCACATATCATCAGTTCTAAAGGAATTCAAGGTTGAAACAGCTGGACAACTCATCAGTGCATGTCATTTCTCATTTAAAGCTGCCTTGTTATCAGAAGTCTTGGAGAGAAGCTAATGTGGCATCATCCTTAGGAAGTTACAGGGAAACTGAAAAACTACAGACCAATAAAAGATCTAGCATATGCGCTGAGTGAATGAGTGCAGAACATGTACGATGGTTTATGGGTACAGACAACATGCTGAAAAACAGAAGAGTCTCTTTTATAGACAGATTTTTATGTTACTTGTCATGACTGTAGAAGCCATAGGAATTCACTGAGGGAGTCCTAAGCAAGTAGACAACAGTCAACTGCAATTCTCAAAAAACATTTGACAGAGTTCTTTGACCAAAGTTGTTTAGGAGCTCAGCCTGTCACAGCATAGCAGGGAAGGTCCTCACATCGATAAACTGGTAAAAAGGAAGAAAACAATGTGGGACTAAATAGTCAGCTTTCCCAGTAAGGAAAACCTGTGAGTTGTTTCCCACAGGAATTTGCACAGGTGCCTGGACTGTTTAAAATAACCATAAACAGTGGGGAAAAGGTATGAAAGAACCAAGATCAATCACAATACTTGGTATTCTAGAGTGACTATGGAGAATTGCAGAAGTGGTCTATGGATATATTAATAATCTTAAATAAAAGTCAGGTACTTTTTCCAGCTCCAATCCAAGTGGTACAGGCTGGTAGTATGCACAGTACTTTCAACTGGCTCTTATCGGAACTTCAGAAAACTATAAATTGGCTTTGTTTCTGTTTTACATTTATGTTCAAAGTAAATAGAAAAATGTGAGGGCAGTGCTACTCTGTCAGAGTGGAATTTCTCTAGCAAGAAAGCAGATTCTGACTGCATCTGACTTGTAGATACGGATATTCCAGAGTAAAAATTCTTCATTATATACCGCTAGAAAAGTATATGGGATGAAGTGAGCCAAAACTAGAGCATTCTCACCCAGCACATGCTGTCTCCAAACCTTGAATGGGTGTTGGTTTGTAGAGTACTAGTTGTACTAATTGGAAGCAACCATCTTTTAGGGATTATCTGACATGCTAGAAGTTAAGCAGTGGCTTAACTTAGGGCTCTCATTGCCTTAGACTATGGCATATAGTTGCCCATTTTGTCATTTCTCAGCGTGGTGCTCCCTGACACTCTTCCAGATAAAGCCTGGCTAATATTTGGGAGGAAAAAAAGTAGAACAGGAATGCTTTCTAGTATAAACTGGAAAACATATGCTGTGAAGACATATGTGAGGGCCATCCTTTTTCTTTTTAGAAAAAGAGCTTAGTCCCATTTTTGCAAGCAATACCACACCTTCAGGGACATCATATTTAATCTATTAAGTTTTTCAGCACAGATGTTAATCCCAGGGGCACAGCACTTGAAAGCTTTTTGTTGCCCTCATTCATTTAGTAGGGTAAATCCAGAAGGACTACCTGACAAGGCAAGGAAATAATAAAATTCAATATATGTGAATTTAAAGGGAGGGTCAGCGGAGGAGGAAAAGGTCCTAGATTTATGTACCAAGGAATGAGCTCAGAGATGACTAATAATTACAGAGGTATGAGATCTTGGTCTTACAGAACCAGGACAAACTCACCTTAGTGTTTAGTAGTGGTTGAGGGGGAAGTAAAAATAAAGGTAAAAATTAGGAATTATTAAAAAGGCTCATAACAGTCTGAAAAACACTTTCAAGAGCATGGAACAACTTCTGTACAGCTCTGGAAAAGAGAGTATGAAACAACATAAGCCTGTAAAACCACAGGTACAGAAGGATGTCTAGGATAGATACAGCTAGGCCTTCTAGTACCAAATCTATGGGTCATCAAATGAAACTAATCATTGGTACCTTTAAAACAAATGAAACAGAGCGATACTACACAATCTGTGTTTTTTAACTGCCAAAACCTTACTCTACAGCCATCACTGTAGATAGATTTAGAGAGCAGCTGGGCAACTTCACAGAAATCTCTAAAGTAAGTCTTGTCTCTAAGCCCAAATTACTAGTCAGTAGGAGAGTACACAAGCAAGTATTAAATACACTTGTTCTGTTCTTAATCTCTTTTGCAGTCCTTCAGTTTTGGCCGTCGTCAGAGACTGTGGCAGATGGACTTCTGGTGCAGCTTGGAACAACCATTACTACATTCTTGTGCTCTAATTAGTTTTTACTACTATGTTCAGAGGTACAAGATTTTCCCCAGACTCTTTCAAATAAGTAGTATTGCTTTTTGTATAAACTCAAAAGGCTGATACTTTCAATTGATTTCAGAGCATTCTGACAAAGGTTAAAATATTGACTAACTCCTTGGAGACAAGTGACTGTCCACACTTTACACATATGCACAGATATATACATTAGCATGCTCAAATGAACACACTGCAATTCCATGTGTCTTTGCTACAATGCAGGTAAGCAAATAAAAAATGCCAAGGATTAGCATATTCCACCAATAGGTTTAAAAGCACTTTACAAGTTTAAGTATCCCATGAACCTGCTAGCAAACATTTTGCAGGAATGTTTACCTAAAGGGACTGTGTTTTTATCAGAGATAGGAATTGAAGCCAGAATATCTGCCAGTGTGGCAATCTGATGGATGGACAATTTTCTTCAACCAAATGTGTATGAAGTGAATTTGAAACGTACAAATTCAGATCCTGGCAAGGGTTTGAAGTCATGTAGCTGTCACCACTTCCAGTAAAACCTGAGCTGCGCACATTCCGCTGCCAGACCCTTTGAAGCAGCTGCTGCCAGACAACCAGCTATCTGAGACACCTTTCCATGCAAACACTGGATCAGAGATTTCTAAAAAACATGATTATTCCTGAGACTCAGCAACTTCAAGGTAAGAAACGCAGAACAAAACACACTGCATTAGAAATAAAGCAGCTCCAGATAACAAGTACGGTAAAAGAAGTTAACACCTTGCATTAGATTCAACTGTGATTTGATGCCTGTGCTGCATGCTGTAGTCGTGCCTGTCTGGGGGCAGAGAGTTCACTTGCTTGTTTACTTAGCATTCCTATCAGTTCAAAGCTTGTTTTCTAAAGATTTTTTTGCTATTTCTCATGCATTGTAGATATGAGAAGAACTTGGTAATCAGAAAGCGTCAGTAAGAGCCAGTAGCTGGTAAGTATCACAGTTTATTGTAAGTGTATCAACAAAAGACCTCTAAGCTTAAATAGGTGAAAGAAGAAATTTCAGGAATACTGAATACTTCACATTTTACCACAATATCATGTGACAAATACCTCTGTGCTCCTCTAATGTGGAGTCAGTGAGATTAATAGCCTTTTATAATCTTCCTTTTCTCTTACATTTGATAGGGGTGCCCTAAGGGGTTGATATTAGGTTAAACCATAGAGTGACACTGACTCATTTGAGGTCTCTTAATGCCTGTCTAGGAACTGCTAGGTCTGGAGCACCTATTGCTAATGCTTAATGTGCTTTGCATTAGCACCTCATGTCAGGAGAACCTGACACTGTCAGATAAATGGATGTTTTACAGTGCAATGTTCCCTTCTGCTTCTTAACTAATCAGCAATAGCAGGAAAGGCAATAGAGGGGATTTGACGAGCTTTAATCACAATTCTATTTGAAAACAAATAAGTATAACTTGAAACCACTCTGGCATCATTTTAACAATAACTTCTAAGCCTCATAGCCTATGGAAAACAAAACAAGGCAATTCAAAAGAAGTAAACTAATGATGATAGAGCAGCTGGCATGTGAAGATTAGAGAACACTTCACAACTTCACAAATATTACTGTCAATATTTTGTTAAAGTGAGAGTTTATCCATGCTTTAGACATAAGGAAACTGAGGCACACAGAATTTGGAATCATGTTTTGAAAGGAGCCACTCAGTGCTAAACTGCTTACAGTCACACACAATTGTGGTGGGTAAATTGCTTATTAAAAGTAAAATTGCTTGCTAAAGGTAAAATTGTCACTGGTCCACTTTCCCTGCTCTCCAATGAGAAAAAAAAATAGTCTTGTCTGCAGCTTTTCTTTCATCTACTGGCTATGTGCATTGCTGATTACAGTGGAGAGAGAGAGAGATGTCCCAGAAATTCATTAAGGGAAAGGATACAAAATAATGCAAGTGTCACATTCAGGGTACTCTAGCATCACTGCCAAGCTGGACACCCCAGGAACTGCCTGGAAGTACCAAGCTATGATTTGTTCAGAAGACCATGGTTTGGATGGGGCTTTTAGGCCTGTTTTAGGGAAGTTCAGTGTTAAAATCTAACACAAAAAATTCGAATGAGCTAACACAGAGTTCAAATTTTCTAGGTGTCACTTCTTCGCTTTATCCTTTGCAATGATCTCCCATCCTTTGCCTTGAGTCTAACAGAGAAAACAATTAGCCCAACAGCACGTGTAGCTTTAATGAGAAGTGTCTTTACTACCAGGGGCACCGTATCTTTATCCACACTGAAAGACATAGCTATGTCATGCTAAAGCTAGGGCAAATAAAGGTACTGAGATGGTATTACACAGAAGTCAGGAAATTATGCTGTCAGGAAGATTTAATGGGATTTCTTTCTATGTTGTGATTAGAATGCAGCATTTTAAATGTAGCGAACAACTCCTTTGCTAGTATTTTGTAGCAAGAGTTCTTGAATGTACTTACACAGGCAAACTAAGAGTGTATTCTAACTTTCAAGGATTTAACATTGCTTTAAAATATTAAAATATCAATGAACCAATAAGCAGGTTTTTTCTGGTATGAAAGAACCAAGATCAATCACAATATTGGGTATTCTAGAGTGACTATGGAGAATTGCAGAAATGGTCTATGGATATATTAATAATCTTAAATAAAAGTCAGGGACTTTTTCCAGCTCCAATCCAAGTGGTACAGGCTGGTAGTATGCACATTATGCAGTACTTTCAACTGGCTCTTATCGGAACTTCAGAAAACTATAAATTGGTTTTGTTTCTGTTTTATATTTATGTTCAAAGTAAATAGAAAAATGTGAGGGCAGTGCTATTCTTTAAAGGCAAAGGTAGAAAATACACTTGACAATGCACAGTTTCAACAATGCACATACAGCATGGTTTTACCTCCAGGTCTGCAACAGAGCAGCACAGATGCACACATGGTAACCTACTAGAGAGCACCTACAGAGCTGTCTTGACCCAAAGGATGTAGAGATGGTTCATGCACTGAATAAAAGATGTAGTCATGAGGAAGAAGTCAGTCCAGCTCTTTCACTCTCCTTTTGCATTCCACAGACCTAGAGAGTTTGGCTATTATGGGAATACTGTGTTTTACCTTTTCTCAGCAACAGAAGTGGTCTTCTCAAATTCATGTACATGGACCAAAAACTACCTGCAACGAGCAAAACTTGAAAGGAATTTCACACAACAGATAAAAGACATTTCTGCTGCTCTAAAGTATTCCTTCTGCAAAATATCAAGAGTTAGTTGTAAACAAGAGAAACTTCTCAAAGAATTTTGCAATAGAATGCAATGAACTGCTGTCAAAACCACCAGTTCTTCCAATAGGATAAGGCTTTTATGATATTTCTTCTTGTAGCATCTCAAATCTGCTTCATTCAAGCGGAAAAAACGTTACCCAACTGAATGGGGAAGATTCAATATAGTATTGGTATGTATTGGTGCTAGTGATGCTTCCTGTGTCTCCTCACCAGTACTGAGTGATTTCAGAGATTTCAGAAAGCTGATGAAGTATGAAAAACACACAAATGATCTTTTTGGAGACTGCTCCTGTCCCAGATATGAACACATGAATCAGGAGTTTTTACGAATAAACTGCCAATGAGAGAGGTGTAAGAGGGAATTTTAGTTTGGTAGGCTACAGAGCCATTTTCTAATGGAGGAGTGCTGTGGTTTGCACTGTCTCCAGCTCATTAAAGTGAAAATCAATTTTACAGGGAACAAGCTGACTAGACTAGTAATAATGACATTAAACTTACAACAAAAGGGGAGATTAAAAAGGGGTAGCAAATAAACACTCATTTAGCACAGCCAAGTTGTCAAGAACAAAATTAATCAAGACACTGAATGACAGAAAGAAAATAAATTCTTTAATTGCCTATTCATGAATGGCAGGAGCTTGTGCGGTAAACAGAAAGAGTAAGAACTACTTGTACTATGAGAATGAATTTGACCTGCTCAATATTACTGCAACTTGAAGGAAGATTTTTGTGATAGGAATGTTAAACTCACTCACTATAAGCAATTTAGGAAAAACACAGTGGCAAGAGAAGTAGTATGTGGCAATAACTGATTTCAACCCACTGACTACTATGTAGTAAACATTTTTGGTGTTTACAGATCAATCTCCCTTGTCACAGAGACTGTGACAGGAACAATTAGATGCAGGCAGCTACTTACCATGGAACTACCCTACGGAGCAGCGTGATGTCACTCAAACCCCTACTTACAATGGGTATGGAGAGGAAGAAGATAAAAGACTTTTTGTAACATATGAACTTTTTAAAAAAAGGTTTTTCACAAGCGAATATCTGACTGAAAGATGCAACACTACAGGCTTGACATTTCCAGTAATAAAATACCTTTGAAATTCTGAAAAATGATTGATAAAACTTTCCTAAATCAAAAAGTTTTGTGTCACTCCTTAGAGAATTCTGTACTAGATATCATCCTGACAGCTAAATCAAAATTGATTTCAGGATTAAAAGTTAGTGATTCCTTAAATGAAAGTGAGAACTTCATTACATTTGTTACATGTAAATAGAATGTAACAGAGCCAGTTATTCTTACACCCACTACTTTGAAATGGCCACTTTGAACCAGGAAAATTTGTGTCTAATAAATAAGAGGAAGAATTTAAAAGGAAAAAATATGTAAACAATAATAAAGATACTTAAAAGCAGTTTAAGAGATGATTTAAGAATTGCTATCAGGACAAAGTCTATTCTATACCAGTCTAGCTGAAAAGGTAAAAACAATACAAAATTTTAGATATAAACAGGTTTGGCAAGGAGACAAGAGAGAAAGTTAATAGATTTGATAGTTTGAATTTAGAGTACAATTGGAAATAACAAGTGGCTACCAAATACAGAAGAATATAGGTGGAATTCTATGGCTGAGTTTAGTACACTGAAAAGAACATTAAATGTATCTGGAGTAAAAGCAACCTTACAGTAGTGTTTTTCCATTATTAAACTGAAAGGGTGCAGTTGTCAAAAATAACACAGAAGAGATTGAAATACTGAATAAATATTTCAGCTCTGAGACCAGGAAAAAGCCAGATGTAGTCATATCATATGAAGACACTGATGAAATGGTATGCTTAAAACCACAAAGACAGTGTATTCCAAGCAGCAGCTATTTAGGCTGAGTGTCTCTTATTTTAAAATGCACATAAGTATGTTAGAAGAAAAGCTTAATTAGGCCGTTTATTATTATTTGCAACAAATTTTACATTGCTGAGATAGATCCTGAGCATTGGATGAAAGCCTTCACATCATGGCCATCATTTACCTGGATTTCCCCAAGGATTTTCATACAGTTGCCCATGGCCTTCTCACAAAACTTATGCAAGGCAGCCTAGGCAAGTGGTCCATGTAGTGGGTGGGGAACTGACTGACATGCAGCACACAGAGAGTGGTGTTAAATAGCTCCTTTCCAGACTGGCAACCTGTCACAAGTGGGGTCTCTGAGTGACTTACCCTGGCCTAATGCTGTTTAATATGCTCGTAAGTGACCTGACTAATGGGATCAGGTGCACCCTGGGAAAGGTTGCCAATGATACCAAAATAAGTGGGGAAACAAGCACTTTGGAAGGGAGAGAGTAAGCCTGCAGGAAAACCTATGTAGGCTGGAAGAGTGGGCTAACAAGAACCTTAATGAAATCCAACAACGACAGGTTGTTACACATCAGATCAGTGATTATTGGGTCAGAACAACCTTGTGGGGGGTGTATATCTGTGTGTGTAGAGGGGAGAGGACCAAACCTTTAGCCTGCACATGGAGGGCACATGGGCTGCAGCTGACATGGCCACAGGAGCCAAGGCTGGGTTGGCAGTCAAGGAAGGTTTGCCTGGTAACCCACCCACACCACACCCCTGGAGCCCCTAATTGGCTGCAACACCCCTCACTTTGGCTGAGGGGACAGAGAGTAGTCAGTGAATCAAATGCCATCCCTGGAGGGAGTGGCCACTGTGACAAAGTCTATAAACAGGCACGCACGAGGTGTCCATTGTGGGCTCTGGCCCGTTCTCTTTGAAACTGTCAATAGGTGACCTTCTAAGTGATAACTATGCTCTTTCTCCCTTATTTCCCTCTCTTTATTATTTCTTCTCTTAATGTCTATTCCTTTATTCTTTTCTTCCTTTTGTGGGTAACTTTAACACTTATTTTCTGTAAGTTATGAGTACCTCACTTAAGTTAAGTATGGAGTCTGTGCATACTGGGTGTAACAAAGGTTCTTTATGATAGCAATGCTTGTCAGTCCTGGTAATATGTTGTAATGCCTTTGTGAAGTTGCATGTTATGTTTGTAAAATCCTTTTTGCCAAAATGCCTATTTTCTCACCAAATTAAAAGAAAACTCTTAGAGAAATATGTGTAGTTATTCTCCAGGCATTAACTCAAGGTACCAAAGAACCAATGGCTTTACAAAGGTTAGTGTAAGCAAATCTCTTGGAGCTGGAAATGAAGATATATACCCAGTAAAGTTGGGACCAGGGTATAACACAAGTGTAAGGTCTTGCTCCTGGAGACCAGCACAGATGGAGATCTACTCAGCTGAGAAGGAATTCTAACAAAAGGGACCTAGGGATCCTGGTGGACAAGGAGTTCAGTATGAATGAATGACGTACTGCTGTGGCAAAGAGGATGTGGGGTTGCATCAACAAGGGTATCACCAGCAGAGACAAAGAAGTCATTATCTCAGTCTGCTCATTACTTATCAGGCCACACTAGGAATCCTGTATTCAGTTTTGGTCCCTGCTATACAAAAAAAAGCTGTGAACAGGCTTGAGAAGGTCTAGAGAGGGACTCCAAAGATGATGGAAGGACTGGGAAGCCTGACATGTGAGGAAAGACTAAGAGAACTGTTTGCTCAGCCTCAAGAAAAGAAGGCTTAGAGAAGACCTTATAACCATCTTCCAGTATTTAGAGGCTGGTTACAGAAAGATCAGTACTGCCTTTTTACAAGGAGTCACGTGGAAAAGATGAGGGGTAATGGATACAAGTTACTACTGGGGAGATTCCGATTGGAACATTTTCACAATGAGAACAGTTACCTATTGGAATATTCTTCCCAGGAACTGGTGGATTTCCCAAAACTGGACACTTTTACGATTTAGCTGGACAAGACTGATGGGCCATCTTGTATAGATCATGCTTTTGCCGAGAATGATTGGACAATATGGTCTTTGAGGTCCCTTCCATCCTGGTACTATTCTATGAATTCTGTGATAAATGAGGTAGTCTAGGTAAATATATTCCTGTCTGCCTGACATCAATCTTGAGAAAAGTAATGGAACATCAGATAGAGAAATTGATTAATAAAGAATAGACGGCTGCATATTTAATGTCATGCAACATGGTTTATGGACAAAAGAATTTGTCAAATTACTGAGACAACCATTTTTTATGAGAGGCACAAGGTTAGTGATAAGCTGCTATATTTCAGTAGAGAATTTGATTTAGTTCTACATATCATTGTAATTAAGAAAATACACAACACACAAAAAAAAGATGCCAAACTTCAAATGAATCAAAAATAATTAAAATGTGAGGCAAATATGTAATTTTAAACTTTGAGCCATTAAGACCATGTGTATTTTATGTGATCTTTTTCCAAGGTTATGTTCTGGATTCCATGCTAACTAATACTTCTTGACAATAATCAAGAAAGAAATTAAAACAAAATTATCAATTGTGCACATGAAAAAGACTGAGAAACTAATAAATAGTAAAGGGAAAAATCATTAAATCAAATCTATTCTGTACCTCTTCGTAAACTTGGCAAGTATATTTTTATCTGCCAATGAACAAGTTAGGCTCCACTAAAGGCATATGAGACAATGCCTGAGAGAACTTTCTGTGCATGAGACCAGATTTGCAGTCAGATAAGTATGGAATATCTGTAGAGCAATGGCTAAAAGTGCATTTATTTTTTTGTATGTAAATGAAGCTATTGGAAGTGGATTGTATTTAAGATATAAAAAAGCTGAAGTTCCAATTCATAAACCAGTTACATATGAATATAAATAGAAATCCTTGATCTTCTGCTTCACATGCAGCCCAGACCTTTGATTACAGTTCTTGAGGGAGGGAGAGGAAGGTGGGAAGAGAGAAAAATGCTGCATCTACAATTAAATGGTCAATTTCTTTCAGTTCTTGTCTCATTATCATCCAAACTAGGCACAAGTTAAAACACACATTGGCTTTCCTTTGGATTTTTTGAATGTAAAAGTCCTCCTTATGGAAACTCAACAAAAGTCAGGGAGAAGAAGGATACAGGGAAAAGGAGACAGATAGGAGGAGGAGGAGACTGAGTCCTGCACAGATGTGCAGCAGCCCAGCTTTACCAGAACAGCCAGATACAGTGGTTTACCTCTAGTGAAGAGAACTTGTCCCAAATGTATTTAACGTTTGTCTTACTGGATTATTTATTTATTCACTGTATAATTTATTACCAATATTTAAATATCTATTTTCCATATCTCCAATGATTCTGTATCCATACTGTTTTGTTATTTATGTTTGCAATTTGATTGGTTCAAGAAAGAGAGTTGCAAGACAAAAAACTGACCCAGAGAAATTAAATGCATAATATTTCGCTGAATGGTTGATTAACAATAGGTAAGTTTGTCATCTGGGGTTTTGCAGTTCTTTAGCATGTATAAAGTTGGAGATTCAGCATGTCAGAAGTCTCCTTCTATGATCAAGCCAACTAGATTCTTCACAAAGACAAGTTTTCTTAATAGAATTATGTCACTGAGCACGAGAAATGCAGCTGGTTTTTGGATCATTAATGGAATAGTCCTCGGAACAATCTCAGTGCTTATGAATCCTTTTATTATTTCCATTAACCATTCATTAGTGATGCATTGGTTCGTGTTGAATTATGGAGAACTCAGACAACTGTTTTCTAGAGTATGTCTCCCCCACAAAAAAAAAAATAAAACAAACCAAAAAAAAACCAAAACAAAAGAAAACAGTGCATTACCTCCTGTATTTCTCATCTTCCTTCCTTTCTCTGTGTCTGAAAGCTCTTTATATCTTATGATCTTGGACATAAATGGCCATTGCCTTGCAAACGCACAGGACTGAGAAGAACATGCAGGGTCTTTGCATCCAATTTTCTACTATTGAAAGCAAGACATTACATCATGTGCTTATAATATTATCAAAGTTAAAATTGAAATTCTCCTTTTTTCTTTGTTTTGTTGCCATAACTGTTATTGAAAACCTGTTCTTAAATGCCATGTGTTAATTTTCTCTGTCAGGCTAAATGTACTCACAGTTAGTTTATATCCATCTGTTTTTGTGATGATGCCATCTTTTGAGTTAAATAATAGGAGTTTTACATTGTAATAATTTTACAGTCAATAACATATCCTTCCTTCTTTCAGTTCAGTAGGCACAGCAGTAGGGACAGCAGTCTAAATCAACTTAGCTCTATTCATCTCCTCTCTTAAAACAAATTTCCACTTATTTTAATATATTTTTAGGACTTCCGTGCCCCCACACCAAATGAAATACACCTTTCTCTTAAGCAGGTGACCAGAACTGAACATTGCTTTCCAAAGAAGGTCCCCATAAGTTCACAGCATCATGGCCTCTGATCTCTGTTTCACTTACGTATGCCAGAACTGATTTAACTTTTTAATACATCAAACCAGTAGTTCATGTTTAACCTAGTACATGCTAGTACACAAAAGTTTTTATTTGCTTCTACTTCTGACTTATGACAGCCCCCAGTTATTATTATTCCCTGAAATCAGAGCTTCCTACTTTGTTCTATTAAAATTAAACTGATTTCTACTGTTCCTGTTCTCAAGACACTGTAATTTTTCATTACATAAAATCCCAGTCCTCTTCTGTACTGGAAATCCCTCCCAACTTTGAGTTATCATTAAATCTTGTTAGCAGACTGTAACTTTATGCGGCACCCACTCTCACACAATAATTAAAGTGTTCTACTTTCTTTACAGCTTGTGTTGCTGTGTGCTGAATTACAGCAGTCATGCCTTTCTGTAAGAAAAAGCACACCAATCAAAAAAAAATCCAGATTCTTAATGATTCATATCTGGGTGACATTCCAAGTTTCAGTGCACAATCACAACAATGCACTAGTATATTATTGCATGTGTAAAACACAAAATATTGCCTTGTTTCACTTCAGTTTCAGCACAAAAAATAGGCTTACAATGCTATAAAAGTTGAACATTTGATTGTTTTCGTCCTACCCATGCATTGAAGCGAAAAATAACCTTTCCAATATCTTTTATCATTAAAGAATGCTGACTGCTCCAGTAAATTAACCCACTTAATGCATTCAGGAACTGAAATTGCAAATTCTGTATCAGACAGCTTGCTTATATTTTGGACAATGCAAGTAAGGGAAAGATGGGGGATTAGGGGGCAGTATTTCCACCTGGTTGTCACATCCAAGTTCCCTGTTTCTATTCTTGTGAGCAAAAATATATGCCTCTTGAGGGTTAATAGTCATTATTAAATTTGTTGTGAATTTCCAAATGGATGTGACATATGATTTGAGTTTGTTCTTTCTGATGATAAAGAAAGTACTTACCCTTGAAGTTAAGGATGAATAGGATTTTAAGTCCTTGTGCTATAGAACAAAACCTAAATAAAGGGATAGTTGTGGTGCAGCTTGACAGTATGATACTGCGATCTAATTCTTATTCATCATGACATAACATCTTTCAGTTATTCTTGTCTTTGACTCTACCACTTGGACTTCCTTATAAAAGATGAAATACAGCCTCCTCTTTGTACTCAGCTATACAATAGGCGTCCTAGTTTAAAAGAGAACAGACAATGAACCAAGAGAACCGGGAGGTTGACAGCAGGAAAGTCCATCCCCCTGAAGGCAAAACACACTGCTTTTTTATTAAAGTATGTCATGGACATGCTAAAAGGTATTTACAGCCATCGGTCACAGTGTTTTAAAGACACCTGCTGTGTCAAAATATTTCTGAAGATGGACTACACTAAGATGTGGAAAATCGATCTTTTGTTCCTCTTTCCTTTGTCTATTCCTGCCAATCATATCTTTGAGAAAGTAATTATGCTTATGATAGCAGAATACATTTAGGATTGCAGTCTTTGTGGGAATATGTTGTAACTGACACTGCACCACAGAACTAAATATGTCCCAGGCTTAAACTATCATGCTTGTGATACACCATGGGAAACATTCAAACTAGCAGCATTGCTTATGAATGTGTTACTGTCAGGGTATTGCTAGGAATCCCATTAGATTTAAGTATTAAAATTTTAATTTTTTTTACTTCTCCTAAAAATACTGAGGGATAGTTTTTGAAAGATATTTTTATTTTCATTTTATTTTGTTGTTGTTTGTTTTACTTACTATGTGTTCTAACTTTTCATATACTTTTTAACTGTTGTTAGACTATCCACAGCATGGAGCAGCTGACCATACCTAGGGACAAGCTGACAGATTATATATTGGGTCAAAGGGAGTACAAATACTTCCATTAAAAATTCAGGGTTTGGGGTTTTTTTAATGTGAGTGGCAGGGCTTTCTTGGCTGCTGATGAACTATGAAGAAGACACTGCATGGTTGATATACAGGAGCCAAGATATCCATACATGTCCAGTAGTTACACAGAAGACTACAAAGATGCACTGCACCAGCTGTTTGAAGGGGGATACACTGGCCATATTTGATATAATGCTTTTGTGAATATTGGTTTACTGCCAACTAAGAGGATCACCACGGGAAACAAAGAACAAACCCTACTGGAATTTAGCTACTCATTTTGAAATAGTGCCTCAAAAAGCTGATTATTCTTTTCTTGCATGAGAACCTCTCCAAAAGCACCTTTTTCCATCCAGCATGAACATGGACATGTTATTTTTTCCCATTTTCAAAGCACAAGTGCTTTTCACTGATACAAATGTGAATAGAATATTTTGGTGTGCCTTGACATGCTGTACTAACTCACAAATAAATAAGCAGTCGCAACAAATTTTCTCCTGTGTCATATCAACATTTGATGTGGCACAAATATAGCAATATGCCTGAAGAAACTTCATGGTTAAAGAGAATATATGTTTCAAATAAAAAGCGTAATCTTGTTTATATTTTAGTGGGAACTATATGCACATAGGTAAAATAAATAACTAAAATCAGAGATGAAAAAATTCAAAGGCAGAATAGAAATAGAACTATTTTTTTTCACTACTAAAATTTTAATCTATAACATATTTATCAGTTTACCTATTCCACTATTTCTTAAATAAGTTTGCCATTAGATAGCTTGGACATTATACAGCCATCTAAACTGAGGAGCTTATTGCCATCCTAAGCTATCTGACCTCATTTTCATCTGCCCTTCAAGAACTTAGTCCTGTAAGTTCTGTGCCACATCTAACTGCTCCAGGCTGACATGTCAGATACTCTAGCAGGTGCACAGTGACTCTAAGTATCTATGTTAGCCAATCCCATTCTGCCCCTCTGTCTCACAACTGGACATCTAAATTTAGGAACCCACAAACTCATCATAAATTGTACCTGTTATGTGCCTTTTGGGATGTCTCAGGGTACCAGAGACATGGTACTGGCTGACATAACCTGGGACTTGAGGGAGATCTGTGCTTTCTGGGAGCAACCCCTAAGTGCCCTCTGGGACACTTCAGGATCTTAAATAGCACTCACCACCTATTTGTTGACAATGGAATCAAACGTATTAATTCCTCGCAGCTTTTCCAATGTATCTAAGCGGTTTTCATCAGGATTGTACTTTGTAGATGTTTATAAACCACAGCAAATTAGTAAAGCTTGTAATAATACAAAAAGAGGATCATATTAGTTCAGCAATAGGCTGGCCCTTTCTATCTACTATTATTTGCAGAGAATTTAGCTCATTTTGTCATTTTCTGGTGTGCTACAGACCTTACAAACAGAGTGTTTAAAGTTCAAACACAGAAATTTGGCCACAGCTACAAAAAACAAATTGACTAGTCTTAGCAATGAATGTTAATTGTTGCCTGAGAGATTCAGTTCACAATGAAAGAGTGCACAATGCTTGATTCTTGCCAAATGGAAAATTTTTAGCAGATATGATTATCAAAAGAATGTGTATATGGGGCCTTTTCAGAGATCGTATGTAATTAAAGAGTCACCGACAGCTTTGCCTGCAGGGAGGGATCTGTGAACCCAGGGCCCCCATACCTAGTTGTTGTTACGGGTTTCTTTATCTCTAAGACAGTGACCTTACAGCTGTATTTGGTAAAAACATAATCCTTCTTCTTCAACTCAGTTTTCCATATTATTTATTAATTTTTCAAACACCCAACCTAGAAGGGTTTGTCATTGCTCACTACGATGAGCAGTAGCCTGGTGAGAATGGTCCTCTTGCAATTTATACTTGATCTTCCATACTGATTCAATATTAAAAGCAAATGATTGAGATTAAAATGTCAAACTGACCTGATTCTCTCCCATGAGCTGAAGTTACTGAGTATAAAAGGAGTAGCTGGACCAGTTTCTCAACCTTTGTAGGGAGCCAAAGGAGGCAGGATGTAAGGAAGGGGAAGGGCATGCAGCCCCTGCCTTCTGTGAACTCTGTCTTAAGCCAGATTCAAGTACTGCAGAAAATACTTGACACAGAGGGGAGTAAATAGCTACTTTTTCAAAGAAATTAGAAAATGAAAATGAGAAGTAAAAATTACTGTAACATTCTCGCTGTTCATCTGAGGTTTTATACCAACTGCCCACCTCAAACACTTAATTCAAGTAATCTAAAGTTTACAAGAAGGTCCACATACTGCATACCCAGATCAGCAGCCCTGGATGTGGAGCCCCTTCATAGCTGGGTCTGGAACACTGGGGAAAGGCAATGACCTACAAAACTGAGCAATTTCATGGGTTTAATGTGTGCTCCTGCATAGGTGACAAATGTTCATCCATCTCCACTTACTCTGTGTTGTCTCTGCAGAATAATTACTCCCCAATACCAAAAGCAGGACTAACCTAGAGACAACCAGCAGAAAATTCTAGGTGTCAGGTTTCATCCATCATCCTGTGTTTGCTGAATTCACAAAGCCTGAGCCTACTCTGAACAGGGCTGCACTGCAGAAACTGAAGTCTCTAGCCACCAAGAAGCTTGAAAACTTGTGAAATGAGCAGATTGTGGGGCTGCTTCAGCCTAAACACCCTGACCCTCCCCCTGCATAACTATGCTGGGAACCATTTTCCATCACAAATGCTTAAGATGACACATTGTTGTCAACTGATGCTACAAGCAAATAATTTTATTGCATTATGAATGGCTTTTCATTTTGCTAGCATGAGGGCAAGACCTGGGGTTGGCCATATTAAAAATGGTTTAAATCTGATGGGTAAACAGATGTTTCAGATAATTGGCAATTAAATTATCCATAATGTTGACATGTTGCCATCACATTTCCAAATTAAGAGGAGTCTTTTTCTGTACTCAACCAATACTAGCCACTCTGACAACTCCTGTTTTGGAACTTTTAGCACAAAAGGATATGCTCTTCTGCTCTTCATACATGAAAAAAATCATTAAAGAAACTCTGAACACCACAGGTGACCATTATGACAAGATGTGCATAAATATTCTTCCCCTTGCCACATCTACACTGCTTGCCACACTGGTTTTCAAGTGACATCTGCTCTAGTGGATGCAACATGCTTCTAAAAGGTAAGAAAGCTAGTGAACTATTAGCCGGTACCTGCTTACTATAAGTGAAAATGCAAGGTATCACAAACCCATATTTTGTGGTCTCTATTCTGTGAATAAATCAGAAAACAGTGAAACCCAAAGATACTTACATTGCCTAACAGCTCATTGAGATTCTTTTCCACCTCAGTGGCAGAGCTGTGACACTTGCACCAGAGCTCTATCAGATCCTCCAGACTGATATCATTTCAATCACAATGTGAATTTCATGACTGCAGAAGGTTATTAAGTCAAATACTGTGTCTGATTTTTAAAAGGGTTGAATAATTTTATGACCATTAATAACATTTGCAGTTCTGCATGTTAAGACAAGGTAATCAAATGTCATGCTTCAGAGTGTAGGCTGATTGCCATATAGGTCAGGAAGAATATTTTCACCAGTGTATACCATTGCCTAAAATAGACTTGCAAATAAAGTTGAGCAAGTGAAAACCTTAATATAAAAAACTTTAGCTTCTCTACTAAGTCTTGTTCATATTTGGATACTTTATAAAACAAAGGAGATGTGTAGGACCAAACAATTTCAAAAAAACCCTCAAGAAAACCCAGTATCTCTAAAAAGAATCAGATGTGCATCTACTTCAGAGTGTTTTCAGGTGTTTAGCAAGTTTCAAATACTAAATTTCGATCCCTTTTCTAAAATACTTCTTAGTATAGAATTGCAGAAAAATAAGGATTAAGTTTCTAGCCCTCTTCTGAAATGCTTCTTAGCATAGAATCACAGGAAATTAAGGATGAATGGGATTTCCAAAGGTCATCGGGTTCATCTCTGTTATCCAAGGCTGGATCAATTAAATCAGTATCAGAGAGACAATCATCTAATCTTTCTTTAGACTTTCAGCAGTGAATTGACATTTTACAGACAATTATTTTCCCAGAATTAGAATTTCTATGTTATTCTTAACATATAACTTGAACCTGATAAAGTACATGATAAATACAACTTATGTGTAATTCAATGTATGTACAGAATGCTGCTAAAATTATATTGTGTCTGCTTTTTGAATTTAGCTGCAAAGTTTTTACACTTTGCGGTCCTGATAAAGTGACCAAGGACCTTATCACACCTGAGGTAGTACACACTACCTGAAACTAGTAGTTAGTGGCTAAATGAGTGCATTAGTAGAAGCTCTGTTTGCTAATGTAGGTCTCTAGATATTATCATATACAATAATTTATTTTATTTATACAATCAGTATTTATACTGTCTGTCCACTTTGCAACTTTTTCAAAGTTGTCTCCCCAAATCTACAAACTTTATCTTTGAAATCTACAAATCTGTCCTCAAAAAAGGCATGGTTTTATGATGCATCACACAGAAACCATAAAACCATCTTTTTTTAATTGATAAAAATAACACATAAGGAATTCAGCATTAAACTAACTAATATGGAAATTAGATTTCCACACCTAGGAAGTCTGAGAGTGGTTGTAGAGAAGCATGAGGGAGATATGTTTTGTGCATGATGATAAAAATTTTTAACTGTTTAATCTGTCAAAAAAGTTTAAAAGACCTTCGGAAATGAAGGTAGATAGAAAGGGTTTGGTTTAGATCTGTACAAAAGAATTATGCCTACCTTTCTAAGAGCCCTGCATCTGACAGTGACTTAGACTCTAATAGGTTGTCTATCCAAAAATATGACTCATTGATATATGCTTTTTTTTATCTTTTAGATTTAGTCCACAGATTTCTGAAGGTCAGTTTAACAAAGGCAATGAAAATTAGTCAATGTCATTATTATTATTATTTCAGAACAACAGGAAGTTAGTTTCTTTATTTCCAACTGGTTTTCCTTTAAATTTATCAGAAATAAAATGTAATTCTTCAAAACTTCATGGTAAATTGGCCTATATATCTTGTAAGGGTTTTAAATTAGATGTCATACGTGTTATTTTTAGAAATAGAAAAAATTGTTCTTTTGAAACATTAATTTTATTTAGATATTATTGCATGGGGTGGAGGCTGTTATCCTGCTCTAAACCTGCCTGACAAAAAGTGAAAGGCTTCAGTAAATATCGAAGTGCTTTCAAAACATAGTACAATATGGGGAACACAGAATTATATAGTTCTACAACTAGAAGCAGTAGTCACAGCAAAATTAAGGCAGAGGTTTTAGCTCGGGTCCAGCAACATGCCAGCATGCTTGCATGGGTTCTGATTCCAGGGCACCCAGCTTCTGCTCACTTGATGCAGCAGACAAGTACCTCTGCTGCCTACTGTTTTTAACAAGATAACCCACAGATTTTGAATTCACAGAACCAGGCCCTTCATTGTTCTTTGAGAACAAGAGACAGGCAAACAGTTTATGCTCAGTCATTTCAAAGTTTAAAGAATACTCTTTTATGTTTTATTCTGAATTGAAGATGTAAATTTAAATAAAAGAGTTGAAACCTGCCTGGAAAGTATCTTAATCCTCAGCATTTGGTTGCCTTTATTTTATCCTTTTGTAGGTCAAAAACAAGTTTATTTGTGAATTACTTCATTTGGAAGTGTCTGTGAAGTTCAGTATATATATAATGGAACATATTGACTGTGAAATGCTTGTGGCTATCAAGCTGAGGACATTCAAAAATACTTTTTAGTGTGTGAGTGTTGTCAGTTAGCTGGGATACTAGAAGATCAGACAGCCAAATTAGAGCAACCAGTTGATTTTCTTGCAAAGATTGATGGGTGTGACAGAATAACAGATGACATGCAGTTAGTATCAGATGCAAAGGGAGTCATGACATCAGAAAAGGTGTACAAGCTGTGAATTCACGGCAAAGCTTACTTCTGAGACACAGCACAAAAAAACAAGTAAGAAGAAAAGTCACTAAGTAATGTCTGGAAAAGTGAAAAACGTAAGGTGAGTACTTAGAAGAGTGAGTAGAATAATTGTCTCAGAATTTAGTCACACAATATCAGCAAGCCTGAGACAGGCTGGGGAAAGGAAGGAGATGGTGACTTAACATGCAAGGAAGCTATTGAACATAAAAATACAGATGTATTGACAATACAAGGAGCAATGGAGCACTTTATAGATAGCAAATTCGATCAGATGATCTGAGACAAAGGAGAAGAATCAGTCTACAAAAGCTGAAAATATCACTAAAACGTTTATAACAAGTCAGAAAATTGAGAATCATCTGATATGTCTGTTCTACTTGTTTTGTTGGTGATATAACACAAGAAGACACCACAACAAAGAGAGATCAGCAATGTTGCTTAGGAATAGAAATATTACTGTAGCTTTCACTTGACAGAATGTGGCCGAAGAACAGTGTAATGTTTGTAGTTCTGGTTAGAGCACTGAAATGTCTTGGTGGCTGGATTCTAGATGTCATTTGTCATTCATTGTGGTTGCCAGGATGCAGAGAGGGATTTAGATGAGCATGTGGGTGAAAGCAGTAAGACCAGGACTTCAAAGACAATAATTTTGCAACATGTCATCAAGCTGATTCTGTGAGGCTGCAGAGTCCATAGGTAGGATCCATGTCACATAGTCAAGTGTTGTTGATGTCAACTGTTTCCAGAGGATGAGTCTTCCATGTCCTGCTATGAGGAAGCAATTAGTAAGCTCTTGGGAAGTAGGTGTCTCCTTGCATTTACAAGGAAGAGAGGTTCAGGAGCCTGGCTCACCCTTTTGTGTCTAACTTCTAGATTCCTCAGTTAAGTCACATGAGTTCCATGCCGGCCTTTGTACCAAGTGTACAACTTGGTAAAGACACTCAAATCACGCTGGGATTATTCAGTTTTTAGAGTGGCTGAAAGGTTGTCCTTTTTCTCCTGTCAGAACTCAGACCATGCAACAAGCCAAATGTTTGCCAGTAGGGATGGTAAGTACAAAGCGGGTGGTTAAAAACATACAGAAAAAGTAAAAGTCTACCCAAGGTTGGAAGTGGATATTAGATTCAGGATAATAAAAGTATCTGATAAAAAATTTAAATTTATTTTGCAGTGAAAATACCATTCAGTGCCTGGAAAAATTAAGTTACATAGCAATTATATATAGTATGATGTGTGATTTTATCTGGCAATAGAGACAGTTTAAGTGTAATTTATAGCCAAATAAGGAGTCAAATGAATTTCTACAAAGAACTTTCAGTGAGGTTAGAAAAAGTAGATCATGGAAACCTTTTAGAGATAAGAGACACCTCCTGAACAAGGCAGAAGCATTGATCATGAGGCATTTTAATTACTCTGATATTGATTAGGATAACAGGAATGCAATTATAAAGAAGAACGCATTCTTAATTGTTACATATTCTTAGTGCAGATGTTTTGTTTCCAGTAATTCCTTGAGCAGGTTTTATAGTCCAAGGCTATTCCTTGCCTAATACAAGAGCTAAATATAAGAAATCACATTTAAGATACAGAGCATCCTGGATCTACTTATCAGCTTATCATTAAGTCTGAAATACTCATGAGAGAATGCTGTGTACTAGAAGTGTTTTGACTTTGAGAAAAAGGACAGTGAAAGAAAGCTGGATGCTCTGAGGAATGTTGATTGGAATTCTATAATGTATGAGAAATCTCCTGAAGAGGAGGAGGAAATATAATATTTAAGAAACAACTGATGAGAAGGTAATTGAAATTCCTCTCAAGCAAATAGCTCTTCTACTGAATACAGAATAGAATGTCAAGCAAATTAAATGACAATACAACAGAATAATAAGTCTAACTCAAACCCAAAAATTGGAGTATGTTTCTCCTCAAAATTTCCAGTTCAATTGTATCCCTGAAAGTGACCACAGAGAAAGCCTGATATAAACAGAACTATGATAGAAGAACATACTGACAACAACTAAAAGCAGATTAAATCAATCACACTTCTTGTACGTCATTTAATTGGGAAAATGTCAGTGAATTGTCTAATATTCCAATATTGTTAATGCTACTGTTAGAAGTCTTGATCTTCAGTAAAAGCTAATCAAACAAACAATTCAGCCACAAAATCATACAAACTTTACAATTTATGGTTCTTCTCTCTTCCCAGATTGTGAAACCAATCTGGGCACACCTGTTCACAACAGGTGACCTCCTTACTGTCTAGGTCAGAGACAAAAATCTTTGGCTGAATAGAACAAGAGTTTCTGTGCATGAGCACATCCTTGAGAACAGCACCTGACAGATATTCTGTATGGAGATCTTCTCTTCAAGTTTAGAAACCTGAAAAGTGTTCATCTGCAATCTGTGTTCTAACACTTTTAGGACCTGGCCAAATCCTGGTTCAAGGTCTACTTTTAGTGACTTTGTTCTTAGTACATCTGACAGGTCCTAGGTCAGAAAAGTTACATTTAGTTATGATATCCAGAAATTATTAATTGTGCTTATATTTGAACAAAATCATTGACATCCTGCAGACCAGATTTACTAGGAAATCATAAGAGATTAAGAGCCTTTTCAACGTAAAAGACCTGCTTTTTTGTCAGGAAGCAGAGCTCTTCAGCATGCTGATGCTTTATTCTTTTTGCAGAAGATGGAGTTGCCGGAAGGAGTTTCAAAGGATTAATGCTGTTCCCAGGACAGAGCCCAAGTGCTTGTATTATACACAAATGCTTACTTTGAATAAAATGATTGCTGTGCTTTTACCCATCAGTATTAGCAAGACTCCTCATCTTAAAGACATCACAGATCCCATGAAATCTGTGCTGTCTCTGCACTCATGTAAGCTCTAACTCTGGCTGTAACTACACTTAATGCTACAGAGTCCTTACATCTGAGAAAGGCTGCAGCTCTTTAATTCAACTGATATGGATCATTCTAGAAAAAATTTCTAAGGAATAGAATAGCTGAGGACAGTTTCCTTCTTACAGAGACTGTAACCACTGAAATTTCAATTACATGAGCTCTTGCTTAATAATTAAAATAATCTCAGTCAGTTGGTATACATCTTGGTCAACATCACAGCTGGGTGTGGATCTCTGTGGAAATGAAATCTCTCAGCCAGTAAAGAAAGAAGAATCTGTAGAATTTTCCATCTGTAATACTGTCAGATCAGATGTGAGACTCAGATCTTGAAGAGAGGTATCAGCTGAACACACCTTTACATTTCCACTTTATTTTCATTTTGAATTGGTGGAGTGGTGGTTATATATATGGCATTTTTTGGTCCTGATGGCTTTTCTTTTTGCAAAACAGATGCAAAACATTAACTCATAGAGTTAACTTCATTATCTTGGTAGCTTTCTTTACAGATGATCCTGTTCAGAACAACCGTCCCACAATCTGGAAACATAAGGAGTTTTTGCTGTTATATTGTATAATTAATATTTCTCTCTTTCTCCATAATTTTTGACATTCATACTTATCTTTTCAGAATGACGTCTCATTCATAGCTCTGAGGCACCCTTAGAGTGTTAAATCAACCAAGTTACCGCTTCCAGGTGGTAAGTTTACATCTGAGAGTATCTACATGCATGACTTTGCACGAGATAGAATTAGACTTCATCCCACTTTATAATTCTGTCCTCAAAGACAACTAGTTCTTCCTGTATTAACAGAGCAGACTTCTGAATTATGGTGTCTCCCAGCTTTGCATTCTCGCATTCCTCCCCACAATTTTTCAGTAAAAAATTAACATTTACATCGGTTCTCAAATCCCTTTGAGGATTTCTATTGACAATTTCCTTTCAAACCAAGAGTTTCACTTCCTAACATAATCCCTTGTTGTTTAACTTTTGACCAATTTGTTAATTTTTACATAATTACAACCGTCTTCTCCATATGAATTAATACTTTCCCATGTGGCATATCTGTTTCTTTTAGAAGATCAAAGAGATTCTTTAGGGTTTTTTTCCCCTACTGGGAACATATACTACCTTATCAAAAAGTGTTTCAAGTTTGCTTGGCATTCTCATTTTCTTGATTTTCATATTCTTCACAACTTGTTTTGGCATATTGTGGAGAATAGTGCCATTCCTCATTGAATAGAGTCATTATCTGAATCTTTATTATCTAATTTTTTGTGCTAGTTTTCACAGTTAATCTGTTACTAAGATCATCCAATTAATAGCTGCCATTTCCATTTCCATACCACATTCTCACAGGCAATCCTGACTCGACTCTTGTTATTTATCATGTGTTAATACTCAGGCAAACTAGGTTACAGGTCGTTTTAATGCTAGCTAGAGAGTGTCCACCCACTATAAATATTGCACTTTTTGCCTTCCCCCCCTCTTCATTTTAAACACCTAGTCAGTTGTTTTTTTTAATTCTTTCATGAGCACTAAATAAACTTGAGTTTTGGCACACAGTACATTTCAGGGTTTATAAGGTGTAGCTTTCTTTACTGATTATATTCTTTTTTTCATTCTTTCTTAACTCTTAGCTAATCACCAAAGTCCTGTCTGTAGTGCTAGTTTACCTGCTTATGTCTGGAAATCATGTCCAAAGCATATATTGAAAGAATAGATGAAGAGCCCTTACAATTTCAAATAATTTTTGGACCATTAATATTTATAAAAAGTAAATCTTTTCCTAAGATCAGGTGTGCTTTAATCTAGCTAACTTCATAAAACATTTTCCTCAATTTGACAAGATTGTTTCTTGAGAACAGAAATGGCCATTTTGTTTTCTGCATTTGCTGTGAACAAGGTCTGCTCTAGACCCAAATTTATTTTCTACAGCCAAAAGTGTTTATGATTGAAACTCAACTTTATATCATTATAAGAATTTTAGTTTATATGTCTGTTTTTTTTTAATCTGAGCATAGCCATCCATGTTTTGTTTCTAATATCTCTTCAACAGAACTTGCTTTGAAATTCATCCAGGTCACACTTTGATACCTTAGCAGTTTATGTTTTCTCAACTATTTTTACTTTCCTGTCTTTATACACCATCAGTACTCAACATTATTACATGGCTTTCCTCCTTACTTGTGATTTTTCCCCTAAAACACATATGGTGATTTTATTTAGGATAATTGTTGCACTGTATTTCTAATGAATGTTATTGCTTATTGTCTACCCAGCATGCCAGTAATTCTGTCTGCCTTGTTTTTTTGCCTTAGCTCTTTGCATTATACTTCAAACATTTGCATTGTTTCTTGTTTCCACCTGCTCTTTAATACCGTTAGAAAAAAATTGGATTTTTTGCAAGAAAATACCTTGAAGTTGCTAATGAAGAGGTAACATTTGAGGAGATCTTGGAGTCCTCCAGACACTAGAAATGTTCCTAAGTTCTAATTGGAAAAAGATTAATGTGGAGCTGTGCCATCCTCCTGCAATACTGCATCATCTTGGAACACTTTGCTCCTGTGAGTAATTTTCTTCAAAAAAAAAAAAAATCACATTAAACAGTAGGTGTCCGGTGTCCAAACTAATGGCAATATTTCAGTACAGATTTTGTGTTAGGTTTTGCATCATGTTCCATCACACAGCACACGTAGTAAGATTCATCATATTTCATCAACCAGTTTTACTAAATGTCAGGCATTTAATAAAGGGAAAGGGCAAAAAGTTTTAAAGGGTTTGCATTGCCTTGTTAATCAGCACTAGAAAAAGTTTTGAAGAACTCAGCGACTCGTTAATTTAAGAGCAAGTTTCTGGAAGCTATAACATAGCTGAAATCCAAATTTTCTTCTAACAATCAAGGGACCTCAGCTGCTAAATTTCAAATGTTAAAATGTATACTTATATGTGCTGCAAATCTGGTTTGCCTAGCAAATATATGCAGGCAGCAAAGTAATTTGTCAATACTTAAAAGAAGAAGCTATCACAAGAACAGACTCTAAGAAGTATCAGTGCCTCTCATAAAACCATCTCTTCACCTGCTCTAGAGGACAGACCAAGTCCAGTAACAGCTATTACTGTTTACTAAAAAGAAGGTTCTTATTGTTAACGAGATGTGCAGGATTGACAGTTCAGCATCGATAGGAAAATACAGTTGTTGCTTGCCAATCATTACATGACAGACATAAAAAGTCTAAGAAATCTAACAGATGAAAACTTTTACTGTCATTCTTTGAAATTAAAAATACTTTCACTTACCACTTCTTTTTGCTGTAATTCATAATTCTTTACAACATTTTCTCACAGCATCTAGCATATAGGACTGAACTCCCCAGTGTCTGTACACAGCGCATAGCACTATTTCATCTGAATAGTTCAATTATCCTCTGTGAGGGTACTTCAGCAAAAGCTGTTCAATGGAAGTATGGGTGGCAGAATCAAACCCTCAGCTTACATGGAGTTCAGCATCCCTTTACTGTTTACTTTGATTAACTACATCACTGCACATTTTCAAGAGGAAACACAATTTTCGCTAACAGTAACTCAGCAACTTACAGTAAAGTGGTAAAAGCTTTGAGCAGACAATTCTAGGTGTTGGAGATAGTGCAAGTGATAAAATGATGTATAAAATGACATGATAACAAACACTGACCATATCTCTGATTTTTCTTTAGTAGCAGACAATATCATCATTCACACAGCTGTGAACCATTCAAGAAGGTATTATCCTCTGAGTTCTGACATCAAAAAACTTATCGCTTCCAGCCTTACAGTAAAGCCATTTAGTAGGTAATAAAAATGAGCAGGAAATTTCCGTAGTGGTCTGACTTGACAGCAGAGACCAAATTTCCACAAAGTGGTACCGTTATATATAATTTATATCTCCCTACACCATCTAATCCTTCTGAGAAGATTAATTCTGAGCAGAAGGCATGCCATAGACAGACTAAATACCTTGCCTCAGGGTCTGCAGTAGACATGGACAGTTTTTATTTCTTCCAGAGGTTCCTCAGGAATTCTATTGACAAAGGCCCACAAATATTTATTTTTTTCTTTTTTTGTCATTTTCCAGATCTTCTGGCAGTCCATCTCAGTTCCTAATCAAGATGAAGCCTTTGATTTTGTGCTGTCCTTGTTTTTCAATTAACTTTAAACTAGAGTTCCTGATTGTCATTGCAGGACAGGTTAAAATAGAGAAAAAATTCAGCAGTGGTCAGGAGTATGGGGAAAAGCACAGTATATGTACTATAACCAAGGTTTAATTCTATCTGTTCACACTGCTGTTATCTTAACATCCCAAGAAATCAATTAATTAAAAGACAGCTATGAGCAGAAAAATCCATACTCAATACTCAAATAAACAATATTGCTGAGTGTAAATAGCAGCCTCATGCAAACTGCTGGCCAGAGGTACCCTTTGTGAACTCAGTCCCCAAATCCCCATCTTTTAAAATCCGCTCTTTCCATTTCATATTGACAAAGAAAATAAATCATGGAAGATGTGGTCTGTGCTGGAAACACAGCCAAAAAACACCAAAACACAAGGACAAGATTCAGTTCTGGACTGCAGATGCCTACATGTAAGTATGGGCCATCTGCTACATTTCTGAGCTGCTATTTTAATCCAATGAGTTTCAGGTATCTATTTAGCATAAACATCGAGTGGTATTTGAAGCACTTGTGACACTCATGTCTGACCTCTAGCTCTCCTCCCCTTTCCTGTAAGTGCTGCATTGTTTGTGCATATTCTGGATATTCTATGACATCTGAAAGTGGCACCACACACCTGTGTTCAGGAAGCTGAACTGAGATCTTGGATGACATGGTTAGTGGCATCTGCTGAGCCAAATCTCCAGGTTTGACTGACGTTATTGACTAAATCTCCCTTATCTATAATGAGGCTTTAGTCGCCCAGGGTAGGCAACACTTGCATAAATACACATCTGCATTTGAAATGCTCTGTGTGCATCTGTACTGGCAGATGGAGAACAGGGTGCAGCATGTGATGTTTATATTTAGGCATTTGCATCAAGTTTCCCAACAGGTTGATAACTGTACGTGGATGTCTTAAGGTAAGGGTTAAGCCCCATCCCAGGTAACTGTAGTCTCCTGAGGCACTTCAGTCACATATCTAAGCTAATAAATTACTAACTTAATTAGAACTGTCTTTTCAAGGGTCCATCTCCTTTTCAGTCATTTCCAAGGGACTAGGCTTTCTTGAAAATCTGGTTTTACATTCTATTACAGTTTCAATATTAAGTTCTCCATCCTTCTATTGTCCCTTACTGTACAATGGATATGTTTTTACATGCCTTTGTGCCACCACAGTCTTATTTATCTTGAGCTCTTTCAAGAGATCAACACATTCCTTGGATCTCAATTTTAACCGGACAAATAATGGAAAAAATATTTCAAATAATATATTGTTTGAAAACAATTGTTGAATAAACTCTATTTGCAAACATTAGATGACTGATTTACTCTGATATCCCTTTTTTTTTTGTTGTTCATTTAAATTTTTCTTTCTCTTACACACAAGTAGACACACAGCAGTACAGTACAAAAGAAGTCAGCTCTAAAACACAGCCCCACAAACACTGGAATTACAGCTTTCAGTATGCTTTCATGTACCTCTAGTGTTCTCAGCTATCACATCTTTTAATGAGATCTATTTGGTCTGACTTAAAATTGCTGAAATACAATCTCTGTCATAGGTACACAGATAGCCCTCTTCAGTCATCTACCATTCCTCACTCCATAATTATTTAATGTCATGATTCCCTATGAGGAAAGTGTATACAGCATATTCAGGGCTCAGTACAGGGTAGGTGCTCTTTCCATTAAACAGACTGTATTTCCTGACCTTCAAAGAAAGAAGGAAACAATCTTTGCAGCAAAATATCTTTTCACACAAATTAGAGAGGAGGGCAAACTGCAGAAAATTTACTGTGCTAGTTTATTTCTGATACATATGGATGCTTTGACTTTCCTTACTATTGATTTTTTTCTATGCTTTGAAACTATTTACAATGTGAGTGCTAGCAGACATTTTCATCACGCTGAAAAAAAAAGAAAATCAATTCACTCTTACCTACCACCTGCTCAACAACTCTGGGCACATCAGTGTCCCATCCTTTGGATGACTCTAGGAAATACTACAGTTATAGCAACCACCTAGGGTGCTTCCCTGCCTTAATCTTTTCCTGCCTTTTCTGAGAAATTTTCTGAGAAATATGTCTGATACAAACTTGGTTTCTTGTTTCCTTGTTGTAACTTCTTTTTATGATTTCATAAGCATCAGCCTTACTGGGAGCTGTGAGGTGGTGGGTGTCTCACAGAGAGGTGGTGGGTGGGACGGGGAAGTGAAGTATTTTAGTTGTAACACTACAGCTGCTTTTCTGTAAATGACACTGCCAGCCTGTTTCACTATGAGTAATTTAGCACTTGAGTCACACTCACCTACAGAGATGTCTTTTTCCTTGCTGCAATCCAGCATTTTGAATGTTCCATCAAGTCCATCTTTTTCAAGAGAAATCCACTTGGAGGCAGGTTTTCTACTTCAGCTGTTACCCAACGCAAAAACTGGTAAGTACCAATCTGTATGATTTTTGTGTGCAGGAATTTTCAGCAGTCATGGAAACAGTTGGACACATAAGACTGACTCACAGGAGCAGGAGTTTACCAGGCTGGACCCAAAGTATATCATTACTTGGCAGCTGGTACTTACCAGTTGACCCAGTGGTGTAGACACAACCACACACAAAAAACTCTGGAAAAGATTGGAGTGTTTAGTTAGCACACCTAGGACCAGCATGCATGGGGAAGATTGCATTTTAAATGTCACTCTCCCTATATATAACACATTTGCCCTTGTAACAGAGGAACTCTGATTTTTTTATTTCTTTTTAAAAAGAGCTTTAGGTAATACTTTGGTCTGTATAAATAGGTTGTAATTTTGTTAAAAACATTATATAATAATATATCCTTGAGAAATTTGGGAAGGCCTGCCTATGCCATCATAAACATACTAAGTAAAGCCTTTGCATTAACTTCATTTGAAAGAGCTTGTTAAGAGCTAAGGCAAACAACAAGGTGAAATTGAATTATAGTGGCCTAATATATTATCAGCCATTACCTGAATTTCCTTAACTGCCTGTGGGCATGCTTTTAGTCCACCCCAATTGTGAGGTAATAAACGTCAGTGAAAGGGAATTCAGAAGAACATTCAAAGCCTAAATAACAGTAAGGAGTCTAAATACTTTGTTGGACTGGTGCCCATGTCCTCATATGATATTAGATAGATCAACAAGTGATTTTTCAATTTGTGTTTAAATTTTATTTGTGACATATTACTTGAACCACAGACAATGAGAAAAAGATAGAAAAGCTGAGGGGCATAAGGGGGAAGCAAGAGATACTGATGAGTCTCAAATTTGGCAGCCCTGAAAATACTTCTCAAAACAGGTCTGAAATTGCCAAAACGTATTTAACTAAGGGAAGACAAGGGAAGAACAAAACAAAACAAGGAAAACCTAAACCAAAAATAAGCTTCCCAACATAGAACACAGAGGGTTTTCAAAATTGCAACATCTAGAAATCTAGAGTAAATGCCTTTACTGAAGAACTTTTATGGTGTTTAAGTCCCACTTTATGTTTACTTTATGGTACTTTTCAGTTAGCTAGCAATGGGAATATAGTTCTATTTATTTAAATATGTTTATTTATTTTAAAATCTATGTGGATATTTTTATTGGTCCAGCACATTTCAAAATTGCAAAGTTAACATAAATAAAAATTCTATTGTGAATATTTAATTAACAATTAAGTCTCAAGAGTATTTGTGACTGGATAAAATTCTAATTTAATTAATTCATGTGAATCTATAAAGGCAACTTGATTATCACTTGGATTTCTAGTCACAATTTTTAAACACTGAGCATTCCTTATCACTCATGTCCTACCATGTCATGCCTAAAAATATATTTAGATGTACTCACTAACAATATAACATCTTTGATCTTTACAGTCTTACAATGAGGTGTGACTTAGCAGTAATTTTTTTTTATATGTAGAAATGGATTTTGATTCATCTGGATTTTTAACAGGTCCACTTAGCACACCTTAAGATAAAATTACTGTGTAGGAATCAAAGACTGGTTTGATTACGTATGATTGTTTATGAAGCTGGGCAAATACTGTAAAATTAAAAATTAAATTCTTATGATCTTACTTATCTAGATTCTTTCAGACTTCTGACATCTGCTTTCTGTAAGAAGCTACTGGAAAATTGTTAGTTCACATGCTTGAATGCTCATGCAAATGCGAATGATAAACATGGACATGCAAATATTCACATAAGAATATGGCATTTATATGTGAAGGGGAATACCATTTGACACAGATAAAAGAGCTATTTAATGAGCCATAAAAAAAATTTCAATCACACTATTTGCAGCTAGAGTGAACAGTACACATATTACTGAGTAACAATCACAGCATCACTGCATATGCTACATCAAATATATCTTTTTAAGGAATAAGTACTCTTTGGCATAGCAGGATAAGATATTGAGCTACTCAGCCAGAGCTTTGTTAAATGAAAATATGGCTAGATGTTTACCAACTGACACTTCATTTCTGCTCCTTCATTCACTTGTCTTTTCAATCCCTCTTTCACAATCATTTCATTTTTGACCGCATGAAGCCATAGTGGAACTTTCTAAATAACTGTCACTTCACATATACATGCATATGTGCATTTATACATACACAAATTATACATACATTTGTACAAATAGGTTCATAGCACCTATAAATAGATATTGCTACTGGAATAGCACACATGAAGCAGAAATTGATACACAGTAGACACAGATGTAAAATAGAAACAAATTATTAGAAAAGAACTGTTAAAATTTGTTCCTGTCGAAGCCAAGAAGAATATTTAAATGTTTCAGCCCAGAAATTTAATACAGATTTGAATTTATCACAGGGAAAAGAGAGCTTTCCATTAGTGAACTTCATTTTCATCTGATCTCCCAAGCTCTCTACAAAACAGTAGTCTCTTTTCTTCAGTTAACCTAATGTGACTCCTGCTTGCTTTCCCTTTGTTCTGTTCTTCAGCCCATTTCTCTTGCAAAATTATGACATTTTAAAATTGAAATTCATTATTTAAATTTCATGGTTTGAAATTTAAAATTTCAAACTGAAGCAATGTTGAGCACTCAAAATATATGTCATTTCATTGCTGAGGAATAATGTCCTACAAAGTGTGAAAGAATTATCTTTCATGCGTGCAAAGGTCTGTAAGCAGTATTTTATAGAATCAGAATGATTTGGGCTGGAAAAAACCTTAAAGATCACCTAGTTCCACACCCCTTGCCATGGAAGGACACCTTCCACTAGATCATGTTGCTCAAAGTCCCATCCAACTACTTCCGGGGATGGGGGAGCCACAATTTCTCTGGGCAACTGGTTCCAGTGCCTCACCAACCTCACAGTGAAGAATTTCTTCCTAATGTCTCATCTAAACCTATCCTCTCTCAGTTTAAAGCCATTCCCCCTTGTCCTGTCACTACATGCCCTTGCCAAAAGTCCTTCTCCAACTCTCTTGTAGACCCTTTTAGATACTATAAGGTCTCTCTTGTAAGTACAAACTTGAGCTTTCTCCTCTCCAGTCTATATTTACAATATATCAGATACAAAATGTCATGAAGCAGCTGTTCAGCACCAAGATTCTCCTTGTTTATATTCCCTTTGCACTAAATTTTCGTTGTAAGGTAAGCTCTGTACTGCTACTTTCCATGTGGATCTTGATGTTAGATATGGACAGGCAAAGGAATGGATAACAAAACGGAACCAGGAAGGAATGAATAGGGGGAAGAAGGGAGAGAAGGGAGAACTTGGGAAGGTGGAAGGGAGAGGAGAAGGGAGAGAGGGTGGGAGGAATGACTAAGAGATGGATAAAAACCAAAAATATAAAAGAAAAGATGATATATTTTGGAATCAACAATTAGTTTTACAACCCATCCCATGAGAGCAAGAGTAACCCAAGCTCTTATTAATAGATCCCTTTGGGCAGAATAGTGTAAAACAACACTGAATGTTTGTTGTTTGTAAATATATATATATGATTTATTTTAGAACAATTTGGTTTCAATGGAAATCAGGTGTGTAGCCATTGTGATTATTAGTATCTATACTAATATAGCAATATGAAAGCATAAATATATTACTTAATAAAATAGGAAGGAAGAGAAGGAAGAGGGAAGGAAGGTAGGAAGGAAGGTAGGAAGGAAGGTGGGAAGGAAGGTAGGATGGAAGGAAGGAAGGAAGGAAGGAAGGAAGGAAGGAAGGAAGGAACGAAGGAACGAAGGAAGGGAGGAAGGAAAGGAGGAAGGGGAAAGAGGAAGGGAGGAAGGGGAGGGGGTGGTAATCACCACCTATGGATCTTTGATGACACTTGATTCCTGCAATTAATTTGTTCATTTGATGAAATGATGATTGCAGTCTGGATCAGTCAAGTGATGGGAGAATAAGCACACAAAACAGGAAGACCGATGGATTAATATACATTTAGGTTCAGGTGGGAATGCCCTGGCACCTCCCATGTGGAGTCAGGGAAGCTTACACTGTCTTTTGCAATAGACTCTTGATCTTTTGCAAAACTTTTTGGGTCACATGTAGTCCTCTGGTGGAAGGCCTCAGGAGTGAGTCTGGAGGGTGCTTTAAGGGTTTTGATGGTCTATGACCCCTTCCCAGCTGCCTCTCACATGAGTACAGCTGAGCCAGGAATGCCCACCACCCCATTCCCACCCCCGCCCCCCTCTGCCATCAGGCTTTCCTTACAGGACTGGGTGGGGGGCACTTTTTGCAATTGAGTGTAGGACAACTACCATTATAAAGAGCACGATCTGGTTTCTGCACAGGTTGAGCCTCATCCCCTGCACCCTCCATCCCCCAGACCTCCCTCCTCGCTTTCCATCACCACACCAATGAACTCAGACAGAGCGGATTTCCAGCATAGCTGTTGAGAATGGTTTTCTTCGTGAATAAATTCTTCTCCTCTCAGGCTCGTTTACTGGTCCTTTGACCTGAGATATCTGGACAATAATACAACCTTTATCTTATCTCAAGTTCCCATCAGGTGGCGTAATTCACAATCCAGATCCTCTTAGGAGGCATATTCTGGGAAGGGATGAGCAGTTTCTTCTTTGCACAGTTTGCTAGTGGACAAAAGTCCTTCAGTGATTTTAACAGTGTTTAAGGTATTAGCCGTAACATTTCAGTCTCTCAAAGTTTTCAATGAAACCAAATTCTTATAAATTACCTAAAAGTAAGTATGAGATGTAATAGTCAATCACACAATGTCCAGTACGTCTCCAATTCAAATGTGAAAATACAACTGTGATGCAAACATGTATCAGTTAAAACCTGATCACTGTTGATGAGGATGTAGCCCTGTGTTTGAATGGGCCACTGAACCTTGTTCATACTTTTTCAAAGCAGGTCAATTTAAGAGGTGGAGAGAACTACCAGAATGTTGAGCAGAAATTGGACACTGTCTTAAGTGAGAAGAACAAAAGAGCTTTGCTTGTTCAGTATAGTAGAAGAAGACTAAGAGGGAATATGACCATAAACGTGTCATCAAGGGACAGAAGTCAGTGGATGAAAGACCTGAAAAAGCTCAACAACGATGTCAGCACAAAAATAAACAAGTGTAAACCCAGTATGTTATATACTTAAGCTGTAAGTTACAAGGTTGTATGATGTGGATTTTGTGTTAGCAAGACAGTGAATTCATGGCCCCAAGAGGCCTGGTGCGAATTCCACATCCCTAACCAAGTTTTCCTTTTAGGAATTTGCCCACAGTTACTGAAAGTTTTACTCCTGGGACAGACAGTCACCACATCTCAGTCAAACAAAGCTGTCATGGTGAGTCACAGAGAAAAAGGTAGCATGTCAATTAAGCATAATGATGTGGCAATTAGCTTTTCATTTTAACTTCCTAAATATGTGCTATGGAATAACTAAAAGGATGCAAAAAAATTGCTTCATCCTCTATTAAGAAATGGGGCATGTGAAGAAATGAAAAATATTTGACTACTCAGAAAATCTATTTGTCTTCTTTGTTCAGCATCTCCTTCTATTGATCACTATCAGTGCTGACAAATAGCTTGAAGCTGTGATCCTGAATTGATATTTAATTAAAATAAAGATCTATTCTAATTGTATGGTAAACACATCATAGTTCTGCATGTAAATAATGTCAACAGATGAAGGATAAAAGAGGAATTTTAAATAAGTGTTAGAAAGTTTGCAAAGGGGCTAGGGAACAAATCATGCAGAGAAAAGCAATAATTAAATTCTGCCTCTAATTTATTTTTACTCTGGATTCCACTCTTATTATACTGAAGTTTAAAGACTGATTTCTTATTCACCTTACTAGAGTGAATAAATTACATGTACAATCTGGGGTTTAGGAGGGGTTAAATCACAAAGGTAATGTTTCCTTCATCAAAGTGTGAAACCTGTTTGTAGAATGAGTAAACCATGTGTGTCATGACATTGAAATATACAAAATTAAATTACTAAAGTACCTTAAATAGAATGGTGTTTTTTACAGAACATTTTGTCTCTCACTCCTGGTCAGCAACTTTCTGTCATCGTGCCCTTTCTCCAAACTCATATGCATCATTAATTGGGAGCACTGAACTGTGCTGTTCAGTGCTCAGAGAACAGTCAGTTTTCCTTTATTAGATCCTCTGCAAACAGATAGGAACATTCACAAGCCCTGGTTGTCATGGCCTGTCACTTTGATACCTTCTGGAGGGAAAACACAGAGGAATATAAGCAATTCAGGAGATTCCTGCAGTGCATTGATGATAACTTCCTCTTCTGAGTGATAGAGGAATCAATGAGAACAGTGAGTGGCTTGTTGGGAATGTTCAAGGCAGCCATGGCTGCAGTGACCTTGAGATGGTGAAGTTCACGGCAGAGAGGAGGGTAAAAAACAATCTCACAACTCTAGACTTTGGCAGAGCAGAACTTTGTCTCTTCAGAAGGAAAAAAGGAAGCATACAGTGGGTGGAAGCAAGGATGGAGGAATACAGAAACACTATCTGAGCATCCAGGAACAAAGCTAGGAAAGCTAAAGACCGAGTAGAACTGAATCTGTCCATGGACGTCAAAGGCAACAAGAAGGGCTTCTCTAAGCACATAAGTGACAAGAAGAAGATCAGGTAAAGTGTGGGATCTTTGTTTAACAAGATGGGGACCTGGTTACACAGGACACAGAACAGGCCAAAGTACTGAATGTTTCCATTGTCTCAGTCTTTACTAGCAAGACCAGCTGTCAGGCATCCAAGAGACCTTGGGAAAGGTTTTTTGCAAAGTCATTTAGGGATGGGCAGGACTGGGCCACTCTCTGCTAAAAGCGAGGCATTATTGATGGGTTTGTGCATAAAAGGCCCCTTTCGACATAGCCTGGGTCATTAGAGGTATACACCACATGCCCAGAGAGTCACTGCTGGTCCTCTTTAGACAAGCATTATACCCTTAGAGAAACATCACACACCCAAAGAGTTGTCCCTGGCCTACAAAAGCTACTAAAGCCCTTTTGTGAGCTACTAAATCCTGGCCTTAGCCTTTATATTCACTCTCCTGGGCAGGAGGCTTGTACAGCTCACTATAGTAGAAATGTTTTAAGGCAATTAAAAAGTCCAGTTCCTCACAGGGCCCTGATGGGATGCACACATAAGCACTAAAGTTGCTGGGCGATGTCATTGCAAGGCAACTCTTGATAATCATTGACTAATCATGGAGACTGAGAGAAGTGGCCAAAGAGTGGAGGAAAACAAATGTCACTTTCATCTTCCCGAAGGGCAAGAAGGGCTACCCAGGAAACTATAGCCAGTCTGCATCACCTGAGATTCATGGGAAGGTGATGGAGCAGCTTATCCTGGAAACCATATCCAGTCGTAGTAAGGATAGGAAAATCATCAGGAATAGTGAACCTGGAATCACCAAAGGGAAGACAAGCTTGACCAACCTAATAACCTTCTATGCTGAAACGACTGGTCTGGAAGAGGAGGGAAGAGCAGTGGATGCTGTTTACTTGACTCTACCACTTCAGTTTCTTCACTATCTACCAGACATTTGACATTGTCTCAATTAAGATCCTCATAGCGAAGCTGGTAAAGCATGGGCTGCATGAGCAGGCAGTGAGGGGGATTGAAAAATGGCTGAATGGCCAGACCCAGCAGGCGGTGATCAGTGCCACAAAGTCTAGCCGTTAATTAATGGTGTATTCCAAGGGTCAGTATTTGCTCCGATCCTGTTCAACATCTTCATCAATAGTTGAGATGATGGGCAGAGAGCACTTCAGCAAGGGTAGAAAAACCATGAGGAGTGGCTGATACAGCAGAGTGCTGTGCTGCCATTTAGAGGGACCACAACGAGCTGGAGAAATGGGCTGACAGGAACGTCATGAAGTTCAACAAAGAGACCTACCAAGTTCTGCACCTGGGGAGGAACAGCTCCCAGGCATCACTACATGCTGGGAGCCACTCAGCTGGAAACCTGCTCAGCAGAAAAGAACGTGGGGATCTTAGTGGACACTAGCCATGAGCCAACAATGAACCCTTGCCACAGAGAAGATCAGTGCTATACTGGGCTGCATTAAGTCAAAATCTTGCCATGAAATTGAGGGAGGTGATCCACTTATCCAGCACTAGCGAGGCCACATGTGAGGTGCTGTTTCCAGCTCTGAGCTCCTCAGTATGAGAGACATGGGCATTCTGGTGAGGAGAGTTCAATAAAGGACCACAAATATAATGGAAGGACTGAAGCATCTCTCTTAGAAAGAGAGGCTGAGAGAGCTGGGACTGTGTAGCCTGGAGAGGAGATGGCTCAGGGTGGATCTTATCCATGTGTACAGATACCTGATGGAAGGGAATGAAAAAGACAAAGTCAGACTTTTCCCAGTGATGGCCTGTAACAGGACCAGAGGTAAAAGACAAAAAGTGAAACAGACACAGCAGGTTGCTCCTGAAGATCAGAAGCGTTTGTGAGGGTGTCTGAGCACTGGCACAAGTTGCCCAGGAAGGTTATGGAGTCTCCATTATTGGAGATATTCAAAATCCAGCAGGACACTGTCCAGTGCAACTGTCTTTAGGTAGTCCTGCTTGAGTAGTGTGTTTGGATGAGATGACATACTGATCTGTTCTCTTCCCTGCTGATACAAGCAATACCTGCAATATCTTAAAATATTTTGATTTTGGTAGTATCTGTTTGAACAAATAGCTTGTGAACATTTCTCATACACGAGTGAAGAAAAAAGTGCTCAGGAGCAGAATATATGCATACACTCATCACAGCTTTTAGGTGTTGTGTCATTATTTGGAGAAGAGGTCAAAGAGAAAAAAAATCAGTTTGAAGAAAATGATCTCTGTAATTATATAGTAGTCCAAGTCTCAGAAAGATTTTCTTTCCCTCAGCTGGTATCCCAGGATACAAATTATATTCAGTAGGGAGCCTTCACTGTTCTACTGGCACTGAAAAAATACTTTGGAAAAATTACCAAATCACAAAAATTCACTAAATCTAAAATTTGATAAGTTTTAGTAAGTGGTTTTAAGGAACTTTTAAATTTTCATTTTTAGACTTTTTATTTACATACTACTCTCTGATATAAATTTTACTTCAGAATGACAAATCTTCAAAATGTAGTCAGCCTTAAGCAGAATTTTTTATTTTTTCTTCTCGTCATAATTGTGCTTAACCATATTATAATTACATTAACTGCTGTCGTGTTTGTCTTTGCAAGGACAAAAGCCATCAAAGGTAATCTGTAGTAGAATGCAATGCCAGCATGTTACTAACCTATGAATTATTTCTTCTACTGCAGGATACTAAAATAGATCTGATTTCAGCCCAGTAATCTCAGTTAATGTCTGTGGGAGCTACTTTTCCACTTTGTGTCTCAGAGCAGAATAATGAGATTGCCTGGGATAAACAATAAGGTGTGAAAGCTCCACTAACTTAACTCACAGTTTAAACATGAAGAAGGTATCAGTCTAAATTCCAGACTGAAAATGTTTCAGCACCAAAAGTAGCACAGACATGGTTAAATTACAATGGAATACTGCAGGGAGCTAAATCATGGGAAGTAAATGTATTTTTAAGAGAAAGAGCTTATTTTTGTATTTTACCTCAGAGACATGCAAAGAGTAAAAGTCAGGTACTGTGTCTTAGGTGAAACACATTCAGCTGAATAGCTGACTTGTATCTCAGCCTTACGGAGTGGTTCCTACATACAAAAATAAGGTTTGGGAGTGCCTCTTCAGGGGTGCGTATGTGTGTGCATGCATGTCACCTCACCCACATCCCCAAATGGCTAGACTGTCTCTCATTAGCAATCTGCCTGATGATTTAGAAAACTAATATAACAACACCAGCAGAATTAATTTTATTATTTTTTAATGTCAAACTAGACTTTTACTTCTACTGTAAAATCTTGGCTGGGTTCCTTCTTCCATATGCATTCATTTACCTTTCTACTGATAAATATATAGCACAGTCAATTTGTCTCATAAACTTTTTTACCTTCCTTTTTTTACCCAAAATATATTTCATTTCACTTTTTGAAGAATATAAATATATTTCTCTCAGTTATAGGAAAGTCCATGGTAATTCACTGTTGCCTGAGGCTCTCTAAGTTATACTTCTTTCAGTCTCATGACAAAAACATAATAACAGAGCTTCAGGGGTAATATTTTCAGTGGCAAGATGTACCTGAAAAACTATACAGTGCTAAAAAATAGAAGGATCCTCTTGCAGATTGGCTCTCCTTCCTGAAATTTTGAACATTCCCATGATATTCCACAACAATGTTGTTTCTCCAGGTTAAATTTTGTTTGGTTGTGAAACATGGCCCAGTACAGGTGAAGTTTGACTTTTATATTTGAAGGGGTAGAAACACAATAGCTAACACCATCTTATTTTCAAGTCAGTAAAAATAAGGCAAAGGTTTATCTGGGAATTTATGCTCATTTACTTATTCCTTAAACCTCTACATGGGTGAAAACTGCAGTAAAAGTTTTCTGGCAATCTATTGGTATAACTGGGGTTTTTTTGAGAAAACACCTGTTGGAAACCAGACAAAAGGTTTTGTGAAAACACAGAAATTTTCATTACCTTGCCTTATAAATTGACATATTGAAAGCCTTCAAATAAGACTGAAAGGAAATTCTTCACCATTTCAAATATAATACCTATTTCTGTTTCAAAATTGGCTCTCATACAATGTTAATTTTAGATGCCAGGCAACGCTTTAAAACTGGATTGCAAAACAATATATATTTGAAGTTGCATTATGTGTGATTTTAAAAAGTAAAAATTCTGACATATCTTAAAAAGTGTTAATTTTAGTTCCTTGCAGTTCTTGTAGATGCTTAGATGTGCAGAAACACTTAGCTTTCTACCAGTTTATGGTTTTTATAGAAGTGAAAATTACTAACCTGTTTCTCCCATAATGTTGGTCATATTATATCTTGTTTTCATTCTCTGTTATTATACACTATTTTTTATGATTTGTCTTACAACTAAGTTACAGGTTTTTTATAATAGTGTCCATCCAATCCCATTATGATATTTCCCCCAGTCCTGCCCCCAAACCACCCTCTCCACGCCCCCTCAGGAATTGAGTTTGGGGTCTCAGGAGCCTCTCTTCATCTTTGTTGTCTTCTTCACAGCACGTCAGGTCCTTGGAGGCCTTCCAAAGCTTCAGATTTGGAGGTCCTTCTGTCCCTGTCTTTATCTTGTGGTTCAGGCTTTGTGGTGTTTTTCTGCAATTCTACCTTGAAATACAGACTAAACAGCTTTAAGGAATTCTAAGGGTTGTTAGGATAGGGGTCATGGGTGTATAAACATTCAGCTACTAAAGTTACATTACTAATACATTAGATCTACAATAATTTCTAATATCTATAAAATTAAAAGAATCAAAAAATCAAAAAGACCCTGCGGCAGCATTGTAATTATCATGAAGTGTCAGGTATTACTGAGAAAGAATGAAGACCCTGATCCAATGAATTTGCAAACTCTGTAAAATATTGTAACAGCTATATTAAAAATTATTTTCCCTCTGTACTGTCTCATTAATGAACTATTCTGTGTTCTATCAAGACCAGTATGTTGTGTTTACTAAAAGAACTGTGGAAATTCACTGTAAAGTGATTATGTTCCTTCTTTTCTTTTTTTTCTTAATAGGATGTCAAATCTCTTAATAATTTCTTAATTTTGTATAATAAGACATTGCAATAACATAGTATAGCCACTGATTGTTCTTCACCTGCAGCAGAAGACTTGTAGAGACAGAATAAAATGTACTGGATAATGTAGGAGGGAAACATGAGTCTGGTAGAATTAGGTTAGTAATTGTTAGTTTTCAATAGCGATACTTTTTGATTTTTGAACTAAACAGATCTAGTAAAGAAATCCAGCATATTTTGAAGAAAACAAGGGTAAACACAAGTATAGACTTAGATACTATGAGTTATTACTTATATTTGAGGAGCTATATTGAGCCATTATCCAAACTGATGGGCAGTCTAATAAAAAAGGTGGGAAAAAAAAAATAAAGTGAGAATCTTCGGTTCAATTCTTTCAGACAAATCCATACTTTATCTAGTAGCTCATACAGACATAGGAAATACAAAGGAGTATTTAGAATAATAATCTGTGAAGTATCTATGGAGAGTACATTTTTGTTTTGCACTGTAAACCTCATTCTAACTACTGCATTCAGATATAAGGAACAAAAAATTCATGGTAATGCGTGGATCAGTTCATAGGTTCTGTTTTGATTACCACTTATTCACAACTCTTCACTAACCAGTAAATACTCAAAAATGAGAGAATAATGAAAACACATGGAGGTGGGGGGAGGGGTTAAGAAAAAAAATACATAGCTTTTTAAAAGATTATTATCAAATAGAAAGTCAATGCCTTCCAGGAAAGGTACTAATCACAAGTTATCTCAGAATCTCAAGAGTAATAAGATTGGTTTTCAGCTTCAGATGATCATTTCCCAGTGTTTGAAGGGCAGGTATAAGAAGAAGTACTCTTCCCATCAACTGGTACCATTTGAGTATGAGCTGCACAAATTCTCATACAGTAGCTAAATATTTCCCAATAGTATAAAAAGTTAATAGCTCTGAAAGAGGTGCATCTTGGTTGAAATTATTATTGTGAATACAAAAAGACAGAGAATAAAAAGAATTTACATTTTTCATGAAAGTACATGAGGAAAAATAAAATTAATAACAAATTCAGTCAATCTATGGAATATCTAGTCTTAGATGTTCATCACCAGATACTGCTTCTTTTTCTTCTCTTCTCCTTCTCCTTTACTTGCTACTAACCACATATAAATTCCTCTTTCATTCTTATGTTTTCCAGCTTTGTTTTCCTTCCTGGAACCCCTACAACGACAGACATTTGCTGCCCTCCCTGCTGCCAGTACCCTGCAGAAGGTTGCAATCCTGACACAAGCTCTAACACCAGCAGGCAGTTAATGAATGGAGGTTATACTGTCTTGGGGTGCTCAAAACTCATGCTGAAGTGGCAGGAGGATAGTCCAACAATAGCAAAAGTACATCTTGTACTTATTTGAGCTCTGCAAAAGAAATGAGGAATAAATCTGAGACCACTAAGCAGTTGCCCCTTCTGCCGCCTTGTAAATTATATTCTTGCCATGCCATTGTGCAAACTCTTTCAGTTTCCTTAGAGATTTCCTGATGGGTCACAGTACTGGAAGTGACATCTACAGCTATTGGAAATAATGGTCCATAGCTGCAGCAAAAGAGAATTGATGACTGCATTTTTTTTTCAGGGTAACAGCCTGGTAATCTGTATCATCACTTCAGAGTGAGTTCATACAACAAAACCAAACAAGAAGATAGACAGTTTGGGCTGTGAATAAAGGGAAAATATCTTTTCTTTTTTTCCTCCTCCCCCTCAATGTATCATCAATTTTTTCCCTTTTTTTCTCTCTCTTTTCTGTCACTAGTGAGTAGTTGAGGGATATAATGCTGAAGACCCAAGCTTTTCTACAGAAGTGATATCAATATGTGTTTTTTACAGAGTCCTGACAGCAATTTCAGTCTTGATCTAAAAATAAGAAAATAATTCTCCATTACTCATTTTTAATATTGCTTTAGATCTCCTTTTGTATCTCTTCTGAAAGATATATCAGCTAATGCAGTAACATGCTATCGCTCGTGTAATGTTCCGATTCTGACACACATGATTAAGCTGCATTCCCACAGATATTTTTGGTGTACTAAAAGCCTGGTTTAAATGGAGACAAGAGAAACCAGAATATTGTCAGGAAACTGCAGTGGTATGGATCACATCTCCTTTGTTGTCTTGTGCCATGCCCAGAAAGATATGGAATTTATAGCATGAGTGGGATTTGGCTTCAAATGAAAGTGTCTTTAGCTGTGCATCATCTGTCAGCCATATCTATAAGCTCCCATTATGCTGAGCAGAGATCAAGGGTTCCAGTCAGCATCACAGTTCATACAGGTATCCAGTTCCTTTTAAAATTATTTAGGGTACTTGTGATAGCTTCAGAGATTTGGTAAATATGTCAGAACACATACAGGAGAGAAACACTTTTCTAGACCATCAGCCAAAGGGTGAGACACCCAAAGGCTTCTTAAACCACTCTGGCCATGTTCCAGCACCTAAATTGCAACTCAGGCTGACAGTGAGTCGAACCATTGTCTAGGCTCCATTAAGTGTATAGTTTAAATTTCTATTGACTGCATTTAGTGGTTCAAATCTCCAAGTAAATCCCTCCTAGTCCCTAAACTAGGGAAGAAGAGTCCTGTAGAGGCAGGTGAACTGCTAGTATAGGACACAGTACTCTAACAGTTTTGATACAAAAAGATCAAGTTCAAGTCCTGGGTTTATTTCAGCCTGCTTCCCCCTTCAGGAGCTCTGTCCATGAATTTCTACAGAGGCGCAGGCATAGAAAGTATTTTGCTTATGTACCTACCTGGTACGGCCAATTTTTTCTTTCTCATTCCCTGCCACACACATATCATTATGCTTTGACATTATTGTTGCTAATTGAACTTAAAAAGTTTTTTTTATTTCATGGGTAATTTGCAATATTTAACTTAACTAACTTGGAAATCATAACAACTAGTGAGTAAAGCAAAAGAATGTCTACATAACTCGTTTGTTCCTCATTAAACAGCAGAATCCTTGAGGATTTATTATGACTATTAAAGCTAAAACGATCCAAACATACCAACCACATTTGGTGTCGTAAACTGTTTGTCACGTTTCAGTCAAATACTAATGGAGACATCCCAGACTAGAAATCAGATAAAAGAAAGTTAATAAAGGAATTTCTCAGAGACCCTTTGTAAAATGGAGACCTAACAAAGAAAGCAAATTATTCTATTTTGATGTAAAAATTAATGATAACTACCTGATGCTATTTAAACAGACAATAAACATTAATAAAAAAGGAAGGTTTAACAACTGTTTCATTGCAAAAAAAAAAAATATATTAACCACTTTTCACAGTCTGAAACCTTCATCAATCAATAATAGATAATATTTACTCTCTCCTGCTGGGGAGCTTTTTTTTCGTATTTTTAATGGACTACATTGAATGTAGGTTACAATAGTTACAGCAGAATTTCAGAATGAGTTTCATTTTATCATAATTGCTGCATATTAGTATATAAACAGCTGAACTCTGTCTTCCACTGGTAGCACTAATTTGTGCCTAGAGACAATTCTCTCCCCTCAGAAAATCGAACAACAGCTTAAAATATGCTGCAAGTTTGTGGTCTTTCCCAGAGGGAGTGGAAAGTTTTTGCAAGTCAAGCTGTTTGTTGTTTAGAGCCTAGGACTGCTGGGATCAGTAGCATAGAAAGGTGAAGCTGCAAAAATCTATCACCAGCAGTAAAGGGAAATTAAAATGCTCCCTACCCCACCCCAGACATGTTGAATTATAACCGTAATACTTCCCATCACTGTTGTTTCTGAGCAGACCTGGACAGTAATGAATTTGGCTGGGGTTTTTACAGAACCATATGAGAGTTCAGAAACTAACAAGGAATGAAACAGAAGCTCTATAAACATCCCAGTTTTTGTAGTCACAGTGTTTTCTAACATCAGAAAGTATGGTTCCCGGATTACAGATGCTAGGAAGGAAGAGCTTCTTCATCATGCACTCCTTATTTATCCTCATAAAGACTAATATTCATCCAATATCTACTTTATTCTTTAGAGAGTGGAACTGTGAGAGTATTTTTCCCCAGTGTGGATTATCAGATTTTTAATCTCTCCCATAAATATTGAAAAGCAGGAGATTATAGTATCACAGAAAATTTTTGTATGAGGTAGAAGGTAAAAAGCCTAAATGAGATCTCAACTAGTGGCTGAACTGCTCCCTTCAAGGAGTTACACATGCAGAACTTCCATTGCACTCCTATATTGCTCCACGTTAAGAAGTCAGACAAAACTTCATATAATATGCTGAGGTGCTTGAAAAGCTGACATGTCTGAAATGGTGGCTGTTATGTTTCCCTGAAGAGAAGAAAAATCTTCCACGACTGGTCAATGACTGACAGCCCAACAAGATTTTTTCTGTTTCTTTTAAAATGCCATGATCCTGCAAGTAACATGCAAGGGCAAAGACAGTATGTCATACAGAATTTGGAAGGACAAGAAACTCATGTCAAGCCGAAGATTGGCTTCTGCAGTGTGACAGCAATTGTATGGATCAGTGGATTGCAGGAGATAGTAGTCTTAAACATGCCACACTTTAATGACTACAGTTTTGTAACAGAAGATGGCTTAAGTGACACAATGCATAACTGAAGCACTGGGACAAAAACCCAACACGTTAACTTAGTAATGCCTATTTGTTTCCCTCATAGTCACAAAAGAAAATCTTTTATTAACATCATAAATGAAAAATTACTTTGTAAAACCTAAGTAAATATGTCTAGTAGTATTTATTCTTTACATATTATTTTTTAAAGCTTATGTTTTGGGGATTATTTTCATCAAGACAAGGAATTAAGGCTTCTCATTCTGGGCTTTATCCGTGCTCCAGTCTAATAGGAACATACCTTCATAATCTTCACCCTTGCAATTTTATGGACAGGAATGTTCAAGAAAATTTCTATTTTCATTTTGAACAAGAACTTAGACATTTGTACATCAATATTCTTACCTAAAATGCTCCCTCCTTCTTAACAGTAAAAGGCAAGGTGATTTACTCAAACCTAGTAGGTTTAAAGGTCCCCCACACAAAAAAACCTTTCTTTACACAATTAGAAAAGCTGAATACCTTAGCTCAAATCCAGAGCTGTCCACAGATCATTCAGGAAGAGGAAAAAAAAAGAGGGAAAAAAAGGTGACATCTATTGGATAAATTGTTATTTTTATCTTTTCCAGTTCCAGTTTGGGGTCCCCTTACTTTAGGGTTACAGCTGGCAGAAAAAGTGGCTGTTATAATTTCAAAATCTTCCATGGATTTTTTTTCCTGTCCCTTACCAACACCATTGCTTGGGAATTGGAGGGCAGGACAGATGGTTTGTTGAAACCCAACTCCCCACTAGCTGCTCCCAGAGCCAGTTAAGTATCTAATGGCTAAATAAAGGGGTGGCTGATAGCCTTGCATTCCAACGTGATGGCTGGGGAGAGGATTGGAGGAGGTTGGGAAGAGGGGTTTCTGGGGTTTTGCCACGCTTGTCCAGCTGCTTTGAGTGCCAGCCGCTGTTTGCTGGGCTGGTGAAAGCATTTGGAGGGAGCTCCCCTGGCTCGGCCCCCACTCCACGCATCTTGTGCTGTTCGGAGAGAACAGTCGCTGCTAACTGGGTTTGCTACAGACTCCTCGACGGCTGACGCCACCTGCAGAGGAGTTGCTAAGTTGCTAACCTCCCACCCTTTGGACAAAGGATGGGGAGAGGGTCTTCACACTGCCCCTGGGAAAGGTTTCAGCCCATCCCCGGCGGCCGCTGCTCCCAGGTGAGTTTTTGAAACCAGCACCTCTCCCTGCCCTCCGTCTTTGCCTCTCCAGAGCCCATGAGTCACCGCTGCCACTGCCTCCTGAGCGCAGCATCACCTCCTGCTGTCTGTAAATAGAACTGCTCCGAAGGGGCAGAGAGACGACTTGATTTGTTTGAAAATTTTGATTATGGTGTTGCTGTTTGTTCTGTTCTGTTGGTTTTTTCTTTTGGTTCTCCATGTGTATATTTGTAGTAAAGAACTGTTATCCTTTTTCTCTACATTTTCTGATTAAAGTCTCTTAATTCCAAAGTTTGTGGTGATTTTTGGGGAGAGGCCCTGTCCTAGTTCAGCAGGAGGGACCAGTTGTCACTGTGTGGGGGGTGATTAAAGCTGTGTATTCTACACCCTCTATTTATTCCCCAAGAACAATGAACCATTTGCAGTTTCTGCCCAGGAAGTCGTTAGCACCTCCACACCCGGCCTGAGGGGGTGTGGGTGCTAATGGGCCATCACCGGTTCACCAATACCCCATGACTCATAGAGTTAATCACCCATTGTGTGAGTCCCCGCCCTGGGGGAGGGACTGGGTGCTCCCTGAGGGTACATAAACGGGGCTCAGAAGGACTTGCGCACGCCTCATCAGATCGAGAGGAGCAGCAGGACCTCGACAGGAGAAAACCACCACTCTTGACCGGACTACGGCCATCACTCCTGACCAGACCACAGCCATCATCTACACCAACAGGTTCTTCACTTCTTTTTACTTAGGACTCGGGGGAACCACGTGAGTCTCAGCACCAGGGCTAACAAACCCCTCTGGGCTTGTGCCCTGGGACACTGGGTTATTCTGTTGGGGTTTTGGTGAGTTGAAAGCAGTTTTCTCTTGTGTCAGTGTATTTATGGTAATATCTTTCATTAAATTGTAACTCTGACTTAAACAGACCCACCACAAGAGAGATTTTCTCCTGCTGGTTTACCTCTAAACCAACACAGGCCCCCACCTTCCTAGTCCGGAAAGGTTCCTCACTTTCCTTGATAGACATCTTGGTTTCCTTTAAAACTGAGACAGTGGCTTTTGTCATGCACTGGAGAAGAAGCAAGTGCTTGTGCCCACCAATGCTGCCTGTTTATTGCTTTTAATGCATCTTTCGATGTTTGGTTCATTTTTCTCCCATTATCCATTCTCTTGTCTTCATCTAGTAATATAAGATACTAACTGCAAAAGTGCATCATGAGACCAGTAAGATTTATGTATAATAGTGTACAAGCACACAGAAACTCAGTCTTTACCCTCAAATATTTTAGCACAAATAGACAAGCTCAAGACAAAGGATGAGGAAAGAAGCAGCAGAGTGTCTTGTCCAAAATAACATAAGAACAGAAACCAGTCTCCTTCATCCCATATACTCTTTATAGACAGTTTTATGGTGACATTTTTGCTAGTGCCTTTGATTAATGTATTTGTTACCAGTTTTCTCTTTTTACTCTGTTCCAAAAAATGCCAGAGTATTTCAACTCAGAAGTTGCAATGAAAGACAGTGAAATTTTCTATATCCCTCAACAATTAACATCCTGCTATCTAAATTCTTGGCTTTTTGTTTTGAAACATGAATGAGACATGGAGCACTATGAAATATGTCTAGAGCAGAGGGTTTAATCTTGGCCATTAACATGCAGAGAATTTGTGTCTCTTACCAACTCCGTACAGAAGTAGGGTTCTCACACATAGCATAGTACTTCAAGTCTGTCTGGACTGAGCTCCTATTTCAAAGTACTTTTCTTTTTTTTAACAATAATCTTCATACATTTGTCCTCTTTATAAATTCTTCCTTCCATATAGCACCTTTGTATGTTAATGTAGACTGCACCAGTAACTAATCTGCCACTTATTTCCTTTCTTCCTCAGCTGTAAACAACAAAAATACAGAGATGAAGAAATAGACACTGATAAGCAAAGAACTATAATTGTTTTGAGGAGGCACTATTAGTAAGAAATGGGGGAGGAAGGGGAGCCTGAAGGGTTCCTCCTTTAAGAGGTATTGAACCATTGACCTTAACCATTTTCTGTTATGGTCCAGAGAGAAGTTGCTAAAGTACTTCACCACAGGAAAGAAATGAGAAATTTTGAGGGCTGTTGAGCACTGAATTCTCATGGTGGCTCAGCAAAATGTTACTTAGAACAGGTGTTTCTGTAATTGTGATACATTGGGTAAGTTTGCTGTGTTCAATAGCCCCACAAGACGTACTAATACCTCTCTAATGTCTCTAGTAATAGTATGCTGGACTGTGAAAGAGTATGGAATAAAACCTCTCTCAAGCCTGGTTGAAGATATTTGCAATTCAGCATATATTTCTTGTAGAGATGTCTTTTCCCAGAAATAAGGAGGAATTTTGGATCAGGCCCTTAAAGAATTCACCTTACTGCAAGTGACTTTTATTATTTAAAAATATTTGAAGCTACTATCCTGGAACCTTGACCTTTCTCTTCTTGAATAGAAAGGAAGGGCTTTTACTTCTCAAGCAGAACCTTGTCCGTTTAAGAGATCATCTGGAAGGGTGGGAAATCCCCCATCGGACAGGTGTAATTTTAAGGCTCTAGGCCCATACATCGTAAGAACAGTTGGGAAGCAATCTTTCCCACAGTTTTAAATCCAGATGCTATTATTATAACATAAACATAATATGGCCAATTTGCAATTTCAATTAACAATAAACTATAACTATTTAATAAAAATGGAAAACAGATGGCAAAAATAAAATAAAATGCCCATGGCTATCAAATTTGCTCAAATTAAATAGAGGAGCAGGAAAGAAAAACACATTCAATAAAAAATAAAAGATTTACCAACCCTGAGGAAATTTGGGAGGACTAGAAATGACCAGAATGCATTCTCCCAAAGTAACTTAAGCATTTTTATATGCTTAGATTCAGTACTTCTCTACTGGAACTTTGACAAAGACTGTAAATAGGAACAAATATATAGAATATGAGAAAGGTTTGGTGAAACAATGTGGCAAGTGACACTGTTCGGTATCATTAAGAGTTTAGCACTGTAGGAGGTACATGAGTCATTGAATGGGCTAGAATATTTCAATATGTTAAGCAGAAAAATTGACTAAATTAGGAGGAAAATGAGATGGTTGGGGTTTTCACAGTGTCAAATATGGAGGTTTCTTTTTCTGTACTTCAAGCAGAGCAGGTACTTGAAGCCCTGACAGCTTGCAGTGGGAGCAAACTGTAAATAGGCATGTAGCACAGCAAGGTCACAAATTCTGACCTCTGTGATTATCCAGGGATATTTTACTAGCTGCGAACCATTTTATTTCAAAGGAACGATTCAGCATGGAATTGAATTCAGTATGTCATTTCACACTAGACCTGTGCAAACTATTCTTGGGAAACATTTTATCTAATAAATTAGGCCCTTTTTTTGTTGGCAGATTATTAGCAAAAATATTATGGTCCCTATAAATGTGTTCATTTTCTTTAAATCTTTGTACTGCTTTGTACAAACATTTTTCAATCAGCTTGCCTGTTGCGAACTTTTCATTTAATTATGTCCTTGACTATTCAGCATGCACTGTTTCCTATTCAGAGTGTGTGATTGGCTACCTCTGTTTCATGGCAGTATCCATCAAGATTTGCCCGAAATTCTGAATGTTTGTAAATGGAGTAAGAGAATAACTGTGGTAAATAGAAGATATATGCATTCATAAGCAGATGGGTTTGGGTTTGCAAGCTTAGTGGTCAATGAATGGGGAAGATCCATTCCCAAATTATCCTTCAAATAGGAACACCGGCCCAGTGTTAGGAGTGGGTTTAACATGTCATTTTAACAGGTTTTACATGAGTCCCTTTAGTCCAGTGAGGCACTTGAATCCCACATTGTCATGGACCTACAACCATTCTTTCTATGTCTAGGACAAGCCAGGTTATTTTGCTGATAATCATGTCTTCCCCCAAGGATTACTCCCTTTGACCATGAACATAGCTGAACTGAAAAGCAATTCAGGGCTTGCCAGAATGCCTGACAGTTTCTTCTGCATTTTCCAAGCTCAATTTCAGACAAACAGTACCATGATGATGTAGCAAGCACTCAATACCAACATTTCAAACCTCAGTAGAGAGAAACAGAACTGACGGTAAGGCCCTTAATCAGGATGCATGAACAACAATTCAGTTTACTCTTACAGAGCTGTGATGGGCCAAATAAATCTTCCCATAAAGCTACAGGAGCTGAGTCAAAAAAACAAAACCAAAAAAAAAAAAAAAAACAAAAGAAAAAGAAAGGAAGAGAGACAGAGAGAGAGACAGAGAGGCAGAGAAAGAAAGAGAGAGAGAGACAGAGAGAGAGAGAGACAGAGAGAGAGAGAGACAGAGAGAGAGAGAGACAGAGAGAGAGAGAGACAGAGAGAGAGAGAGACAGAGAGAGA
>WBMV01001905.1:182769-535515 GCA_013396655.1 Campylorhamphus procurvoides
GCCCAAAGGAGTGGAGGGGGGCGGGAGGGGGGGGGGGGTGGGTGGGGAGTGTGGTGGAAGTGAGCTAATTTGATCATCAGAACTTGTCATGTTTTATTGACACAGTATCAGGAACATGTATGTCTTTGTTCTTATCACATTGGTGGCTAGCACAGAGCAAATGCCACTGATTCACCACTCACTCTCCTGGAGGTAAGGCTGTCCTGACTTTGATATATTCACATATCTAATATCAGAGGCAGAGCAGCGATGTGGTATTAAACTTTTCACTGAGTTATACTGTAGTTCAGATAACACCTTTTTTTCTTGATTTTCTCCTAAGGCCAGAAGAGAACCATCCAATCCAGCCTCCTTACTATTGTGCTGTCTTTGAATCGCTGCCTTATCCCTAACTGACTTTTTAAATTAATTCCATTATGGGTGCAGCCTGACTGCACACACTAATAGGTATCAGAATATCCACAAGAACAGCTGTGAGAAGGGAAATGAAAGAAAAGGAAAGAAAAGGGAAAGAAAGCAGGAAAGAGAAAAAGAGAGGCTGAGAAACTAAGAATGCCCCATGAAAGGCTTCACTTTTAGCTTGCACACGGACAGCTACAAAATATTTGCACAAAAAATCCACTTCTGTATAAAGGTATTCTGGTATCCAGCTAAACTCACCATTAGTTCACAAGACTTTTGTTTCAGTTAATATTGTTTTCCTGCATTCTCAGTGCAGAAAGGCTATGAGGACTTTCATAATGCAGATTTTTCTTGTGCAAAAGTAGTGTTAAGAGTTTATCATGAAACCATGACGCAATGGATCTGCCCAATTCCTCTTTTGTTTAGTGTTAGTCTTTAAACCTCCTCACCTCTTTGCTTGAAACTAGCTAATGGATCTACTNTATCATGTATGGGGTACTTTTCTCACTTATTTAGACCTGTTCCAGAAGTACAAGTCAACTATATGTTGCCATGTCTGAATATATGTAATTTTTAAAATGCTGACTCAAAGAGCAAATCTAGTCTTTTCTATAGCCACCCTTAACAGTCTTCCATANCAGCCTGACTGCACACACTAATAGGTATCAGAATATCCACAAGAACAGCTGTGAGAAGGGAAATGAAAGAAAAGGAAAGAAAAGGGAAAGAAAGCAGGAAAGAGAAAAAGAGAGGCTGAGAAACTAAGAATGCCCCATGAAAGGCTTCACTTTTAGCTTGCACACGGACAGCTACAAAATATTTGCACAAAAAATCCACTTCTGTATAAAGGTATTCTGGTATCCAGCTAAACTCACCATTAGTTCACAAGACTTTTGTTTCAGTTAATATTGTTTTCCTGCATTCTCAGTGCAGAAAGGCTATGAGGACTTTCATAATGCAGATTTTTCTTGTGCAAAAGTAGTGTTAAGAGTTTATCATGAAACCATGACGCAATGATCTGCCCAATTCCTCTTTTGTTTAGTGTTAGTCTTTAAACCTCCTCACCTCTTTGCTTGAAACTAGCTAATGGATCTACTGGATACTGAAGAGAAGAGAGACTGACAAACTAGTGAAAACACAAAGCTTTTATTCTTGCTTTTATTCTTTTTTTCCTTGACTTGGTCAACAAAGGCATTGACCTCAAGTGTATTCAGTGGTTACTCCATGGTTGGAGTTTTGCTGCAAGAATTTAAGTTAGACTTTCACAAGCTCAGACATTAGATTCTATATTTTCGTTTTAAATATTCCTACTTAGGTAAAAGTTGTTCTGCATTTAATTTTAATATAAGAATGGCCATACACAGTGATAGTCAAAGTCTGTCTAACTGAAGATCTTCAATGCAAGATGCAAAACTACATCTCTTTCATTTATTCAGACTTCCATTTGTAAATAGAGGCCATTTGTTATACCAGCATACATTTTTGTAAGGTTTAAACATCACACCAGCAGTGTAGTTCACAGTTGGTTTGTATGTACCATCTGGGCTTTTTATATAAAAAGGGGCACCTAGCCTTAATTTTGGAAGCATTTGCAGGAGGATCTATTATATACTGTGCTGGTTTAGTGTGCTTCATGTTTGGAAGGTAATAATTCAGTAATATTTCTAGGACTTGGCATTTGGTGTGCCATCTGGGGTGATAAAGACTCTGCATATGGGAGATAGTATGGGCCCAAATATTTAATCTCTCTAACACCCTTCCCACTAAAGTTTCTGTAAAGAAGCAAAATTCATTGCAAGTGTATTATGCTGCCATGAACATGAAAGCCAAAGAAATATATATAGTGTGCTTCTAATCATGCAATATTGCTCCCTCACAATACACTTCTAATATGATGTCAATTGTAATCACCTTAATAATATTTTTCTCAACTTTCTCCCATTGTTCTTGTTTATACTTTCCTGCATCACACAAAATTCGTCTCCATTCTTGAGATATGTGCTTCTTTGATGTTTGGAGACTATCAGGTGCCCTTCTATTTGTTAATTAAGCATACATGGAGAGCTATATTTTCAGATAGTCTAAGCTTTTTCATACCGATTGCTAAATTCATGGCAGAAAGGTATTTCAATACTAGTATGATCCAATGTTTTTAATCTATGCCAGTACTGTATATCCATTTTAATCTTTATTCACTATATCTGACCATTTAGGTATCACTTCGGTTTCTTATAGTTCCTTTCATTAATCATTCCAAGAATACAATTTTATGCTTTGAGTGCCAGAGCTGTATAGACTAGGTCGGCTTCGGTGATCAAAATTAAACTGCTGTTCTCACATATTACTGTATCACCGTATTCCATCAGGGAATAATACATATGCACCTGTAACTTTACTTGCCCTTTTTGTTTTCCTTTAAGCTCTGCCCATTATTTGCCACAATAATATTTTTTCTCTTATCTTTTCCAGATTGTTAAATACTCATTCAATATTTGATTCAAATTATACTGACAGCGGTGCCTTGCACTTTTATAATTTGTTTATTATTTTGTCACATCAATCTCTGACAGATTGTATCTTCCTTTCCCCAGAAGGGCATTCAAAGCTCCTCCTAGTTTATGCCATGAGTAAATGTTTTTAATGAGCTGACGCATTCTTTCCAAATCAGGAATGAAGATGTTAAACCAGTCTTGATTTAGTACCAGCATAGCAACAAATGACTATGTATCTTCCTTCAGCTTGATCCATCAATATTCTTTGTTTATGGCCTTTGAGCTAATCTTCAATACATGTGACAGCCCACATATTTGTCAACTTGAATTAATTGTATGAGATTTCATGGATGCTATATCAAATCCTTTACTGAAGTCAAACTATATTAGGTCTGCCATTTTCCTTTCATTTGCTTATTTGGTAATGCTATCAGATGAAGCAATCAAATTTGTCTGATAAGATTCTTTTCATAAATCATGCTGCTTATTTCTTATAGTTCTCTTATCCTCCAGGGGCTCCTCTGTGCTTGTAAGGAAGGGATGGCTTTTCCACATACTGGCATTGATTTGACTATTTGTTCCCAAAAAAACAAAGTCATGGATCAGCATGTTATTCTTGGGGCCCAGCACTAGGTTAGGGATCTATTTCAGCACTAATCAGCAACAGCCTTTTATATTTATTTCAGTTCCTATAGGTTACATCATTGCACCAAAGGTTGGGTTATATCTCCCACGGATTATGTGGGGTTTATTGTGAGTTAAAGAGAACCAGAAAAACTAGAAGAATCAAGAAGCAAAGCACCATTTTGTGAATTACAGAGAAAACATCAGCTATTTCCAGCTAACAGCCTCCTAGTATTTTGAAAGGTTCATTGCCCAGGAAATAAAATTGTAATCATTTTGAATACTATGGGTTGTTCGCAGCAACTGTTGTTGCAGTTGCCTCCCTTTTACGTGACATAGCAGAGATTAAACAAGAGACCTCCAACATGGAAATAGATTAAACAAGATACTTTTTAAAGCCAAGCTCCACAGTTAGAACTGTTAACATGATCACAACTTGCGCATTTTAATTTTCAATACACAGCACCTTTACAGAGAGACATCTTCACTATTTGTTACTTTGGCAGTGCTACTACTATCTTGTTTCTAAGACAACAGAGGAACAGCAAATCAAAATTAATCTGCCCTTAAAATTTAATGTTCTCTGTACAAAAGTAGTGTGGTCACTGGTCTGGCTGAATGACACTTGTGGGCATTTTGGGTTATTTCTTCTGAATTTCATTTTCTGCTTTGTGTCAGAACAGCAGTCACCCAACAGGGCCCTGCAGCTGCTAGTCAGCTCCAAAAGTTCTTAAAACATATCTCTCCCAGTGTCACACTTCTGCCCCCACTGTGCACCTTCCAGCCACTGTCCTTCACAAATATATCTTTATTTCTACAATGAGTTTCCAATTCTTGCTGTTTCCAGTTCTTCTGTTAGGTAAGACAGATGAGAAGAGAGGCAAATATTCTGGGAATCATCTAATCCAGCTTCAGACCTCCAAAGGACAGGTGATGAAGCCCAAATTTTCACTCTAAGCTCCCCTTATTGACAGAAGCCCTTCTAGCTTCTAGCAGACCGTGTGATCTGTCCCAGAGGTCTATTTTATAATAAAATAATCTCTGCCTAGAATTCAACATCTCCAAAGGATTATATCCATCTATTTCGCTATATGATACAAAGGAACTTTGAATGATGAACTACATTTTTGATGCCAGAGTTATGGTACATGACTCCTACAGGGTGTCTCATAAAGGCACATAAAAATAATGTCATAAGACAAACTGATAAAGGTCTTTGTGTCTCAGAAGAGCAACTCCTGGTAAATGATCTCAGCTGAGTGTAAGTCTCAAATTACAACATTTGCCAGCTGCACAAATTCTGTGGCTATGTCATTAAGGGATGATGTTATCAAATCATCTATCTTGTGATATAAAGTCATACCTTTATCAATTTCACTAGGCCTGTATTGATTAAAATTTGCTGAGAAGTGATCTGAATGTTTCAAATATTGTAATGGTCTCTTAATAACATTACTTCTTGCGTAGGAACAAGGGTGGTCCTCTCCTCTTTTTGTTGACACAAAATCAACTTCACAATTTATCCTAAAAATCCAATTAAGTGACTATTTCCTTTAAGATTTTTTTTCAAATAGTTTATATATCTGTGGGCTTTTTCCTCACCAGAGCCTGAACCTACACACTGAAAGAGTTTGTTTGTCCATAATTTATCTTGAAAGTGGGTGTGTGGAACTACAAAGTTTCTCCCCCTTCCTTTCTCTATTGCTTCCCTTGGTTTTCTTTTCTACAAAAAGGGACTTATTGTACCTGTCTAGTTTTAGCTCTGAAAATGTATGGGCCAATCTAAAATATATTGCCCTTTCCCCCGAAACAACAATTGACACAATGTAGTCTGGTTCTACTTACATAAAATTTAGAGTTTCGTAGTGATCCATGACCTTGTAAGGCTCATTATTAGAGAGATACCAATTTGTCATGCTGCGCCTACCTATCAGCTTTTCTAGTCACTCACTTCATGCTTCTAGTGGCAAATTATATTTGACTTTCAATTTAAAATCCAGGGTACTTTAATGTAAAACCTCAGTATAATAATGGTGATGAAGCAGCAGGGCATGCAATTTGACAGAATGGATTTTTCTAGTTTATTGTGGCAGATTCCCCTCCTCCAATCTCCAAAGGGAAGAAAAGAAGGAAAGAAAGAGGAAAGGAAAGAAAGAGAAGAAGACCAGCAACACTCTCTTGAAACCCTGATGGAAGCTGGGAAGATGGCAAATACAGCAGCAGGTTGTCATTTAAAAAATCTAGGATCTATCTTTTTAAGTTGCTCACTGACCACAAGTTAAAATACATTATATGCATCATGACAAGCTACAATTCATGAATGAAGATTTAATTCCTTTATAATGAAAAAAAAATTGTTCAGACTTCTTTTACTGAGTTGTTTCACTTAATATATGATACACAGTTCCTTGTCAGTAATACTGATCTTGTTTGTCTTGATGCAAGCACCTGCTATTAAAGGTGTCATAGGCATGTAAACCCTAATACAAGGGATGCATTATTTCAGTACTTTTATGAGGATTTATTTGTGAACAATGCTTTCTACAGGATATTGGGCAGGGGAACCTTCCCACTTCAAGCAAAATGTACATTGATTGTATTACTATGCTTTTCGGATTTATATTTTTATTACAGAAACATATTGTGACACAAATTCTCTTTGGGCAGTATGGAGAATTATGGAACATAACATTTACTTTTTTCTCTCCTTTCTTTTTCTTCACCAAGTCATGTCCCTAAGTGCCAAATTTACATGTCTTTTAAGTACCTCCAGGGATGATGAATCCACCACTTCTCTGAACAGCCTGTTCCAATGCTTGACAACGCTTTTGGTGAAGAGAGATTTCCTAACATCCAACCTAAAACTCCCCTTGTGTAACTTGAGGTCATTTCTCTTGTACTTTCATTTGTTACTTGGGAAAAGAGACTGACCCCCACCTGGCTATAGCCTGCTTTCAGTTAGTTGTAGAGAGCAATAAGGTCCCCTCTGAGCTTCCTTTTCTCCAGGATAAACAAACCCAGGTCCCTCAGCCACTCCTCATAAGACCAGTGCTTTTCATCAGCTTCACTGTCTTTTTCTGGACTCATTCCAGCACCTCAATGTCTTTATTCTAGTGAAGTGCCCAGAACTGGACAAAGGACTTGAGGTGCTGCCTCACCAGTGCCGAGTCCACAGGGACAATCACTTCTCTGATGCTGCTGGCCACACTGTTTCTGGTACAAGCCAAGATGCCACTGGCCTCCTTGGCCAGCTGGGCACACTGATGGCTTATGTTCAGTCAACTGTCAACTAGCACTCCCAGGTCCTTTTCCAATGGGTAACTTTCCAGCCACTCTGTCCCCAGCCTGTAACATTGCATGGGGTTGTTGTGATCCAAGAACAGGACCAAACACTTCATCTCGTTGAAGCTTACACCATTAGCCTCAGCCCATGGAACTAGCCTGTTTAGATTGCTTGGTGAAGCCTTCCTGCCCTTTAGCAGTTCAAAACTCCCACCCAACTTGCTGTCCTCTGTAAAATGACTGACACTTGATACCCTCACACAGATTATCAATGTAGATATTAAACAGGACTGGCACCAACATTGAGCCCTGGACACTTGTCACAGGGCACCAGGTGGATTTAGTTCCATTCACCATGCCTCTCTGGGTCCAGCCAATTAACCAGTTTTTTACCCAGCGAAAAGTACACCTGGGCAAGCCATGAGCAGGCAGTTTCTCCAGGGGATACAGTGGGAAACAGTGTCAAAGTCTTTATTGTAAAGTCCGCATAAATAACAGCCTGAGTAGGTCAATCTGTCTTAGGTCAGGTTGGTCACACAGGACCTGCCTTTCACCAGCCCATGCTCCCTAGGCCTGATCCGCTGGTTGTCTTGTATATGTTGCAGAATGGCATCTCCGTAACCTTCCCTGGTACTGAGCTCAGGCTGACAGCCCTGAAGTTTCTTGGATTTAATTTCCAGCCCTTCTTGTAGGTGGGTTTCACATTTACTAGCCTCCAGTCAACTCTAGGACCACTCTGGTTAGCCAGGACTGCTTGCAAATGGTGGAGAATGTTACAGTGAGCTCTTCTGCCAACTTCCTCAGTACCTTTGGGTACTCTCTGCATAATCTCACAAAATCCTTGTAGTTCTCCTGAGAGGCCTGCACCTTCTTTCACAGGTCATAAATTCTCCTTTCTCTCCTTAGTTCCAGGAAATGCTGTACCTTCATCCAGGCTGGTGTTACTTCCTGACAACTCCTTTTTCAGCACCTGGGAACAGCTTGGTCCTGCCCCTTTAAGACTTCCCTCTTGACAAATGTCCAGCCTTCATGGACTCCTTTGACCTTCAGGACCCCAAGTCCCCCAAGGGACTTCTCAACTACTGTCCTAAACAGGCCAAAATCTGATCGTGGTTTCTAACACATCAGTAACATAAATTAAACAAAAAGTTGGACTCTAGATAGTAAAAGCAGCTCTTTCCTAGGAAATAGTAACACTGACACTCCAGAAGAACAGGAACAATAGCCTTATTTTTCAACCAGACAGTTGCAGCTGAAAGGAAAGGAGAAAGTAAAAGCAAAATTCAGACGGAGCACAGTAAATGTACAATTTCATCATCTAAACAGGGCCATTTTGTGTTGCTTTAAGTTCCAAAAAGTACCCTGTCTGCCCTTTAGCTTCCATCAAAAAGATATGGATCTGCCATTTGTGACAAATTTACGGTCTATATGGATATTCTGGATAATAAAAACTGCCAGTAGTACTAAGAGCCTACATATGTGCAATTGAATCTCATCCTGTAAGTACGTCTACATCTCAGCTTGTCATCCAATGTTTCCTTTACAGATATGAGGCACTCATAGAGGATAATTCATTTGAGCAACTTCAGGTGTCTAGTGTGGAATGAGATGAGTTACTTCATAGGTAAGCAACTAGAAGTTGCTGGTTTTCTTCACTGACTACGGAAGTCCAATGTTTCTCTTTAGGTATCTTCACTGTAGATACAGTCATTTAGTCAGATAACTCTCATCCTCAGTATAATATATTAAGTTCCTCTGACTTTTCAGAAAGTAGAAACACAGGATGGCAAACATCACAGTTCCATACCCAAACAACCACAGCTAAAGACTTAATGTACAAGGGATCAAAGGCTTTGAATCTAGTGTATGCTGTAGGGAGAAAGAATAAACATTATATGTGCCACTAATATCATAAGCCCTTTCTGTAACAGAAAACATGATAGATGACAATATCCAGATGATGGATGTGAACCACATTCCACCCTACAGAAGAGAGTAAAATCCTCCTAAGTTCTGTCAGGAACTCAGATAAATTTTCTTCTTCACTAGGAATTAGACAAAATATTTGATGTGAAGCTGGTGGTCAAAACTTTTAAATTAAAATATGTGTCCTGCTTTCTTGTAATCAGAGATGACCACTATCTCTCTGTAGAAATGTCAGTTTCTGGTCTTCCTGGGAGGGAGAGAAGAGCTATTCACTGAAAGATGATAACAAAATCTTCCCAACCATTGCAGACAGGCAGCTGAAGCCCTGGTATTCCACTACTATACAAATCAGTTACAACACATTTCTGGTATTGAAACTAATTTTTCCCCTAAATGGGTATACAACTTTTACAGGTGAAGGCATCCTTTCTAAGTAAAACAGAGGTAGGTGGATCCAAGTTAATATAAATCTATGCCACTGGAACCAGGAATACCAATGGATTCTGACAATATGAGCCATCTGAGATAGATCTCTTCTTTAACAACAAAAAAGCTAACCAGAAAAGGTTGGGATTTTTTGGTTTGTTATTTTAGGGTTTTGTTTTTTTCATTCAGGTAACAACTCACAAACTTTTGTGTTGTAACTTTATGTGAAGAGTCTTTGAACTAAATAGTTGTGATCCCAAATTAAGCTGTTAGATTTATACATCCAGTTGTAAGCTAAATGGAAATGCAATTGCAGAAACAAATCAAGTAACAGATGGCAGGACTTGAAAACTTATACCTGAAGTTTCTGGAAGAAAACTTACTGTTTTAAATAAAATACATTCTCTGCTGATGTCCAATTAGTAATCCGCCCTACAGGTCTGGGTAGGGTTGCCACGCTTCTGAACTCACACTTGGATCTGAGCAGCAAGACTGTACATAATATTTGTCTGAAATGTTTCAGCTATAAACTGCTTTTGGATCAAATGCATTTTATGACACAGGAGATACTTTTATAAAATTCCTTGTCCATTCTATTTTCACACAGGCATGCTTTTTCATATTCTTTCCCATATGCTACAGGTTAACAATGCTAAAGATTAGAGACCTAAATATGAATCGATTTTCCTTTCATGTTTATTTTGGATTAATATGCAATACAACTTCTGTGTCGCGTTCGTTCTCCTAGTAGCTCAACATTTTTTACAAGGCCGCCTGGTGAGTTGCCTGGTTACATTTTGTTCCTGTTGTGTTTTTTTCCATGCATTAGATGAGCAATTAATGAACAAATCAAATAAATTGGAGCTGCTGTATTTTCCTCTAGATGCAAATGTGAAGGATAATTTTTAAAGCACTTTTATATATCTCCCACATCCTCTGGGGAGGAAGTACAGGCTTCAAGTTCTAAATTACTCATTCCTGCTGGCATCAGATATATGCCCCAAGGAGTTCATTTTCAGCTCAACAGACAAGAATTTAACTACGTAAATTCATTTCTAAATAGAAAATAATATAATGTAACACTTTACAGACAATGTCTCACAGGTGCTTTAAAATCTATAAGGGAAAGAGCAAAAAAGGCTGTAAGAATTGATACAGTATTTTCCATGCAGATTATCTATGGGGCTGAAATTCCCCCCTGGCTTAAGAATTCTACTAGTGAAGGATGCTTAATGCTAAATTAGATCAAACAAGCTTTGGAATAAATCAAGAAATTCATATAAAGTTCTTCTGCAACTTACTTCAAGTCTTCCTAATCTCCATGTTATAGTATTGCTTCAGATTCTAGTTATTCTCTTAACAGTAGGTTTCATCGTAAGATCTAGGGGCCCTAGTTTTGGAAGTGAATAGGAATACTTCAGAATTTTAAAATATGTGGCTACAATATTTGCAGAGAACAATTTTGCAATATAACCCAACTATGTCATAAAAATCAAGTCATTAAAAATAACTCAGTTGTATTTTTGTAAACACTTTCTACCTTTGTACTCCCCAAGTAATGCTCTTAAGACCAGATTTCCTTTTCTTCCAGAAACTGAACTTGTAAGAACAGCCACAGGAGGAGAGCTGCTCCAGGTTGTTTCAGGATTCTTGCTTACCTCATCTGCTGTAATTACCAAATTAAGTGACTATATCATGAGGCACATGAGAAGACAAACAAACAAAAAAATAATCTGTGAGCTCTGGCAGGTTCATAAAGACAAAATGGAAGACAAAAGGAAAAAGAGAAGAAAAGGTCAGATCCACCCTGTATTCCCACACTCCTGGAACTGCTGCAGAAGAAATAGATGCAGCCAATGAGTTGAATCCTATTGCTCTATATAAAGCAGATGTTTAACTATTTTCTTGGTGTTACACCATGTGCACCCATCTGACTGCAATGATGATTAAATTCATCCTGCATTATCCTGTCATGGGAGGACAATTGCATCTTATGATTATTGTCTAGCTCCAGTTAGTGCAGTGAGGAGCTTGTAAACTAATGTGATGGGCTCCAGCCTTGTAATAACCCAACCGTGAGCATAACTGGCTGCATACAGGTAACCAAGAATGCTAGCTTAAGTGTGAATCTACACCATGTCTATATGATTTCACTCAGCATGGTTCCCTGCAAGCAGAGAAATGTTGATATTTGATTAGCATTCTGCAAACTATAAAATATTGTGTCCTTTGGTTTTGTTACAGGAACACTTAATTCTGCCAACGTCAACATAATTTTTAAATATTTTCAATAATTATTTCATTCTTAATGTTACTTTGTTATTGCTTCCATAGGAAGCTAAATAAAGGCTTCCTGAACTGGGCTAACTGAGAAAAAAGGTGGGTCTTCATTGCAATAATCTTGCACTTGCACTTTGCCAGAACTAAACAGAATTCAACATTTCAAAAATTTTATATGCTCTGGACCTAAAACCGGCAATGTTTTTCATCTAGAATTCCTATGGCAGAAAAGAAAGATCAAGATTAGACATAAGCATGAGAGTGAGGAGACTTTTGGGCTTGGGATAAGCCCAAAAACTGGAATTCTGCTAGTGGTATATGTCTGATGCCGACTGGAGTGGGAATTTAAACATCTCAGCAGCTGAGTTCAGGTGACCAGCACTGGAGTGAATCACATCCCTAAAGCTAGACAAGATGATTCCCCCTTCAAATATTAAATCTAACTACAAATTATTTTCTCCTTTTTTTCTTTCAAATCAAGCTAGCTCATACTACACTAGTTAATATAAAATAACTGGTGGGACAATCTGATCAGAAACTTTCCGGCATTTCAGACTTTTTACTGTTTCTTATTCAAATTGCAGTCTCGTCCATCTTTTTTAGTCTAACTTTCTTAGAATAGTGCAGTATTTTCAGTTGCTCTCTCTGACTGCAGTATTAGTTCAAAGACAGGCTCCTACAGAGCAAGAATTCAACAAATACCATCTCTCCTAATTTCATGCAGTCCATTGAGTGGCTACGTGAAACCAATATATTTCATAATTAATATTACCATTATAGGGGGATCATACTCAAAGGCCTAGTAAGATGTTCTCTACTTGCAATACAAATCTTTTCCCAAAGACCAGTCTACTATCCAGAGTACATTTATGACCACTGCCACATGTCATTTAAATCCACCTTCAGATCCTTAGCAGAAATCTTGCTGCTGGCATTTCTCTTCTGCATGTGTGACCAGAATGACCAGTGTTCAGTCATATTTCAGAGCCACCTGATTACACGGTAAAATATATTCAAAATAAAAGGAAACTATTAAATGGACTGTGCATTCTAGCAGAAAGGCAGGAGAAAAACTAAAATTTCAGTCAAACCTGCCATTCCTGAAAATTTTATTTTCTTATTCCTAAATAAGATAGGCAGGATGGTTTAGTTGCAGCTAACTTTTATCAAAAATTTTTCCTCATGGCTCTTTATATGGATTCACACACTGTTAAATGATTCAGTGCAAAGCTAATGGAAAGATTAATTTTGTGATGTGACACCAAAAGAAACAATTTAGAGCAGGGATTAGGGATTGGACTATTTTAGCAAGACTTCTGGAACAAGTCCATTATAACTATAAAACATTTCACAATGACTGTATCAGTGATTGCAGAAAAGACAGAGTATTTTCACAAAATTGAGAAAAATCATACTAATAGACTATCTTCCCTTATTTTTCCAAAAGAAATGAGAAGGAGAATGGTTTTATAGAAATGAAAAAATGATTGTTGAAAACAGAATAACTGGAAATTCTTAGTCATATGCTACTAATGAGACATCAGACTTGTGGATTGGTATTTATACATAAGACACAGAGCACAGCTAACAACTCAGTGGTCATAAAAGAGCAACCAAGGTAGGCTATTTTGGTAGTATACATGTCATTCTATGTACCTCTAAATCTGTTTTATTTTCTTCATTCTTAAAAACAATTCTATCAGTAAGAAATCCATGTATCCTCTTTCTTCAAGCTTGACATTGCAAAGAGTATTGTTATTTAACTAGAATAGAGCTAAAAAAATCAGCTGAAAACAGTAATGATGTTAATTTCTAGCATACACATTCACAGTGGGACTTGTTCAACTAATGGCTACTTATGTCCCGTGTCCTCCCATACAAGCAGCTGTTAAAAAAACATGTTATCAGTTATATAGCTCCATTGAAGCCTTTTTTCTCCCTTCTGTTACTTACTTCCTTTTCGCCTTTCCGTACTGATCAGCCAAGGTTTGCTCATTCAGATTCAGTGGTGTGGTGTGAGCCAGAAAATCTCTGCACAACAATGGTGCAACCAGGTTATGAACATGGACATCCAGCTCTGAAGATAGTGTTTTGAATTAAAAAAAACCCTCATATAGCTGGTCCTTTGTAATTTCTGACATGTGAGCACCATGTAAGACAGCCCTGGCATTAACAGTAAAAACTCTGTGCAAATAATTTCATTATCTCATTAGCTCCAGGATGAATTGATCTCAGTTTTTCATGAGATTTCATTATATTCACCATATAGTGTCTAGTCACCATTATTTTGGTGTGTCATGGCAGGATGTCACCCAAAACAAAGGTTTGTCCTTGTGAAGGAAGATAACATGCAGGTACCCCCCAAAATGCCAAGCAGTGAAGGAATTCAGGAAAATTTATTCCAAAAAGTCAAGAACTCTAAAGCTTACAATGGAAACCTTCTAGCAGTTCTGCAAAACACTGAGCCTGAGAAAGACTAGCCTCCTGTTCTCTTCAAGGTCTCTTATCTTCTCTGTTCCCCCAGAACAGGTGCCCTCTCCGCTTCACCAGCCTCTAACATCTGTTTATCTCTCTTCATACCAGAGAGAGAGAGAGAGAGAGGGAGAGAGAGACTGCAGCTTTCTCTGGAATGCAGAAGGAAAAATAAAAAAACTATACAACTATCTTTGAGAAAGGTATTTCTTAGGCAGGAAAGACTTCCTAAGCGAAACAAGTCCTAAACTCCCTATTACAAATCTTCTGGCAGATGTCTACTCTTATTGTCCTATCCTCTGTATATGATGACAGATTTATCTCATCTAACCTCAACAGAGGTGCCTACAACAGGAGCAGAATTCTCCTAAGTTCCATTTTCTAAGAAGACATAAGCAATTCTGAACTATCGTTACAGTATAGGTAATAGATATCAAGGTAACCTTTAACTTCTTTAAGACAAGATGTGAAAGCCCCCCAAATATTAGACTATATTATTAATTGCAGTAGAGAAATGCCTGAGATTGATTATTTCTTTTTCAATTTTACTCTATTACTGAAATAAAACAAAAGGATAATAATTAAAAAACCCACCAAACAAACAAAGAAATCCAAACCAAAAGGCAAACCCTAAACTTTTGTAAACTAATATTATGAATTAAAAGTCCTCCTGCTTTTTCACAGCATGCATTCATATTTTTTGATGACTAAATTTCTGTCATCAAAATTTTGATTGCTCCGAAAACACCTGGTAAACAGGATGTCACATATTCCATTCTCTTTTATAAGGACTTAAAGTCTGACTAATTTAATCTCAGAGCAGAAGAATCGCCCCAGTACTGCTCTTTGCTGTTGAAGATTAATTTTTACTAGCCACTTAGAGGGCTAAGGAGTGCATTACAATGAACACTATTATTCAAGTTCAACAGAATAAAATCCATCATTTCTGAGCAGGGGGAAAATTATTTTTATTAGAGCCATTCACACAGCTCTATAGTTCAGTGACATACATCATCTCTACCTACTCATTTCCCATTGTAAATTTTATCTTGTGCAAAAAGCAAAAAGTTCATTAGTTTGCTCAAAACACTTCTTAATAAGTGTGCTAATTGAGAGTGTATAAATGTATTTCAGTAGGCTCCCATGTTTGTTTCTTGAGAAGTGACATAGATTTATCTTATTTTGTGTGTTTAATGCTAACAAGACTTTGTTTAAAGAAGAGCAATGGTGGTACCCATTGTGCTGAGAGGTTGAAATGGTAAAAAACACATCACATAAATGCTTTGTGAAGGGTATTGGATAATTAGACTGCAGGATGTTAACATTTCCTCAGTCTGTAATGAGCAAATGAGGGAGAGAAGGGGGTTCCATCTTATTAGGAAACATTCTCAGTGGTGCCACAGACTCTGAAGATACTTAATGAGACACATGCGACCCACTTTCTATTTCTTACTGTGATTCAGCAGGCTCCTCAAGTACTGGCCTCATTCTAAATGTCCGGGTAGTGCCACAGAAGACATTAAATTATCTTTCTAAAGTGGAACTTTCATTTGTATATAGACTAGCCAGACAAATTTGACTACGTTTGAATTTTTAAAAAGACATCTGTTTCTAAAGCCTCCATATTGTTATTCTATTGGTTAAATGTATCTTCTTGGACTTACGTTGCAGTTTGTCCATTATTAAAAATGAAGAGCTTTGCTTTTCAGTCAGGAAGAACATGCCTTATTAACAAATCTTTTTAACAAAGCAGGTTTTGAAATACCAACTTCTCTCTGAAAGTCTGTTTTGAAAACAGAGTCAGAGATGCATGATGAAATGTGTGTTTCTTTTCACAGAGCCTGCTTGGGAAAATAATGTTTCTTAAATCTGTGGTAGGAATAGAACCAACTTGAGTCCACAAGTGAATCACTTAAAATCTTTATGAAAATGAAGCAGCAGAAAGGAATAAAGATTGCCTTCACATAATGGGAATCATTTCAGTAAACACAGGAATAGTGCCTTATGCCCCTTGATTCAAGCACAAATTTCTCCCCCAGCAGAAATAACTGATACCAAATCAGTTCTGACCTTAGAGGCATCAGGCTGATTCCTTAGAAACATCTGAGTTTTAAACAGAATTTTCTGAAACCAAAAACTGTGAAAAATTTAAAACTCTTGATATAACAGTGGAAAGCAAGTTCTTAATTTCTTTCCATTGAGGGTGGTCAGTATGTCCAGAAGGTGAAAGGGAAGATGGTGTAGACTTCTCTTTACCAGAAAATTCTCAGACAGTTGTCGCTGTTCGCATCCAGCTTCAATCACAGCAGCTGATAGGGAAAACTCCTGAGGACAAGTCTTGGAAGAATGAAAATGCTGCTGAGAAAAAATGGCCCAAGACTGTAAACTTTGAAGTTGTACCCATTTATTTTTTCAAATCACTTTGGTTAACCTTCATTCTGTCACACTTTTTAAAATTCAGTCTCCACATACATGTTAGACTCCAAAGGTAAATACATATAACAGGCCAGTGCAAGCTTTCAAGGAAGGTAAGGAGCCAAGGAAACACATCATCTTTCTAGGATAGATTCATCTAAATAACTGTATGTGGAAAACACAGAAGTAAAGAAAAAGGAGTATGAATAATCACTTTCCTGCCCACTGATTCTATATCAACATTAGTGATTAACAGGCAATTTTCAAAGTTTCAATCACTCAGTGCTAGACTCCCATTTCTATCTTGTGAATAAATCAGCTCTCTTACGTTTTGTAAATTTGTTCTAGAAATGTCATGAAGACCTTCTGACTCCACTTAGATTAGAAGTAGTTTCAGTAGGTCAGATTCTGATAATTTTGCTCACTAATTGAAATGCTTAGCAGTAAATCCTGCCAAAGCTTCAATTCAGATACAAGGAAAATAAAGGTGGAAAAATGCAGCCCATTTTCTTACAGTCAGAATTAGAAATATGAAAATGCAGATATTTAAGTTTTATCCCAAATAGATGGTTAGTTTTTTTTGTTGTTGGGGTATTGTTTGGTTTTTTGGTTTTGGGTTGGGTTTGTTTTTTGGGGGGTTTGTTTTGTTTCGTTTTGTTTTGTTTTTTGTTTAGAGCAGAGTCTCAAGTTGGGGATGTGTTCATTACTCTCTAAGCTGATAAAGGAAATATATTTCTAAATATTTTTTATTCCCTCCTGCACTCTACCACATCACACTTTCTATATTTAGAAGTGATTAGATTTATTTACTTTGCATAGCAACTCAACTCAAATGAGTACAGAGCCAAACCTATTCTTGCAAATATCTGTTTACATACCCTGATTTCTATTTAAGTAGTGGCCAATTAAACCTTTGTAAATAGAAGGAAGCACCCATAGCCTTTGAAATTTGAAGATAAATATGCAAGATATACGAGCATTTCAGGTTATTGCTTTCCAATTAGAACCCAGAGCACAACACCATTGTCCTTTTGACAATGAAACCTGCCTGTCACATTTGCAAGCACACACATGAATTAAACATATCACCTAAGCATTGCGTCTTAGAATTGGGTCCTAGAGCTGCTCAGTCTAATGCATTATAATCATGAAAAGGACAGCTAACATACTGTTTCAGAACCTATTATTGGTACTGGAGCCATCATTCAGAAGAATCACGCAAGCTGGCAGGGTCCCTCCAGAGACATGCAACTGGGAGGAAAGTTTTCCTTAAGTGGCATCCAAGGTCTTCTCATGTACTGGCAAAGTCCAGCTGTCCTTGCTGCCACTGGCATCCACTGCAAATTAGTTAAAGCTGTTTGCCTGCAGACCACTCTCATATACTCAGGGGTACCAGTCAGGCACCTGACCAACCACAGATCAAGGGAGAGACTAGCTTCATTCCTCCTTTTCAGTCCAAATCCTCAGATGAACTTTGTGCTTTTCAACAACAGCAGAAGCTCTAAGCCAGAGGCTGAAACTCCAGTGCAATGTAAGCACTGTTTTAAGCCTGTATGTAGGTGCAGGCAATTGTGGGTCAGTGGAAAACAAAAGCAAGGGATAAAAAAAAAAGGAAACAAAAAAAGTACTGAAAAGACTGTGCATAATGCAACGTTTGGGGGCAAACACATGCTGCTCTCTCTCCAAAGCTGCGGTATTGCTGCTGGAGACAGACAGACACGTATCGTCCTCGGAGCCCCATTGTCAGACTGCTCACCAGAGTTAAAGAGCATCGGTGCTGGTTTGAATGACAGCACATTGCCTCCAGGAGCTCCTGCTGGGCTGCACACCTCAACACTAGTTCTGAGCCAAAGTAGTGACGTTATGCGGTATCTAGCCCAGAGATGTTTTTAATTTTGTTTGATTTCTCTCATAGACAGGATTAGAAAGCTGGAGTTCAAGGCCTCCTGCCTCATGCCGACACCACTGTACTTCACCTCCCTCTTTACTGCTGTGTTGCAGGGGTTCAAGATCTCTTTAGCAGTGGGACAAAGGGATAGCAAAACAGAAAGCCCATATACTTTTATTTCAAAGCTATCACCTGTAGAAAAAAATATGTTTCAGATTTAGCCTGCTGTGTTCCGAAGACAGGAAACTTAGTTCGCATTTGCAAGTTCAGCGTGACTTTATAAAAATTTCCCCAGAAGATTTAACATACTTAAAATCAACTCCTCTTTTGAAAATCTAATGCTTTGCATCTGGGATGAAACAAGTGTAGGCTGCTTACAGTCAAAAACCTGATATAATGCAACTTGTAGAGTGTGTACTGCCATACTCTGTAAAATTTTATTTCTGAACAATTACAAAGGAGACACATAAAATCAAATATGGAAACCTGTCCAACTGCTGTATGGATTGAATTTCTCCCCTTCCCTTTGGCTGAATCTCTTGCTGTTATTATTAGGATGCCTGCTGGGTGCAGGTTACCTCCATGGAAAATGGTATCTGTTGGAATTAATCAGCAATGTTTCAGGTGCACTTTGCTTCTTCCTCAAAAAACCCTAGGAATAAACATTACTGCCTATTTCCAAATGTCTCCCATGGCCTTATTAAATGTGGCTGTGGCAGCAGAAAGAATATATCTCTTTAACAGCATATTGCAGCATTTAAAAGAGCACAGATGTGCTGAGATTGTCAGTCATGCAATTCAGTTTGAACAAAGCAAGTTTTTAGAATGAAAAGCAAGGGCATGATCTGGCAGATTTACTGGCAGCTTTGTTATGGCAGGGAAAGAATATGTCCAGTAGCAGTGACTAAGTAATAAGAAATTTGTGTTTTCAAATAGTTTTGTAAAACTCATTAGAAAAATAGCCTCTGATGAACATGATAAATAAAATCCTGAAGGATGTATCCTTTAGCAGTACTAGGACAGGCAAGGAGTTAAGATTTTGCATTTAGGCTACAAGACCACAAAGCACTCTTCACTACATGAGTTACTTAATAATTTTGATTAAAATTTTGCCCCACAAAACAGGTAGGATGCTACCACTTTGTTACCCCAGGTCCAAAGGCAATTTTTCACATTTATAGCACTCTCAAAAACAAAAGCTATATGAAGGTTGATGACTGGAGCAGAGGCTGCTACAGTGTCCTATTGTAGTAGTTCTCCTCTCTGTGGTAGAGTTTCTCCTCTTTCCTAGAGTAGAAGGAACATTTTTGCAACAAGATGTAAGTGACTTTGAACACTCAGTACTACTAACAGTGCTGCCAGTGCTGCTATGTAAGTGACCTCTCATAGGTCAACTGAGCCCCAAAATGTCTGCTGCCTGGCTTGGTAGCTCGCTGCCTCCTCCTTGAACTCCAGAACTAGTCCTGGCTTGATGTGTGTAAGACTCACCTCAGAAGACCCCAGCATGGTGTTGCCCCAGTAAGGCTGTGCATGCTTAATGCCATATGTGAGCATAACGATAGTCTAGCAGCACTCAAACAATACAGCAAGGCTCAGTCTCCTCCAGAGCTTTCACAACTTCCGAGATTCTCAGTTAAGTCCCTTTCTGCTCTGCTAAAACTCTCCATCTACTACTGTTCTCATCTTACAGACTGTATCTGCACTGTCTGAGCACATCTGAGCAGCCAGAACTGGGCAGCGGCTGAGCCCAAGCTGCAGGTGAAGAGTCCCATCATAGTCACGACAATATTACTATGCCCATCCTTCCTTTCACCACCCAGAGGAAAGGCAGTCATGCATCCTGGATGGGGACGCCCATGTTCTTCAAAGGCTTTCTAAATGACCAGTGTGTATTTTGTGGTAACAAAATACACAGTGAGAGGAAAGATGAGTTGAAACCACTAAGAATGTAAGCCAAACTCAAAGTGATATAGAACCACAAGTTACAAACCTGATGCAGCCATCAGTTCTTCAGCATCTAAGGAAAACCCTTAGGGACACATATACCTAACAGGTGGGAAATTATAAGGAATTGAGTGTAAAGGAGTCTAAACTGTTTTACCTTATATGCATATTTTAGCCCTCTTTTAATTTTTTATAAATTTCAGTTTTTCACAGCCTTGTTCCCTCCAAGGATTTCATGCAGCCCTTCCTCCATTTCTTTGTTGAAGGCATGTTTCCAAGGAGATTCAAAATGTAGCCTGAATCTATCTTTAATTTATGTTGTTGGACCTTATTTCCCCAAAAGTACTAGTTCAAACATACTGTCAACTTCATCTTTACATTTCACCTCTTATGCCATACATTCCATCTTTAACACAGATCTGATAACTATGTATTTGAGATATGGAAACATCTTGGAAGAAACCAAATGTCTATAGGAGTTCACTTTGCTACTGCATAAAATCACTCTCATTTCTCTCTGCCAAATACTGTGTGAGGTGAGAAAGGGGTTTATTGTGCAAATGCAAAACCAAGGCATTCAAGAGGAACAACAGTGGAAGAAATTTCAGACCTGAGCCCTGCTTGAAGTCACACAGCAGTATGTAAGAAAGTCAATAAAATTCTTGGTTTAAAGGAAAAAAATCTCTTTTTAGTGACTTGTAAATGTAGAAAATAAAACAGCCTAAGCCTATTCCAGAACGCTTTTTCTGTGTATCTGTGCACTGTGCAACAGCTCTGCCAAAGCTTTGAGTCATTGGCAGATTAGTAAAACTGCAGTGTGTGTTAGCATTGCAGATCCCTGGCACCCTCTGAAATTATTTCCAGTTCACATGCACAATATATCATGCTGTGCTGCATGCACATGGACAGTATTGGGCATATTCTGGGGGTTTCACTTCCTTAAGTCTTCACTCTTGAGCATATGCAGATAAGTTGTTCTCTTATGAAAATATTACATACTTAGTTACCTTTTTGAATTTTTCTAAGGTGTCTTGGGGATTTGTAATTAATTCTAATTCAAATAATTCCAATTCTAAAGAAATTCTAAGCAATATTTCTGTCATTCTCTACAGACAGATTCTGTGCGGATGACAGATGTGAGATCATTCATGTGCTCAAGTCTAGATCTCAGCAGGTCAAAAGTGGAGTAAAATCAAAAAATATCACATTAGTTATTATGCTCAGTACAGTTTTATTCTGTTTTTAAACATGAAAATCATTTACACACATAGCAGGAGCTTAAACTGTTAAGGACTTGCGAAGTACTGTTAGTCTAATGCTGTTCTAAAATTTCTTTTTTTATTACCTCTGTAGAGTTCATGTTCTTCACTGGTTCCTCAGTTATCAATAGATTTCCTGTTTCAGAATAGTCCCTTGGAGGGTACCAGATGATGATGGTATTGAGTGGAACAGGACAGCTAATATTGTATCATGGTTGATGAGAATCCAGCGAAAGCATTGACATGGCACTGTTGAACTCAAAGTAAAAACTATCTGAAGGCTTGAAACTGTGCTAAACACTACATTTTAAACAGAAGCAGCTTGTTTTCCTTCCTACTTTTAAGTTAAAGCAAGCAACTGGCTTTATTGTATCAGCTTTAGGAATATTTAAGTAAATAATTATGAATTTTAGTAGAAAAAAATCCCAAGTGGGCTTCATTTTCAGACAGGTAGGCCTTTGATTACCAAATTGAATGGAATTTTGGTATCAGATTTACAGTGGAAGTCACATTTCAATTTCAACTATGGAATTATTATGGTTCTCCATGTTTTACTTTCCCTACCAATCCATAAAATACCTCAACGATTTTTTCATAAGATGGTGCCAATTATATAAATATATCACAGAGTATGTAAGGGAGAATTTCATTGGATCACTTTGTTAAATGCATGAAGGATATGTGTATGCTCATAATAGTGGTTGGTTTATGTTAGGGTACACAGTGAACCTCACTTCAAACTGCAAGATGAAGTTGCAGAAGACAAATTGTATGACAAGACCTTTGTATGCAGATGAACTAGTAAACAGTCTCTTCATACGAGGGCTCATTGTTTTTGTAATCCATACTGTAGGGGGTCAGTGCTAAAATTAAATTATACCTGCCTACCATTCTCAATCTAATCAGGCTGTGAACTGAAAAATAAAACAATTAAAATTAGAGACAGGACAGCCTCCCACTGTTTATGATCTCATTCTATTTCTGAAGAGTAGGTGGAAATTCACCCGTGGTGAGCATTTGGGTTATGTCAATTTTTTCTTATTATTACAGCTGGGGCTTATTTTGTGAACTGTTTGCAGCTATTTCTGCTAAAAATAGGTGGATACCAATTTAAACTTCCTGGCGATATTTCAAGTCAAAGTATCATTAGTAGATAGTTATTATGCTGCATTTTATTGTAAGAGATCCTGCCATGAAGCCAATCTATACAAATATAAATAAAGACAGTTAGAATTACCTTCCAAATGACTCAATTGGAGGTTATTCATGTTTGGTTTAGCAAAACAAGCTAAGCTATTTGCAAGAAAATTTATTAGTTGCAGGAACACTGAGTTAATGAGACTTCCTAAAACTCCTTATCGGGTTAGACTGTGGCACTTAGAGAGAGATGGGGGATCAATTTTGCCTTTTTGCCTCAGTCCTAAGCAAGAGAAACTTATAGTTCTCCCTTGGTTTCCAAGGAATATAATATCTTCACTAATCCCTCCTCTGCTGTTCAGTCTCATAACAAAATCATCTTCCAAAAATATATTCCCTCACAAATACACAAACAAAAGTGACAATTAGATACAAAATTCCTTAGCTTCTAATGACAAGAGCCAAGATGTGAGATAACAGTAATGATGATTTGATCAAACTTCTACATATACTTTCCTAGTGAGCCATCACAGGATTTATATCTTGGCCTGTGAAAGTTGTCAGACCCAGTTGCCACAGAAGTATTCAATAGGAACCTCAGAGTCTCAGGGAAACAGCTTATACCATTTCCACGGTCTCCATCTTAAACCTATGAGCTGATAATGTGGCTGCAGCTGTTAAACAGCTGATATTTCATTCCCATTTCAGGAAGTCTTTCATCACTGTAAAGGTTGTCAAACACTGGAACAGGTTACCCAGGGAAGTGGTTGAGTCACCAGCCCTGGAGGTATTAAAAAGATGTGTTAATGTGGCACTTAGGGACAGAGGCTAGTGGTAAATTTGGGAGTTGCTGGATTGGCCTGAATGATCTTAGAGTCTTTTGAAACCCAAACAATTCTGTGATTCTTTGATTCTATCTGCTATTATGGTATATGACTTTTGAGTCCAGTGCAGGAATACCATGATCTGGTTTTGCCTCTGAATCTGAATGGTAAAAGGATCTATTTATTGTCAAAGTCAGTAACAAGTGCAGGAGTGTCCAGCAGCGAAAATTTTCAAGGTTCCTAAGGGTGAGACTATTCAGTGCTGTACTGTGGAGGGCTAGATAGGTTGCTGCAGTGTCAAAGGTGTATCATTAAAGAAATTACATCCAGCCACATTCTCTGATCCCGAAGACAAGATACAGTGGTGCCTGAAACCCTCTTTGGGTGTTGTCTAGAAAACGCTAACTGTCCCAAGCCAACATGCTACCTGTTAAACAGTATAGAGAATCACCTGCCAGTGCTTGTGCCTTGTGCACCGGTCCAGTCTAGTCTGCTGGCAGTCAGAAACTTACTACAGATAAGTCACAAGGCATAGCAGTATTACCCCTAATCTCATTAGTCCCGTAGAGAAACAAGGCACATTAACAGAGTTAGGATTATTACTGCAGTACCATTACCAAAATAACAGAGTTATATTTCTTCTTGGTTGTTATTTTTTTAGGTAATATCCTGTTGAAATAATTGTAGTGCTTCAGAGTGATGCTCATCTAACTCACCTGACTAACTAGACAGCTAACTGTCCAGGAGACAGGAGTCTAGACTAAACTAGTTGTCGAGTTAATTTTGACTCTCTATCAATTCTTTCTTTCAAACTTAACTACTCCTTTTTAGTCTGGAAAGTTTCTCTGGATGTCTGTGTCCATCTCTGGCCAATATCTAGATGCCCACTTTCAGACCATTAAAAGTGGCTGAAAAGGGAGGAAACATGGGGAAAGAACTGGTTCTGAAAAGACAAGAAGGAGAGAATATAATCAATCTGGTTGCACAACTCCAAAAGCTGGGCTGTTAGGCTGGTTTCCATGAAAGGCCTGTAAGCGTACAAATGTTTCTTTCTAAAGATGCTAAGGTTAAGGATGCATATCTATCATGATTAACTCAAACATTTAAACAGAATGGTTTAGACATCTTGTTCTGGCAGTGTAACACAAAAAGCCAAACTAGATGCCTGGGGATCAAATACATAAAATGGAGGAAATTTGCTTATCTAGTTAGGAATTACAACAGTGAAAAAAAGGATGTTTACATTAGATTTGCTCCTTTAGTTAATTATCTGGTTTTAAAAATAACAGCTCTGCAAAAATAATATTCAAAATGTATCTTATTCTGTCAGAGTTTGCCTTCTTTCATCGGGTGCTTACACCAGTCACCCTTAAACTGCAAGACCCGGGTGCTAGGATCTCAGCTACACATGCAAACCTAATACTGCTGTAGACAAACAATGAGTTTACTCATCCTCCACCATTCATCTGAAATTTGAGATGAGATTACATTCAGGAAGGATTAGGAAAACAAATGTCTGAAGCAGAGAGAAAGAGAAGCAGTGATGCAAGACAATAGGACCCAAACAAAGAAAATTTTTGAGAAAAATGTTGTGATTGCCTCTTTTGCAGAAAAAAAAATTGTATGCTTCCTAAGAAATATATCAAGGCAGATTTAACAAGAGCCCAAAGTGTTTAAATTGTGTGAATATAGGAGGGTTTTCAATGTCTCTTTGGAAAGAGAATGTTCTTAGACATTTTGCAAAAGCAGTAAAACGGTGGTATTGATACAGAGAGATGCTTTCTCATATGCAAAGCAAGAGAGAAGGAGGATCTAAAAAGACCTCCACAGTTACAGAATCTGTCAATGAGTTTTGTTAATAGAAGTAGCAGGGAATTAGCAGCTGTCAGGGTTTCAGAAAAAGCATAAGGAATTTTTTATTTCTACTACATTTCAAGGGAGGCAGAACATTCAGAAAATCTTAAGGGAGACAATGCAGGCAAGTTTGATGAAGGGAGAAATGACAATGAAGATGTTGATATGAGAATGACTGATGTAAAATAGTAAATGAAATTGGTCTCTTAAAGAGTTATTAATGCCTAACAACATTCTGCATCTAACAAAGGAAAGAAGTGTGGGTTTTCTCACTGAGGTAGTGGAAAAGCAGCAAGAGAAACTAACTGGGAAACCAACAGTGAATATCAAAATACCCTACTAAAGGATAAAATATTGCAAAGAAAAATGTGATCTGAAATGTAATGAAGCTTTAGAGAGTGTGAGGAAAAAAGGGAGGTCAAGGCAGTCATATTTAATCTTCTTTTTCGAAAGAGTAATTAAGATATTGCATAGGGAAGGTGAAAGGCTAGAAAACAGGAATGTTTTAAGAAGGTGTAATTAAGCTAAGGACAATGGTAGGCATATAGCTTGATTTCATGATATTCTGGGTACAGGAAGTGGCAAGGCAATTGAATCTTTCTTTATTACTATACTACAAACACAAATTCACTTTTTAAATTCAAGTAGTAGGAGCTCCAATAAATTTATTCTGCTCTTTCCAGTGCAGGGCACATCATATTTACATAAATATATTCAGATGATTTAACCAAATCTGTCATGCAGATGACATGCTAATACTTCAGTCTTTTAAAACTTGTATAATTGTGATGCCATAACTTATATGCCTACAGTTGATTAATCATTTAATACTGATAACATGGAGTATAAGAACTACCAAACTGGAATTTTTACTCTTTTTTACTTCTTTAAGTGATCATGTATGATTGAAAGTTACTGTACAATGTGAGAGACAGAAGGGATTCATGCCATTTGTACCAAAATGAGGTTACAAAAGAGATTAGCTATGCTTTTTAAGAGGATGGAAAAGGCCTGAAGGATACTAAAGATATATTTTCACTTTGCAGATGAATGGCATAAGCCCAAAAATGTGTCCTATAAGTTAAGGATGCCCCTAGATGCACTATTATGATCAAATCCCACTCATGCAAAGGGTTGCAAGAGGATCTCAGTTCTTCAGCTCCATCCTGATTCTTCCAGACTTCAGGCACTGGAAACAGATTTCATCTGACAGGCATCAAGATGTAGCATCTTGGCCTTGGATATTCTTCACACATTACCTGCCTGAACTCTTGGAAATCTCATATGATTTCCTGATGCAGGCTAAATTCTGCAAGACGCTAAAGCAAAACAAAACGACCCCACTTTCCAACTTAAAAAAAAAAACACCTCACTAATTTCAAACTGATGTTACACCTTAAAAACTTCCACATACTTCTTGTCTTAGAATTTTAATAGCTGGATGATTGTCCCTCCAGGAATACTGCTTCCTATCACTCAGTTTGGTCAAAATCAAGTCTCCCAGGTTAATGGCTTTTTATCCTTTTTCCTTTTCTTTCTGTAAGCACCTGTCATCAGTGACTTTTTAACTCTTGACAAAGCTGATATGTAAGTTACTTTTAAGGAACTGTAAATCTGCATGTAGTTATTTGGCAACAGTAAGTTGTGTTTATTTGTTACAGAGTAAAATAATGGGCAATGAATTCCACTGCCGCTGGCAGTCAAAACTTCTCTAATACACCTCTCTTTCTGCATTAGTTTAGGGTGAAACACGACCAAATCTTTTCCATACAAAAGGCGCTTCTGTCAGTGGACTGTTTCACTGAGATAAGAATAAAGGAAAAATAAGTCTTTATGCTTTTAGCACAGATTGTTTACCTTGTGATAGATGTAGGCAAGTCTATCATTGGGGAAAGTTGCATTTCAGTTGACATGATTGAAAAGTATATTAAATCTCTCTCTCTCTCTTTTTTTTTTAAGCAAAGTATGACCAGAATTAACTCTTTCTGCTTTCTGCTAAATCCTAATGGTTTAATGCATTGGCCTTCCTTTTTCTCTTGTTAGGTTAAGTTTTTAAAAAGAAAAAAAATAAAACAACCATATCTGTACCCATGAAATGTGGTCTCTTTGCTACCAGCTAAGTATCAGATTTTAGCAATTACACAGTCATTTCTCTTCACTGACAGTTAAAGTCACAGGGCATAGCTGTCATTTACTTTACTGAAACCAGGATTTGAACTACTTTGTCTGGACTGATCCAGCCTGGAGTCTTCTGTGTATCTGTTATTCACCTTTCACAACCAAAGTAATAACACAATTCTATCCAAAGGAGGCCAGCACACTTCTAGAAAGCTGTTATTCCTAAGCACAAGCAGTATGTTTAATACAATTTCTGTAGAAAATAAGGATAATCCATGCTTGAAAGGTCATGGAGCTCTTAGACTTCCAAATTCGGAGATCTCAGACTTAAAGTTTAATGCTAAATCCTGCAAACATACTTAGAATTTTACATATATCAGTTCTGTTGGCTTCAGTGGTTTTACTGTTCTGAAGTTAAGCATATGAATATGGCTTTGAGCAATCAGGGGTTTAAGAGATCAAGTGAAATTGAAAAATTTGGGAAGATGAAAGGAAGCATATAAGTAAAATGTGTAAGTATATAGGTGTCCATTTGGATATTTTTTTGAGTGAGCATGCACAAGTGTGTGAGTGCTGACTGAAATGTGTCACTACATTATCCAGTCCTAATAGCCAGTATGCCTCTTCTAACTGCTAGGAAGAGCAGTTGCAGGAAAAATCCAACTCATCCTCTATATATCTTGATCAATAATGCTCAGAAAGTGTGGACACTCCAGAGGATGTAGCTTTCAAACTCTACCAAGTCTTTCTTGAGTTTTCTTAGGGATGTAGAACTAAGCAGATGACATGTTCCCAACACCTAGGCTAATGCCACTGCTTAATTTCAAGTGTTTGCTCAAATATAGAACTAGAATTCCCCATATAAACTCTAAGGCAATCTATAAATAATAGGACAACATATTTCCCTAGTCCTTTGCAGAAATTTTACTATTGCTGCTGATTCCTCAAAAACAACAGTCTTACATACATACTAGTAATGGAAATATTTGGGTCAAGCAGTAAGAATTTGATGAGGTGGCAAGGAAAAAATATTTTAAAAAGTATAGTCCATACGTGCTTCATATAAAAATACTATGTTTCTCTTTGGTTTCATAGAAAATTCACATATCAGACTGGAACAGCTTTAAGGAAATTCCTGTCTTTTATAGGACATTTGACAAATCTTGGATTAATGGAGCTAGGAGCCCATCCAGTGATTTACAACTACAGTTAAAACACAAACAAACAGAAGAAAGACAAAAGGTTTACATCAAAACCTCTGTTAGCTGACTGAAAGCAAGACTGGAAGTTTTAGTAATGCAAGGATTTTCCTCTCTCTGTAGGCAAATTCACTATTATGATTTGGAGAGCACTTGGCAAACTCAACACACAAAGTCAATTCAGTTTTCTGTTCCTGAGTACATATTCAATAAGGCAAAATTTCCACGGATTTTTGCAAACAGTTTTTCTTGACTAAGGCACTAGACATTGTGCTATGCTAATTACTCAAAGCCTAAATTATCATACCACTAAGCACTAGACTGAGCTACTATATCACTAGACTAGTTTTGTGGCTCTCTGGCATTGCTGTAGTACAGACTGATTCATTTTCATATGGATTTTATACTCTGGCATATTTAATACAATTTAGTGCATTGTAGTCCACTTAAAATGTTTGCCATCATTAAAAATGAAAGGGGAGGCAGTTTGCCACAGAGGTTTCTCATATGTCTGTAGCCTGCTGGGACACTTCTTCCAATATCTTGTAGTTGCACATATTGTGGTGTGCATATTGTATGGTATATGTATTTCTTCAGCAGAACATGGGCCAGAGAAAATCCTGTCCCTAATAAAATATCTGGTCCCTATGCAAAATTTTTCCTAATGATGGAAGAGTAAGCTTCTCTGTATAGAGAAAATATTGGCTTCCCAATCAACCATCTGGTGTATAGTGGGAATGGTCTGAGTATCTTTCTCAGTTGGAACATTTGGAAAATGAATATACTGTTGCTACAGCTCAGACTGTTGGCCATGATGTTTGTGATAATGTTGTTGATTTACCAGATGTCCTGCAAATTCCTGGTGTGGTAGTGTTTCCTGCTCCTACTGAAGTCTTCATTATGTGATGGGTTTATGATTGCAGTCATTTCTCACAGAGTAGAAGTCAGCTGAGAGCTGTGTCCAAGCACAGCATGGAATCCATCATCCACTCACCATTCAGTTTGCAAATCAAAAACTATACCAACATGTTGCTTCTAAAATCTCTAAAAATTACATGGGAATACATGTAAAGACTTGACTAATACCCCTGAAATATTTTGCCATTTTTCTAAATCACTCAATGCCTGATACAGATGCTTACACATCTGTCTTCATGTAAGCATGTCCATTCTTTTTTCCTACTTTCCAACTAGCAGGCAGGAATACAAATGGGAGCACTAAATGCTGTGTTTGCTCATCATGCTCAAGAAGTGTATCTGAGATTTGAAAAAGTATGCTTCACTACTCCACCCCTCTTCTGTTACAGTAGATTAATGAAGATAATATATGATGTACAGCTGAGCACCTAGTCTTTGACTTCAGAAATTAAGTAATGCCTATTACTTTCAAAATGAATAAGCACATGTGCTGCTTTCTCTTTTTCTGTGTAAATTCATAATGAGATACCTATTAGGTTTATCTATAGATTGATGGGGCTCTGAGTAACCTGGTCTAGTAGAATGTGTTGTAACCAGATGATCTGTGATTTAAGGTCTCTTCCAAACCAAACCTTTCTATGATTCTATATAGGTATCTGTAGAGGAATCACGGAATCATTGAATACTCCAAATTGGAAAGTAACCCCAAGGATCATCAAGTTAAACTCTTTCAGTGAATGGCCCATACAGGAATTGAATCCACAACCTTGGCATCAGAAGCATAATGGAGGCCAAGGCACATACCCACAGAAAAAAAAGTGTATTTCACAAGACTAGCAAATGGATCAGTCTATTTTTATCAAAATAGTAACATGCTCACCATTCTTGTTTACATAGTGTGAACATTGCTTAGTCAGCACACTTTGGACATGACACTGTATAGGCCTAAAGTAAAAACAGTTGTCGCTCGTCAAGAAAAAATCAGAAAACGCACAAAGACTTAAAAATCCCAGGTTGTCTCTGGAACAAGAAATAAACAAGAAATTTGAAGAAGTATGAAAAAATATAAACACTATATTCAAGTTTAATGGATAGACAACATCCTTCACTTTATTTTGTATGAATGTTTACAAGTTAAATTACTCATTTCAATTCAAGGAATTCATATTACCTAAGTACTCAAATCCTGAACTACCTAATGGATATTTAAAAGATGATCTTATCTTTCCCACAGGCACCTCAAGGTATACAATACTCAGACTGGCTATCAGAATAAGCAGTAATTTTTGGCAGTAGTGTATAAGGAGCCAGGGAGCTGCCATAGTGAAGTGCAGTTCGGGCAGCATAGTCTTCTGCAAAACCACAGAATTGTGTTCCATCGCAAGTGCAGATAAGTCTAGTTTTAGTGGAGATTTTCGGAAAATAATAGAGAAAATACCAACATATCTGTGATTAGGTAGATTCATTGTCCAGAAAATCTGATTTTGAAGTCGTAGTATTCCAGATTTACTATGGCACAGCATTAATAACAAATTTGCTTCATAGTTCAATTTCTTTTTTATTTGGTTATTTTTTGGGTTTGTTTTTTTTTTTTTTTTTTTTTACATCTAGGGAAAGGAATTCTATGCCATGAGGCAAAAAAAAAAAAATCATCTCAGTAAGAAGCAAGATTATTCATGCCTCATGCTTCATGCAAGGGGGCATCATTTTCTGTGTGCAAAAATAGATCCTAGACTACATGTTGACTATGGGCTATTAATCTCAAACCAGAAAATGGCATAGTGTATATTACTTGTGTCATTTCCACATTGAGAAGCGGGCAGTCTTTCTGAGATACATACAAATTTCTTATAAAGGAGCATAGGTTTCTCATGAGAGTTTCACCAGTGCGTTATTCAGAGAGATTGGAAAACCTCCTTTCTTTCATATAATGTTTATCTCCAGGCTATCCAGATCCAGCTACACCGAGAAACCATAAACCAAGTTCTGTCAGTGAGAGCAAATTTTACAAAGCCTCTCTTGTAAAGGAAAATGAAGACAGAAAATATTCAATTTGTACTGAATAGAAGGTGATTCCACATGGCTGATCCCACTGACTCTGCCCTGTGTGAGATCTCACATTCCTCATCTCATTACCAAGAGCTGTCTTTTAGCACACTTAATTTCCCACAATATTCTGGATTCCTCCCAGGTGAGCCTCAGACAAAAATATGAGAGGCATGGTGCAGCTGGTACTGCTCAGAGTCACTCCTTAAGTAACTAGGAATATCCAGGTAGGAAACCTGAAAACAATTATACATTTTGTTAGGGCTCCTTGTATGTATCACTCTTGAAAGGTGCTGCATGATCAGAGAATGAGTGACAAGCTCAAAGGAGTGGTCACTTGAAGACCTGTCCCAGGTGATTTAGACAAGCAACTCACACCAGCACAGAACTCTCAGAAGTGCTGTTTACAAGACTGTTATGATCAGCAATTTCCAAGCTGTTTCAAATTGTGACTACACTTCCAGTTAAGATACATTTGCAGAAACAATTCAATTTCTTTCAGATGAATGCTTCTTCTCACAACGATTTTCTATGGAACTGTTGCCTCTGCTGTATCCCACTCCATAATATTGTCAGTAGGCAAGACTAAGGCAAAAACAAAAACAAACAAAAAAAGAGTTCAGGGGTTTTATGTGCTAGCTCTTGTAGGTCTGGCTGTGTTTAGAATGTTGTTGACTCAAATAACTCCAACACCTACTTCTCTGCTGGCAGATATCACCTCAGTAATACAGCCTGCAAAAAAAATGAGGCACAGCTTGAGTATCTTAGCCTGACTGGTTTTAGCTCTCTTTGCTGATGAAGGTAGATTTAACTAGCATGCCAGAATGTAAAGCATGGTGGGTGGAGTGCTGGCAATTCCTTTATACCAGCTTCCATGAGAGTAGTGGTATCCTCTGGCAAGAGGTAGGACAGATAACTAAGGACTGTAACATCTGAAGTTAACCCAACAAGACTTACCAGAGTTTTTACGTCACAGTTCATATATTGCATCAATTTCCTTTCAACAACAATGCGATTTAAAGGTTAAATATTCAGATTCTCGGTGATGAATCTGTTAATTCTTAACCTGTTTCTTAGAAGAAAAAAAAAAGACAAAGAAGAAGTTAAAATTTTAGTAGGCACTGAAATTGGATTCAATCCAGTTTATGAACCCAAGTTCTTTCCCTAATCAGCTTCTGTTAATCAATTTGGAGAAAATTTGTGTCTCACCTTACCTCATCCCTAGTTTTGGGTCAGGTCCTTTTCTTTCTGAATTAGCATTCTCATTCCCAATGCTTCCTTCACGATTGTTTTGAATTACTTCCCAAAGGGATTTTTTTTCCCCAAAAGCTATGTGTACAGCAAATGGACCATAATATGTTTATGAATTCTGTCCTTACTAGTTCTTGAGTTAGTAAAGCATTTAAAAGCATTAAGACTAATAATTCTGGGTAATTGTAGATTGTACATTGCCTGTTGGGACTTTGGACTTTCAGATATACCATAAATCTTTCTCTGGATATTGCAGTTGCTTGTCTTTTTGGATATTGCAGTTGGTTATCTTTTTCTCTTCATCATTTAGTGGTGGGGCTGATGGAGATCAGCTGCTTCACTTTGTAAGTGGTTAGCATTCTCTCACCTGCTCTGCATGACCACTGAACTGAGGTATGTTGTGACAGTCTGCCCACTCTTCCCTGTTCAAATTAATGAAGACTGCTTTAACTGTTAATTCAAAGGCAGTCAAGCTTATATCCAACAATTAGAGTACAACTTTCCTATTCAGATAGCGTATATGTAATTATTCAGATAGTGTATATGCAATTTGGCACAGTCTTTTGTACCAGTTTGGGGTTAAAGTGTGTTTCTGCTCTACAACTGAATTTGTAAAAACAGCCTCAGGATTCAGGGGACTTCATGTTTATTTTTCCTCAGAGACACTCAAGGGAGATTCCCCATTTTTTTTTCCCAGAAAGATGGGTTTTTTTCCTAACTGCCAGTATGCACATTCCACCTGAACTAGGAAAAAAACATGCATAATTTCCAGTAATAAAAATACCACATCCTAATTTTTGCTCTTAGTTACACCTGAGTAACCCAACTGAAAGTAAAACAAAAAAGATATTGCCCTGTGATGGTTGCATAGGGAAATCCCAAGGGACTGCAAGTGTTCAGCCCTGCAGTGGGCAGGGGTCTTGACTGATTGATGCTGGCTGGAATGAAACTCTCTCAGACATCTTTTTTCCCATCCTGAGCACATGTAGGAAACTGCTCATTTCACCATATGCTGTGATACAAATAGGTTTCCCAACATTTGCCTAAAATGTAAATTAATTCATTCATTTATTACAGCATTTGAGTCAGACAGGTTCCACAAATGTCAAAAGTAAATGCTTCCAGTTAATATGACGTGGTTTTTTCTTGTTCTTCCCACTTCTTTATCACACATTCATACTGAAATGTGGAATTTGACTTTAAAATATCAGCTTTTTTAAGGTTCTCAAGGAATTTATACTTTGAGTGTAAAGGGTCTATTTATACATCTGAATGGGAATGCACTGAACTGAAAAGCACAACTCTGAAGATCTGAATTCAGTGCCTAGTACTAACTTCCATGGGCTTAGTATTTTGCTATGAAATAGTAACAATAACACTGCATTTTCATCAAAAAACTCTAATGTTTAGAACTTGTCTCTTCCAACAGGTAGGTAGATGAGCTGTCACTGCTGATCCTCTGTTCAGTGGGTGTCTCTAGAGGGTAATGTAAATATTACAGTTAAAAAATAAATACTTTGTTATAGACCTATCTCCAAAGCTCCACTGAACTACTCCAAAACATAAAATTGGAAATATGTTCCTTGTAAAATGTGATTAAATCCTGACAAATGAGAGACCCTTTTAAATTCCAGGGACCTCATCTGAAACAGCAAGTGATATTTAAGCAAGTAAGAAAATTTATTCCAGTATAAATACATGAAAACCCAGGAACTATGCTATGTGACTGTTACCTTCTGTCATCTTTCACTTGATGGACCTTAAATTAAGCGGAGGGCTCGGGTCAGAGACGTATGAGAATATTTCTATGACAGGAAAATGAATCTTTTTTTTTTCCCCCAGACTTTTCTACTCTTTTAGATAGCATTCAGAACAATTTGATTCATATTATGTTTCAGATGCTAGGAAACTTTGTGTTTCAAAATGCATGTCCCAAATGAGCAGAGCTGACCTCAGGATCTGGTGTGTTATTCAGAATTGCTGTTCTGAAGTACCACCAGAGACAGGGGTTTAAAGTCTTGCACTTCTTGGAATTAGGTGGTCCAAAATAAATCCAGTGGGTTTAGGCTTTGTTTTGGTCATTAAATGCTTCCTCCCTCTCCCTCTTGGCAGATATTAGAACTTGAATCAGTACAATGAAATATCTAAGAACTGGAAAATGAAGGAACCATTTGAGGAACAAATCCTATGAATTCTTCAGGTTTTTGCCAAAGTACAGAAATTGTTACCCAATTAAATTACAAAGCCACAAACATTAAAATGCAGTCAGTGACAGTCAGGTTTTAGAAGACCAAGAAGCCCCAGATTTTCAAAATTCAAGCAGCCCCACACTGAGCATGATAGATTTGTACAGCTCAAGTCCTTGTAACATTGAAGCTTCCTAATTAGCCAGATGCCATAATTGTAAACAGCCAAAATAAAAATATTTCATGCCAAAGTCTCAGCACTGACACCTGGATTTATTTCAGAAACCCCTTTTCTCTCTCCCCACTTCCTAGCACACAGGACTAAACTTTCAACGGGGTCCATATGTGTCTGAGTGAGAGGAACCCCCACAGCATTAGCACTGAAAGGTGGAGAAGGATGGAGGGCAGCAGCTGCCAGCTCCGGAGGGAAGGCTGCACTCACAGCAAAACACCCTGACCTGAGACCTCACCAGCCCACCCCTGCTTGCTCTCGCTTTCTCTGACAGTCACAGGTTTAATGTCATGTCTCTGTAGCTTTCATGAGGAAAAAAAAAGGCCGTATTAGAAGTTAATAGCCCACTTTCACAGTTACACTGCAACTGAATGTAATCTTTCTCCTCCTGTGTGACAGCCTTTTTGTGCATTGGATTGGAATAGACTGCTTCTGCCACTGTCCAACATCATGCTGACTTCAATGACTTTGTAAAGACAGCCCATGACATTAAGAGCGCGCACACACGCCTATGCATGGGGGCAGCACTTAGGGCGCATGTATTGTTGGTAGCAGGGCTCCGTCAAGGTTTAATCAGGTCAGGTCACTCTCTCTTTCATCCCTGAACTGCTGCAAGAGATCTGAGTTAGGCAGCTGGGCATTCACAACGGGGATATCTCCCAAATAGTTTTCATTACATGCCCCCAGAGGAGTCTCTGAAAAGACCTGTCGTTTTCACCTGAAATGGCCAGAACGCTGCCAGTCTCTTTGCTCTGACTTTGTCTTTAATAAGGTCTTAAAAACTCGTGTCTTTGAGACCCTACAGAAAGTAACCTTAGCAGAGAAGATGGCTGTTTACCAGAGGAAAATCTCCTCAAAACCCACGTTTTGGTTAATTGTAAGAGCAGGGAGGAGATATACACATTTTTAATACAATAACATGTTTCTAAACAAGCTTTACAAGATCCTACACAGCATGGTTTGCAGCAGAGTGCTGAGTGCCGATGCCTGAAAAGAAAGATGCTTTTTGATCATTATTTATTCTTTCTTTCTCTTTTCTCTTTCAGAGAATAACAAGATCTGTGCAGAGGAAGAATCTGCAAAATACATTCCCCCAAACATGCCAGCTAGTTAAAGCATATGAATGTGTAGACAGTAAAGTTCACACTAGACAGTTAATGAAGCTGGGGAAAAAAAAATGTGAATTGGAGTGTAATGAAAAATTCATACTTTCAGTGCATGAAAAATAAGTGAATGCCCTTTAATTGTTCAGTTTACTTGCAGAGAGGACAGCTTGAATAAATTGAAAAATTATTCCAAGTTGTTAAAAGGAATAATGTTCGGTCCTCTGCACCTTGTGCTGAGTTTCCCAACCCTGCTGGACATGTGAATATACGAGGACATGAGCCACTATAGTCCATCTAGTAGCCCAGAGACCCATGAACCAAATAGAGAGAGAGGAGCTGTGTAAGCATCAAACTGTACTTGTCCTCCTCCACCTATTCATGGGCTGCAGCAGAAAGTGATGTGGCTGCTGGGGATCTGGGGAGCAAGTAATTGGGAATTGTGGCCAGAGGGAGCAAAGGAAAGTTGTTACTGCTGCTAGAGGGACACAAGAGGAAGGGTTGTCACTGAGGAGGGGCCTCTTAGTCCATTGGAAAATGTAGCATAGCACCTCTCTCCCTGTTCTCCCTGCTCTTTTGACAAATGCATAAATGTTTTTCTGAATGTTTTTCCAAACAGGCTGGGAAAAGAGTTTTGAAATTATGGAGGAGCCAATGCCAGCTGCAAGCCTGTAGTCTGGGAAAAGCTACAATTGTACTGATTAATGGGACCCTGGTTAACAGAGAAGATGAGATAGGAGAAAAGGGGAAGGAGGAAGGTGGGGAGGTCTGATGAGATGCTGAGACTAAAGGCAGAACTGAGAGTAGCTGCATAAGGGCTCTGTCCTTACTTTCTCTGTGTGCAGACTCCTCCCAAATGGTTCCTTTTACTGCTGAGCAGATTTCAGCACCTATGCTCCTGTTCCTGTCTTACAACAGTATCCTTAAAGAATGTTTGACTGTTAAATGTGAATCTGCACATGCTTCAGAGAGCATTTATATTGTGTATTTCATCAATAAAACACTCGACAAATGCTTGATTAAACCCCCAAATAGCATCACTTGCATTGAAAAGAGAAAATTTACAAGTGTAAATTAATTACTTAAAAAAATTTAAAAAAAAAAGGAGAAAGAAAGAAAGAAAAGAGATGCAGAAGAAATTACTTTCAGAGGCTCACAAATAAACTCACGTCAGAGTCAGGACTTGCAGCTCCTTTCTCTACTACTCTATTCAGCTCCCCAAGCATATTTTCACAATGACAAGACACCCCAGTGCTATTCAATGTTCATATTGCATCAGATGAGTTTCTCACTGTGGGAACTGTCAATTCATGACTTTTTAAAGAAATATGAGGGGGACACTATGAGTTCAAGTATAATCCCTTAAACTTTCACTGATGTTTAGATTAAAGATTTTGTCTGATGCCCTCAAAACCAACTAATTATGGAGTGACTGAAATGAATTTACCTTGGTTTGTACTCTTGAGTACAATAATTTGTCACAAGAGGGTTTTATGTCCTCTTCATTGTTAACAGTGCAGCAAAGCAACTCTTAAGCAGCTTGCAGTGAAAAAATGGGCAAGAAATGTCTCCATTCTAGCATGGTTGGGCATTTTTTTTAATGACAGTCTAAAATGCCAAGTGAATTGTTTCAATTTCACCTCTATTAGCAGAAGAAAAGACCAAGTAGGTCAAGACTGTCACGTTAGACCACTTAAATAGATAGTAATAGTCTGACACCTGAACAAAGGAGGATTTCTCCCTTTAGCACATCTACTAGTTCTTTGTTGAGTCTGGTCTGAACACGATATAATTAAAACACAGTGCAGCCTGAAGTCAGTGAAGTTACAACAAGGGAAATTTTCCCATTATTTTCCAAACAGATAATCATCACTTATCATTAGTCAACCTATTCAGGCAGCAAGCAATATAGACAGATTACTTTTAGATCATGTGCTTGCATTTGATCTTTTTGTTTCTACAGAAGTGAAAAAGAAAGTCAATTCTATGAACTGTTAGAGTCGAATTTCACTTGTGTACATGACAGCAAAGCAGAGCTTTGTAAAAGCTGATATGTTGGCATGAGCTGACTTTCTTCTAGAAAAGTCTCAAGTTTTTGCTGATAACAACATAACAGTGCCTCCTTAATTTCACTCAAGCCTCTACAGAAACTAAGACTACACAGGCTCATCAAGAAAATATGCAAGATACACTGAACTAGCAATAAGCAGAAAAATGTGACTTTACATATAGGCTTATTCATACTCTATTATATCTTTCAACTGTCATCATTAACTGCAATTCTAGAAATGTCTTGTTGTTCTGTTGCCTTTGAAAAATAGATACAGTGATTATGATAGATTTTACTTAGATATACTGAATAAAAATTTCCCTGACAGGTATATGCTGGTTTTAGTATGTTTCTTCAACACATGTTCATCATTATAATGATTGAATTTGAAAATTTACACATCTCTAGAGGAGAAAAAAGCTAAAATCTGCAAATTGCTTTCCCATGGCAATTAGAATAAAAGTCAAAACTGGAAGACTAGTGGCAACAGAGCTTTACATATTTGTATAAAAGATGAACCCTTCTGTCTGTTCACTGTTTATCAGAAAAGGAAAGAGAGAGAGATACAGCACTGGAGCGTAAGAAAGCTGATAACGAGTTTTGCTTCACGATATCTGGTGGCTCTTGTTAAAATAACAACAGCAACAACAAAACCAAGGTAGGACATCATGGCAACAGCAAGATGTACAGTAGAAATAAAGATGGTAATGTTGGTACAAAGGGATAGCTATCCCTTGCAAACTGACTGATGTAACTGTGTCAAATGAAAGCCAACTTTGTACTGATCTCCTTGTCATATGAAAGGCAATGACTCAGTGACTGTCACTTAATGTGCATCTGCTTTGAATGAACAGTAGCATTCATCCACTTCATAATAAGAATCCTGTTGTGAATAATATAATAAGCATGTGCAAGATAAAACCCATCAGAAGTGAAGGTGTCAGTCAGAGTGATAAATATGCTGATTAGTTGATTCCTCCCCACCTCCACCCAAAACAAGATAAAGCACATATAGAAAAATGAAAATGTTCCCACACCAGGTAATAAATTTTAAGATCACAATAGCATGCATAAGAACAATTTCTAGCTGAAACAAAATATATCTTTCTCCTCTATTGTATCTACAATGTGGTATCAGTGTTGATTGCCTGATTTTTGGGTTGGGAAGTCATAAGAAGTCCTGACAACTGTAAAGTGCTTGTCAAACCGTAAATGGAATGAACCTATTCATTTGCAGGGAATTACACTTAAAATATGCATTGGATTAATTTTATTTTCCTTCAGTTGAAATCTAACTTTTTTAATGTAGTCTGTAACTAACAGTTGTGGTACTGTACTAATGTGTGCTGCATGCAAATGACCCAGAAGAAGAGGGATTATTGGACACAGTAAATTGAATAGAAGTCATGACACTATCACCCTTACTGATGCCAAATGGTGGGACTTGACTGCATGGATGGGATTCAGTTGCATTAGCAAAGGCAGCCAATGCCATCTGAAATATCCTAACATCTAACATCCATACAGGGCTGGCAAGCAAGTCTGGCAGATCCATGCTCTCCTGAGGTTTAGCTGCTGCTCTGGAAGGGCATGTCTCTCGCATGGGGCTTGCACTGAACCAGTTAGCCCAAGCTCAGATACAGAATTTCAAATGGCAGAAGATGTCTGTATTTAGGCAGCTGATTCCATCCTTGCTGATTAAAATTGTTTCCTAACTTTAAACTATCAGAAAGCTACTACGTCCCAAGCCAAAGAAATTGTTGTAACAGCCAGTTCATTCCTCTTATCTGAGCTCTTTGCATAACACATGTAAGACATTGTGTCATTTTATGGTGGTATGACAGGACTAATGTTACTGATGCTGCTGAAGTCCTAAACTAGTTTTGCTATTTATGACCTTTCCTTGTAAAATAGCTCTCACAAGATGTACATCTCACTAAGAAAGATGATACAATGTCACCTACCCCTTACTGAGTACTATCTATAATTGACAGGCATGAATCTGTGTAACTTTACTCACGTGAATTTAATGAATACATTTTCTTCCTATTTTAACAGTTGGCAAAATACAGGTCTAAATGGTTAGGTATTACACTCCTCTGTGGTACTTTCCTTCCTCATTCCCAGTATTACATGTTGAAGTCCCCATAAAAAATCATCCATCATATTTAAGAGGAACTAGAGGACTGAATAGGAGCAAGCACATGGTTCTTCATCACTGGATGGTAGCAAGAGCCAGGTGTTTTTTCAATGGTTGACACTGTTTCTTTTGCTCCTCACAGCAATTTTGGGGGATTATACTTGTTCCTGCCCTTTGCAGAATTACCTTCAAGCACTGCTGCTTGTGTATTGTACTTTCCACCTGCTGCCCCACTGTTTCATCAGTGAAAGCCTTAATTTGGTGTTTTAAGCATTTATATATCGCTTTACATCTTCAAAGCAGTGTACATGTGTTAATTAAATTACATGTCTAGGAGACAACAAAGTACAAGATACAAAGGCATTTTAAGCACACAGACAGACTATCAAGTTCTAGCGCAAAAGGAATAAATTAATAATGACCTTTTATAATGACTGAACAGCATAGCTTTGTTTTTCTTGCAAACAATAAGACAAATAAAACTATTGGGAATGGTAACATAACAGCTTTGATGTCAAAAGTCTGATGGACCTTCAGACCTAGAAACCAATCTATATGCCACTGAGGGAAAGAAAAAAACCGAGAGGATAGAGGGGGAAGGAATCCTAAGATTCCAAAAGAAAATTATCTATTACATGGCCTGGGTTCCACATGAAAGACTTCTTTATGGAAAAGAGCTATTTGCCATAGATGTCTATATTTACCCCCACATGACAATACAGATGGAAAGGGCAGTATTTTCACATATGCAGATGTCTTTCTATAGAGTTTTGGGATCACTTTTGACCAGGCAATAGCTCCACAAAGAAATTTATGAAAGATACAAACATCTCATGGCCACTTCCATGTCTGTTGTCCAAATACAAGTCCTCCTGCCTTCACCTAGTTGCTACCTGGACAGGGATGTATATATTATCTTCAGGCTTTTGAACTATCCATGATTTCACACACGAAGTTCCTTTAATGTATGCAGTTCTGCTTTTGAGCAATCCCAGCAGAGCCTGGTCTTGATCACGCTGAAGAATTTTCTGCCTACGTCCTTTCCCAGCTTTACCGGGACCACTCCTTCAGGCATGGGAGATTTTAGTTCAATTTCCACCCGGTCTAAGAAAACCTGAGTCTATTTCAAAAATTGACTAGGATGGTCAGTTCATACCATCTTTTTGGAACATAGAAGTGAAATGGCATCTCTGTCTTTTCCTGCATTGCAGTTGTAAAGGCCTGAACTACTCTTGGTCCTTCAAAGATGTGCTGTTGAACTCACAAGGAGGATAAAGATGTGCACATCCTCAATGATAGGAAGCAGCTCTGGGAGTTCAGAGCAGCTTTTTAAATGCAAGCAAGGTTTAAAACTTGGGGGAGGCAGGGGAGTGTTTTGGGGTTTTTTTTCCTGGATGAAGCAAATATAACTGTAACAACTATCTGAGTTTTCTAGTAACTACCTCTGAGTAAGCAATCAGCATGCTGGCTTTGTTGCAACCTGTCCTTAACTGATCATTCCTCTTCACTCTTTAAGGGACCTAATGCAGGTGATGCAAATTCTACTGGGTGGATGAATAAGTACAAGTTAGTTGAGTCAGCATTCAACATTCAGCTATTTTAATAGAAAGGCAATAGCTCCACTGGAGATTTTTTTTTACAGAATAACTACAAGTTGTATTTCTTCTTTCTGATTTGTGCAAATAGGACTTTTGGTAGCTAAGACATCTAATTTTGCTGAGGCTGACCTATATAATTCATACATTGCCACATATGAAGATCTAAATCTAGGTCATTAAAATTTTTCCAATACACCACACTATTCACTCTATAGAGCTCCTTCATTCACATGAGAAAATTAGTTTTGACTCATGGGAAAACATTTTGTTGTTAGTCTTTTTAAATAGATTTCATTATCCTCACAAAAATGGAAAACGAGGAGCTGAAAGATTATTTGCGGTGATGTCCATATTCATTTCAGTTTGCAAAATTAGTGTGTATCTCTATGTGTGTGTGTGCATTTATAAGTGTATGAAAGAGAGAGAAAAGGGAAGAAAAAATCCCAATCCTTCTCTTACTTGCCCCTTTTTCATTTAGAAATATTTATTAGTTGCATGAAGTCAAAAATGCATAGAGCAAAAATAAACTCTTCCAGGATACCTGTGATTTCTTAGCATCTTTTCCAGAGTTTGAGTAGGATATCTAATCTCTTTAAGATGAACTAATGGCAACTTTTCTTTTACCTTGAAAAGAACTGGGGGCAGGAGACAAAAGGTAAATTAAAAAAAAAAAAAGGACAATGGCATAGGCTGAGCTATGTCATTCTTTCCTTGTATAAATCAATATGTGAAGTCCATTGTAGTACTCTTACAACTTTGCCTTTGAAACACAGATCAAGCTGGGTCACTGAGACAATCTTTTTGTATTAAACCTTCTTGCTTCAGTAGTCTACGGACAACTTGTGAGCCGAGTCTTCTGCTGGATAACTACAACAGCACCTGCTTTCAAATGAGGCTTGCTCATAATCAGTTCTTTGTGTCTTTCTTTTCATCTGTTTGTGTGCTAGTCTACTGCCATCAGTGACTTAACAAGCACAGAATATTTTAAAACCTTTGATCCTAAAAGCTCTTACTCGAGCAAGTTGTCCTCAGTCACACTACAAGTCTCACTGAAGCACTGGATAAGAAAAATTAAATAGCATTTTGTCTATAAATGTCTGAAACACAAGAAAATGTAGCATACCAGAAACAGATCTACTTTCTTTCAAGGACAACTGCATTTTGGGAAGAGAAAAAAACAGTTCAGAAACACAGAAATATAATTCATCAGCATTTCACATTCAAACACTTCATATTCAGTTTTAGAGACAGGGGTTTAGAGGACAATCTTTTGTAGAATCCCAGAAGATATGTCTCAAACACTGATAGCCAGATGGCTGCGGAGCCAGCCAAGGACTGTTGGTGGTAACAGACAAGGATTGATGGTAATAGCCAAGGATTGTTGGTAATAAAACAATGTGGGAAAGAACAAGATGTGCCTGGAGAAGGGGGACATGCTGAGGTAGGGAAGCACTTTTGCACGACAAAAATCCTTGGTTTAGTTTCTGGAGATAAACACAGCACAGCACAAGCACAGGAACATTTGTGAACCTTGAGTGCTCCCCTCACCTTAAAGGTAGAACGTCACACCTTAGTATGGGAAGGGATTTATCCTATAGCAAAGAATTCTGGGACTGCCTTTAATATAAGTGGTCTGCACTTGTACCCTATATTGGGTATAATCAGGAAGGCAATGCAAGTTTCACATCTCACCTTTGATTTGCCTACAAGATACTCAAAGAACAGCTTAACACCAGTAACAATTTTCCTCTTCTTCCAGCAGTGATACTGATTGTAACACACCAGGGACTCTTTCTGCAGGTGCAACAAGCACCATACACCTTTTAGCACTTCTGCATTGCACTGATTGGCACAACTTTCATTGACAGGTGTGAAGCTTTTCGCTGTCTGTCTGTATTCATAGAAATGAAACAGGTATAGTTTCACTCAGAGAAACAGATTTACAGCTGAGGAGAATGGCACCATGAGAGATCGTAATACCCAAATTGTTATAAAAGGTCCACTGGAAAAAAATAACGATTGCATTTATAATTTCTCACATTTTTATATTAAGTTATTTCAGTCCTTTCCATCCCCTAAAAATCTACACAATCAATACCAATAGTGTATATAAGTATCTGACTCTTGGGAATTGATCTGTTTGTGGGTTTTGAAGATACATCGCTCAATAGCACCCTAAAATAGCCCTGTATGGATAAATCATGTCTGGACAGACATCCCTGGAATGTTACTCTCAGGGATGTTGCAGTGGCATTGATTACGCATTTTCACTTAATATCTACTGAAAGTATCTACCAAAGGGTAAGAAACAGTTCTCCCAGAGTGAATGACATAACCTCTTGAAAACCTGGTGAAGTAAGTGTAATAAAATTAATCATAAAGATATAATTTAGAAATTAAATTGGTTTTCTGTTGACTAGTGTAGCTTACAGTGTGGGGATATTTACTTTTTAATGTATTCTACAACACTGGAATTCTCTTGAAGAAATTCAAAGTACAAATCTTTTCTAAGTTATAAAAAGCAATAGTCCAAAGGCAAGAGCTTAAAACTCTTTCTCAAAAAAAAGCCTTATCTAAGCCCTATAAAGAATATATGACCTAGGGAAAGATCCAAACTTCACTGGGTCAGAAATTGAATTATTTGGGGAATAGGTAGATGGAGTTCTGGCTCCCACTCCCAGAGATGTCTATGCCTCCAATCAAATACCTGCTTAATATAAGATGCACAAATTTAAATTTTTGCTATGTGAAAAACTGCTCTGACAACTGCAATAGTCAAGACCTTTTTGGAACTGTCAAATAGCAACTTGATTCATTGAGATTAAATATATAAGCACATTATAATTATGAAAGATTGAGCTGGCAGAGTCCTAAATTTCAGTGAGTGTTTAATTTTTCTGCTGGATTAAAATTTGTGACTGTTAATGTGGGAACCACGTAAGGTTTGCAAGTTTTCTCAAGTATGTCTTAAATGAATCAGTTTCAGGCCACAATTGCTGCCAATAGGTGTGAGCTTTCATGCCATTACAAAGTAATTAAAATTAAAATTTAAACCAACATTTCTGTTCAACAAGCAAATTATTATTTCAAGTACTAACATAATTATTTGATGCTTCACCATCTTCATGCTAAAGTACCTCAAAACCAGAAAATACAACTTCTGTTTTAAATGGGAGCTCTGTATGTGTACTTTCAGCTCCAGCTCTGCAATGGAGTTTCCAGATAAGCACGTTACATTGGAAAACATAAGGATGTAGAAATAATCACAAAACACATAAGCCTTTTTAAAACCTCTAACAGTACCCATAGAGTCAATTCTCTTTCTAGAACTCACACACATCCCAAAAATTATGTCATACCCTTGATCTGAGATGTAAAAACTTATCACGAAATTGAAAGTGAATTATTTCTTGATTGAAGTGATGCCTAAGGTTTGGGGTGAATTTTGTGGATTTTTGGGATTTTAGAGGTATAGGTTTCTTGCTCACATATTAAGGGATGTTTGGAGCTGCTGAAAGGATTTTCTCAGCATTCCTGAGCTCTTTGAAGGCCACGATGTTTTTCAGGGTTTCAGATATTGGGGTGTTTAGAGTTACTAAAGGGACTTTCTCACATATTCTGGGGCTCTTTGAAGGCCATGGTGTTATTCAGAGACACCTGCAAGATAACTTGAAGTCAAAACAATAGGAGAGCCCAGAAACCGTTGGAGGGGGTCCAGGGGGGCATGGCCCGGGACCCTGAGGGGTGGACCACCGGGGAAATTAGAAATAGTGATTGGTTATGGATATTTCATATGTTAATTGGGTAAAAGGGTATAAAAAGGATAACCCTACTGAGGGCTGGGTCTTCGTCGTCGTCCCGGTTGTGGGGACCCTCGGTGTTGATCTACGCGCGTATTGGTGGGGCCAGCGGAGACACGGAGTCTCCGATCTCCCGAATAAAGGTATTGTCTATCTTTCTCCAATTGATGTTTGTCTGAGTGCCTATTTTCCAGGATTTTAGGCATCAGAAGTGACATGAAAAAAGCTTAAGACTCTAGATAAAATAGGCTACCATGCCTCTTGAAATGCCTGCCAAGGAGAGAGTAAAGGTGGCAGAGGACTTACCAGAGGTCCTTGCCAAAGGATATTCAGGAAATATCTGAAGTGGCAATAGCTGTCTGTGTTTAGGCATTCCAACTGAGCCTGCATGCCTGGCTAATGAAGAAAAAACATGCTGCTTTAAAAAATTCTAATTGTTTCTTCTTTGTCTTTAAAAAGATGCAGCAACCCAAGTCTGAAGTAAATGAATTTGAAGTGAATTCTGTATTGCTACCAAGAACATGCATGGCTCCCATCATAGTCTCCCTTCTCTGTGTGACTTGGTGCTGCTGCCTCTGCCTTGCTTCTCCTCCAGATGCCAGGCTGTTAATTTAGTGGCCTTGCAACACAATAGTTTTTCTTGTTCTCTCTTTCTTTTTTTATTCCCATAATTGTGCTTGTTAACTTCATGGTATAAGAATGTCAATTCTTCTAATACTTCAGGCAACAGAGTTCTCATTCACACATGTTTTTGAACAAAGATGCAGAAATCCCCTAAGAAATTAGATAGTCTTGGCAAATTATATGTATATATATATATACAGCTAGACAGCAAAGTAACTATTCTGCAGTTTCCCTCTTTTGTGTTTTATCAGCTAGCATTACAAAAATTGATGAGGTGAAGAAACAAAGCTATTGTAAAGGCAGATTAACCAGGAATACTAGTGAAAGCATTGTCTACTTAGATTCAAAGTGAAGTAAAGAAAAATGCTGTAATTACAAGTAACACAGTCCTCTGAGATTCCAGCAATGTTAAAAATCAAGTGATTGCCATTTAACTCCTTTCAATCAACTTTGATGTAATAACATAGCATAAGGGACTTAGAAAAACAGCAGTTAAGAAAAGCAGAGGATTATGTGAATAACAACCCCCTTGTTACAAAAGTGATTTTTATGTTTAAAAGGTGATCAATTGACATCCCGAAATGAAGTCCTGTGTGTAGCAGAAGAGAAAGTTCATTGCAGCCAGCAGTGAAACAAATACTCTCCCTGCGACACTAGTGCCTTAGACTAGGTTGCAAGGTTATCTATAGGCAGGCTGGATGCACAGGTGTACAGGAGGAAGTTCTATGGCATGTGAAGGTAGACAAGTTCCAATGAAAGAGAGAAGATGGTGGTGGTAGGCATATTAGTTTATTTGGGATTTAAATGAAATGAGTTTAAATTTACTTCAAAATCTGATCTATTTATAGTAATATGGTCTTTATTACAATAAACATTGTCACCATTATAGTGATTATTACTCACCTTTATAATAATATTTTTTCACCATTGATCAGCCTATACCAAATGGGATATAGAACATAAATGCTGAAAAGAGCAGAAAATCCTAGAAAATCCTGTTTGTCCCAATGCTAACAATCATCTTTATCTGCAAGCCCAGTAAAGCAATGTGTTGTTACACCAGTGCATGCTAAGGCAGCAGAAGATACTTAGTTTGGCCTGTCATAAGACACTTTCTTTACAGACTTAGTGAGGAAAACTGGCATGTCATAGATGAAGTTTCCCTCTTGTCCATGGGAGTTTTGTGACTCTGTAGTGTAATACCAGCCTGCATTTTGAAGCCTTTGTTGTAGGAACGTTTGGGGATTTTTTTTTTATTATTTTTTTTTTGCATCACAAGAGACTAGAGGGGCTGGATAATGCAAATACTGATGTCCTTAATTTTATGTGGATTGATGAATTGCACAGCACAATCACTCTTTCAAATCAAGGTTAAAGACGTAGCAGCTGAAGCATAAATGTTTCACATGTAGCATTGCCTTGACACCTTGCAAACGCCAGCACACATAAGCACTGCAGAAATGGAAGGACCCCTCTACAAAATTACAGTGGGGCATTTGCTCAGTATTAAATATGTTGATGTGGTGCTTAGGGACACGGTTTAATGGTGGACTTGACAGCGTTAGGTTTATGGTTGGACTCACTAATTTTAAGGGTCTCTTCCAACCTAAATCCTTCTATGTTCCTATGATTCTCTATAACTAGCTATGTGCTTAACCAAACTTCACATCACTTTTTTGCAGGACACCTGGAGTTCTGGTCCCTCAGATATATTTTCTGTAGGCTGTGGAGACTGCATATTTCACTAAATTGCCAAATAGGTGAAGACAGTCCAGAGGTTGTGTAGGGCAGTCAGCCAGTACGACTGCAGGTGTGTCCTATATGCAACTTGATCTATATGCGTGTAGTTAGCAAATAGAAAGAAAGATTTGATCATCACAGCACTGAGAAAAAACAGAATGTGATATTATTATTTTCCTGCTATTATTTATTATTAATGACTTGATTCCTCTGAGAGTGGTCGACATCAATGTCACTTGCTAGTTCTCAACACTTCTAAGGAAGAGGCCCATTATTAATTAATTATTATTATCATTGAATTACTGCACCAGCTGTATGATAGGTGATTTGCAGACATATTCAGGCAGATTCCGTACATGAAATGCTTAAAATCTAAACTGTGAAAATTACAAACAGCATTGCAGACAAACCAGGCTGGGATAGAAAGAAAATGACAGAAGGGATTATGTTTGTTGCAGGGTCACTGAACAAAACCCTGGGTTCAAAGGAGTCCATGGGAACTTTGCTCTTGAGCCCATAGGCACAGGAGTTTGCTGCTTAGTTCTGCTTCTCTTGTTGCTGATTCAGGGGGAGAGTTGGGGCTTTCAAGTCTATCTTCAGATGCCACTGCAGCATCAGTTCAGTTATAGGTCAGAGAAATGAGACAAAATGTATCAAGGCATCTGAGTCCTAAGCATAAAATGCTGAAGAAATAAACTACTGGAAGGATGAGAAGATAAGCATGAAGAAGTAGTTGGCAGTTATTTAGTGGAAAGCACAAATTATTATGTCTGGTAAATGTGCCATTTTGCCTCTCTGTCCACCCCCCAGTACCTAAAAGAAACAACTTATTCATGGTTATGTCCACTTTCTAAAACACACAAAGATTTTTCTCTCACTTACATGTACTTGAACTCAGTGTAAACTTAATGACTTCAAAGAACTTACTTATTTCACTACATGAGAATATGCTGTCTCTGGTTTAATCCAACCTAACTGAACACCTTTGCCCAAAGCTCTTTCTGCAGTAAATATAGAGAGACAATGACCTCCAGAGGACAATTCTTCCCACTTAAGAGCTCTGTAAGTTTCTGTCTTTACCAACTATGGAGTTTAGGGTGACCAGATTACTAACTCAGTGAGATGCCAAAATAGAGTAGAATGAATCCACGTCTCTATGCCTATGCATAATTTAAATCTACACTCCTTGTAGCTCTGCTGCAGACCAAGTAATTGCTGGGATATTAGTGACAGCGGAAGATAGTCTATAGATAGGAAGACCATTAAGGGTTGTTTGGATTGCTTGCAATTTGCAGGGTTCTTCAAGAGTCCTTTGTGTCTGTTAACATTTCATTTATACTGTTCTTAAATGTCAGAACCTGACTGAACTTCCCTCTTCATGAGAGGCATGTAGCCAAGGTTTGTATCCTGCACCATACTTATTATTTACAGCCTATTTTGTAAAAAGATTAGTTCAGTCAATCAAGGATTTTAATACATTTATATGGCACAATGGTGTATAAGTTTATTGACTGTGATTTCATGATGTGGCATAGGGAGAAAGCTATCTTGGAAAAATGTATTGTTATTTTATATGAAATTCATGATGCTATTAAGTTTTTGGTCTCGTATACTGTAGAGTGTAGAATTTCAGAGATAAACTATCTTGATGTTTTCATTTCAAAGACAGGTAATAAGTGGAATACAACAATTTCCTGGAAACCCCAGACAGGAATAATCTGCTTTATGCAACCAGTCACCATCCTGAGGCTCTTAAAAAAGTTTTACTTTATAGCCATTTTGAGAACTTGTAGGATTTGCAGTCATGGCACTGGCTGTATAGTAAAGATAGACTATCTGGTTAATAAATAGAGAGAGTGGGACTAAAAAGAGGAATATATCATGAAAGCAAATGACACTTGCATTAAGGGGAAACAGTAGAAAATTGTTGTAGATGGAAGTAGATAAAAATAAGAAATTTTGCTTTCTGATGATATTTTATGGATCATTCATAATGACACCACTCAGTCTTCCTTCTCAGCCAGCATGATTCTTTTCTCCCATGGTCTTGCAGAAGTTGAGAGCTTCTGCTGGCTTCCACACTGTGAGACACTGGATTCGAATCTCACTGGATTTTGTTATTTGGTCAGAACCAACTTGTGTGTGTGTGTTGGGGCAGGGGCGAGGTCGGAGTCCACATGGTCAGGCCTGCAGCCTCATGGAAGCCACGGAAACCACATGGTAGAGCACATGGAGCCCGCATAGGACAGCTGTCAATCAAAAAGCCCACCTGGTAGCCCACCCACACCATGATCCCTGGAACCCCTGACCCAAATCCTGACTGGCTGACTCTGGCTAGGAGGGCACTGAGTGGTCAGTAAAGCAGATATCCCACCTGGGAGATGCAGCCACAGTAGCCAAACCACATAAGTATAGGATCACAGGGGCTCCATCCTGCCTTTTCTCTCAGGACCTGCCATCATCATGTGGAACCAGACTTCCATAGCATTCTTCAGTGGTAACTATTTTTCTCTTAATATCTTTCCTTAACTCCTGTTCTCTCTTTCTTTACTCCTTTTTCTTCTCTTAATCTCTTTCTTTACTCTTTTTATCTCTATTTCCTTCTTTATTTTTTCCTTAATCTCTTTTGGGTAACTTAAAACCAATGAGTTATATTTTATAAAGTTGTTAGTGGGTTAGCATGTGCTGGGTACTTTGGTGAAATGCTTTTCTTGGTTGTATGTTACCCCTTTCAACTTTTGCCAAAATGCCTATTTTCTCCCTACATTAGAAGAAATCTCTTGAGAAACATATGTAGTGTTTTCTTTTTACACAGTCTTGAGGTATTAAGAACCAAAAGCTCTGCAAAAATTCAGTAGGCCAACTCTTGGAGTCTTAAATATAAGTAAAACACTTGGGCAAGCAAGTTGGACCCAGAGTCTTACATATGTTGAGTGCTTTTTTGTTATTGTGCATGCCTCATATTGATGGGTACATAGTGCCTTTTGCCCATGATTCAAACTGGCAGGATGCTGCAAGAGATACAAGCATGTTCGGACAGCGTAGTGTCTGAAGGACTATGCTCCATCAATACATCTGCAGGCACAGTGTCATTTTAGCATTGTTATATATTTCTGGATTAACACAATGTTATATTAAACCAATTCAAAGGATAAAAAGAGAAATTCATGTCTACCTATATTTAACATCTACAGACAGGTAGATTTCACCAATTTTGTCTCTCAAGCAATATATTTTTCACAGCAGCCAATCTGTTCCGTGCTTGTAGAGTGTCTAGCACTGGACACATTGTTCTGTAAAGCAAACTTCCAGAAAATAATCCAATGCTAATAACAATAAAGAAGAAATTAAGTCAGTAAAGAATGGTTTAAGTAAAGGGAATGTGATATTGAAGTCTAATTACATGGTCATTCAATCCCCAATATGGATATGATGTCAGGATACACTTCTTCATCCTTCTTTATTTAAAATACACATACAACATCAGTTCCTGAAATACAGGCTCAAATTAGTCTCAACTATACTGTAATGCCAGAAAAATCACTATCAAAACCCTCTTGATTTACCCTGACATAACAGGAAGCAGAAGGAGATGGTAATTTCATTTGGAAATACTGTGATTTATTATTGCCTTTTCATTTTTCAGTTACAAGATAAATCTGAATTAATTTCAGTGTAAATGAGCTCAGGATTAGGCTTTTTGACAAGTTTTTCTGACATATACATGATGAAGGGAGGAAGATAACTCCAGAGAAGAATTTAACTCTGAAATGAACTGAATCAACCTGAAGGGCCATTTACCTACCTTCACAGACCATGCAGTTGTTTGGGAGTAACTTCATTTCCATCTTACAGACCCCTAGATTCTTCTTCAAAAGTCCTTCCTCTCACCATACTCTACGATCAAATGATGGAACTTATAAGTCAGCAGAATTCTTCAGTGAATCTCACCACAAATAGGTCTGAACAATATTTTTGAAAGAGAGGTTTAGATAGGCAGTTCAGAGACAATTTTCAATGCCATTTCAGGGAATAGTTACAGGATCTTCAAATGTACAGACTGCAAGGGACAACTAGAAAGGTGTTTCAGACATACTAGAAAAGAAATTGTGCAAGTAAAAACAAATATACAAAGAGAAACCAAAAAAGCTGTCTTTCAAACTTGCACAACTTTCCCCTCTCCTGGTTTCACAGGGACCAGCCATACCTCAGCATCCACCACAGTCCAGTTCACTTGCAAAATGGGCCCAAGAGAACCTCATGAAGTTCAACAAGTACAAATGCAAGGAACTGCAGCTGTGTTGGGAATACAGATATGAGTACAGACTGGGAGATGGGCTTGGGAATCTTGTGGATGAAGAGCTCAACATGAGCCAACAGTGTGCACTCACAGCCCAGAAAGCCTGGGCTGCATCAAAAGAGATGTGGCAAGCAGGTCAGTGGAGGTGATTCTCCCCCTTCACTCTGCCAAGAGACCTCACCTGGAGTGTTATTGAGGTTTAGGAGTGGCACTCTCCAATTCAGTTCCCCTGCACCGAGACTCTCTCAAACTAGACGCTGTTTGCTGACTCCCCCGACCCTTCCCTTCCCTCTTCCCACTTTCAGGGATAGAGTTGAGAACTGGAGGCACAAAAAAGTGAAAATTATGGGCTGAGATAAGAACAATTTACCAGAAACACCAATGAGATAAGAAAACAAACAGTAACAGAAATAGCATTAACAACAAAAGTAATACAAAAAGAGAATGAATCGCATACAAAAATTATCACTTCAGAGGCTGATCTGACCGCATTCACATTTTCCCAACCAGAAAAAGGAATACTTTTCTTCCCATAAATGAAAGATTCCCTTTTCTCTTCACCCTGGCAGTGCTGTAAGATGGTATTGTGTAACACCAGGTCCTTTGCCATGCCCACTTGACACAGAGCACTGCAGTCCAGAACTCCTGCACTCAAGAGATCCAGCAGGCTGAACCTCCCTGGCAGCTGGGATTACAGGCACTGTAAAAAAGTTAACTCTGTCCAGGCTAGAACTGGAACAAACACCAAGTCCAGGTCTGGGGTCCTCCAACACAAAGCTGTAGACCTATTAAAGAGGGTCCAGAGGAAGATCACAAAGGTGATTAGAGGGATGGAGCACCTCTCCTACAAAGAAAGAGAACTGGGGTTTTTCAGCACGGAAAAAGTGAAGGCTCTAGAGAGACTTAATAGCAGCCTTCTTGTACCTTAAGGGGTCTTATAAAAATCAGAGAATCATAGAATACGCCAAGTTGGAAGGGACCCACAAGGATCATCGAGTCCAACTCCTGTCCCTGTGCAGGACCAATCCCAAGAGTCACATCATGTGCCTGAGAGTATTGTCCAAACACTTCTTGAACTCTGGCAGGCTTGGTACTGTTACCACTTCCCTGGTGAGCCTGTTCCAGCACCCAACCACCCTCTGAGTGACAGGACAAGGGACAATGACATAAAACTGAAAGAGGGCAGGTTTAGATTATATGTTAGGAAGAAATTCTTTACTGTGGGGATGATGAAGCACTAGAAGAGGTTGAAGTCCCAGAGAAGCTGTGGATGCTCCATCCCTGGAAGTGTTGAAGGACAGGTTGGATGAGGCTTTGAGCAACCTGGTGTAGTGGAAGATGGCAGGGGGATTGGAACCAGATTATCTTTAAAGTCCCTTCCAACCCAAACCATTCTGTTATGCTCACTAAGTGACCTAGTAGGCAGAGGTGGTTTTTGAAATTCAAAAACTAATGCAAAGTTTGGTAATCAAAACTTCCCACAGGCATTTTTCACTCAGATAAAATACAGGTTAGAATTTTTTTATTCCCCCTAGAGACTGTTCTGACAACCTTTCTGCAGTAAGATGCACTTATGATTCTCAGTATGGAAAACATGTTTTATACCATCTGTTCCATATTTATAATTCTTCAGTTTATATTAAAGGAAACAGTAAACTACAGGGATATTATGCATGCAATTGAGGATTTTATAAGGTTCAATAAATTCCCTCTTAACAATCAGTGTTAAGCCTACATAAATTCTAATCTTTCTCCTGCTCTACATTTTACTTTCTCAGTTCCTCAATCAGTTTTGTTGCTCTGTTCTCTAATTTAAGATGAGGCATCAATTTTAAAACAGGATAACATGCTAAACTCCCTTTCTGAAGAGAGTCTATGTGGTAGAATTGCAACACCTACTCAAAACTAAAGCCATAGAAATCACTGATTTTTAGATTTGAGTGAAGAGTTATAAAGTATAGTCCAGAGGAAAGAGACTTAAAACCCTTTGATCTTTCTTGCCAAATTCTTTCATTGACACCATGCATCTCATTACCAAAGCTTGCAAGAAACAAATGTGATTACCTAGATTTAGAAAATTATCAGAAAGGATCATTATCTCTGGTTTACCCAAAACTTGAGTTCTGTGAGCATAGTTCAAGAGTGTGGATGATTCAGGTTTAGCTTCCTTCCAGGGTGACTGGAAACACCATAATCCACTAATGATGACAGCAAACAAATATTGGGCTGCCTCAGTATCCTTGAAAAGATAAGTAAGCATACACTAGAGCAGGGACTATAGCCCCGCTCCCCTCGGGTGAATGTCTCCCTCTCCTGGCTAGACAGTTATAGCAAATAACTGGTGATCTATCTTACAGACTTATGTCTTTGGTATCCAGCAATGAATATCTCTCTGATACAGAATCTCTTCCTGAATGGAGAAGATCTGAATCAGGGTGTTCCACAGGGAAGTCCTCAACAGCTAGAATTAACTATTCTTTGTAAAAAGGTTTCAGTTTTCTCTCTTATTGTTATTATTGTTAATATTGTTATTATTGAAGTTTTTCTATTTCATATACCACATATAAACACATACAGAGAGAAATAGCAAAGCAGTGAGTCTGGATCTCCAGCCAGAGAGCTGGACAGATTCTGATCTTCACTCCAGCTTGTATTTAATTATTTTTACAGGATGAAGCAGTATCAGGAAATCCCTAGTGGAGTGGCATTTAGAAACTTCTGATAAGGATTTGAATCTTTCAGATAGAAGAAGGAAGAGATAGCACTTTCTTCCACAATTCAACTAGCTGCTCTGACTCCTACACTACTGGAAAATGGGAAAAACTCATTTGTAATTTTGAAACATTAAGTCAAAACAGTTTCACAAGTTGGCTGTGTCATTTGGACAATGATGTCCTGTTGCATTGGGGTTTTGTTTAAATGTGGAGTTTTGTTTCATCAGATCGTATACCATTTTCATTACATTTCTGTGTACATTGTAAATCTATAATGAGTTTCTGTTCTTGATCCCCCTTTGAAGAACCCCTCTGACTTCATTCGACATTCCTCAGGTTTATGACAGATTATGACTCACTGCTCTTTCTGTCATCTAGGAAGACAAGTGAAAAGGGTTAGTTTCAAATTAGTATGTGAAGCCTTTCAGCTTCATTTTATTTCCAATGACACATTCCTTATTCTCTGGAAATTATACTGAGATTCCCCATGAAAAAGCCTTGGTATACAAGGAGAGTCTCACTGACATTAATAATGATGTCTTTTAGCACAGTCTTAAACACACACTGATTTTGGTGCAAGCTTAAAGCCTAAGTCAGCAGTATATTCACTGCAGCCAAAGAGAAGTTTAAGGGTTATATTATCATATTGAGAGCAGGATTGATTCTTACAAATTTTTATGTTCTCATTTCCCCATAGCTGTGCTGTCCTTATTGTCTTATTCCTTTGAGCCCACAAGTAAAAAAGCAAAAAGGTATAATGTCTATACTGCACAAGAAAATTTTTACAGAAGAGACGCAGGCAAAGAACAGGGAAGAGATACACATCTATCTTCTCGCAGGTTACCAAAGTATCTATTTACATACATCTCCAGAAAATAAAGAAGAGCTAGATGTTGGTTCCGACTCGTGTATACCCTCAAATATTTCAAACAGTGATAAAAACACTGTTCCTTAGTAAACCAAAGGTATTGCAATAATTACAGGTTAGCTCACAACTGACACATATTTTAAAGACACAGAATTTTCTGATTAAAGAAAAAGTTCTGCCAGTGGCTAGAAGCACAACATGGCCTTTTGTTTTCTTGGAATTTCTACAAATAAAATCTATTATAAGATTAATATGTGTCATGCTAAGACCTTTTTACTAAAGAAACATATTCCTCCATTTTTCTTTTAAAAAAAAGGATATTTGAACATATTCATTTGTTGGAAACATTAATTTACTATTTAGGTTAACTGTCCCTGTAAGCACAAAGGAGATAATTTTGGAAAGGCAAAATGAACCTTTCAGTGGGGGCTTTGGAGGAAACAAGGGGATGAGGGAAAACAAGTCACAGTTCTGCTATTTATCCCCTCAACAAATTTTCCCCAAACAAGTCCAGTGAGCTAAGAGGTTCATTTGTGTATCGTCACCTTCTTGGACCTCACCTGGAACACTCACGTGCTGGGTGTCACATTGTTTAAGTGACCACTAGTGCTGGAGCAGGTCAGCTGACTGCAAGAGGAAAGTCATGGGATTTCTCCTTTAATGTGTGGACACCTTCCCATGACTTAGAACACAGACTGGGCCGAAATAATTTGCAGGTTTTGTTCGTGTGGATACCTCTAGTTCCTAAATATGTTCAAATCCCTAGTCCTTTTTGTGCAGTAGGCAACCTAAATTCTGAATGCCTCCCACAAGCACGCACCTCTTCCTCCTTGATAAAAACAAGGACAAGTTTCTGTCTTCTGCTTGCCTTGGGTAAACAGCACCCTCAAAAATTCTCCATAAGTGTTGTGAGAGCTCCCTCTTCTGTTTCAACTGGCTTTATCAGCTGATTTCAAGTCTCAGGTTTCGTTTACAGAGCTGAATCATAACTGAGCTGTCACAGAAGAAGGCAGGCAGACAAGGAGATAGTGCTAGGATCAGCTGCACAAATGGTCTCCCAGAAAAGTGTTAGGCAAAGGGATGTCCCTGATGGTGGCAGCTGAAGGATGATGTTATCTGTCTGTCGTTCCTTGCTTTATCTCTTATTTCTTCGGTCAAATTCTGTCCTGAGGTTCTCCATTGACTTTGGTCAAGTAGCAAGTGCAGGGCAAAATTTAGTCTTTTCAGAAAATTCCCTGCAAGCAAGAATGAACAGCTCCTATTGTTAGACACTTGATCAGTTGTAAGGTGTAACTGGTAGGAGGGCCAGATGTAAAGAGCTTGAGTAGGTGTTTAGGCTGTTTACTGACAAATTTTTGTTCAATAATTTGTTATTGCTTATTTCATTTAATTATTGGTACCAAATAGTAAGCTAAAATAGGCACTTTTTCATACTAGGTGACCTTCAAATGACACAAAAAATGAAAAACCATGCAGATAGGCAAGGGGAAACACAACTTCCACCTTGTCAAGACATTTTGTGCTAAGTCACACAGGAAAAGGAAGCAGGAAGCCCACTAGCCCTAAACAGCCCTTTCCCCCCTGAAACACATACCTGTAGCAGTTCACCCAAAGGTGGCTTTTTGTTGAGTGTCAGCTTTTCTAACGTGTACAGATGGACCTGTGAGTGGCACTGAGATACCACTCCAAAAGGTCTCCATTAACTTGACAGATAGGACTTGAAGTCAAGGGCAATTGCAGTAAGATGGCACTGCAACAGGAAGAATCTTCCATACAGGTAGTTCTTCAGCTGTTCTAAAAGCCTTGTCAAAATGAATTAGGCACCAACTGCAAGTAAACATTATCAGGCATCCCCCTTTCTTCTTTTATCATTGATTTCAACTTTTAGCCCTACATTCAAAAAGAGAAGGTGCTATCTTAAATGAGCTTCCAGACATATCTGAGTGCTAGAGATAAGATGAAACAAAGAACTTCTGTTCTTCTTTTGGGGATAGGGAAAGGTATGCTTGAACTGCTTTAGCTGAGGAAGTGAGTTGAATCTGCGTCTTCCATACCTGTATGAGTACTCAGACATGAGGCCATTCCATGCACATTTTCAAGGAAAGCAGCAGCCACTGTTATATATTTGTCATAGATATCTCTCAGGCATGCCGTAAGCAGTTTCTAAGAATGCCTGATCAAGCTGTGCCTCTTGGCAGGAGGGACTGTCTATGTGGACTTTGGTGAGAATGAAGCCCTTTTCATCTGTCCTCCTCAGGCTGAGCACTTCTGGGCAGGCACAGAAGCAGAACAGGAGGTTCTCAGGGATTTTAAAGGTTAAAAACTGAGGCATCTCCAGAGGCAGGTTGTAAGGCTTTTCAAGGTTTGGATGAGAGCTGAGCAGAGATTTTCAGGTTGCACATTTTGATGTCTGAATTCTTCCTGGTTCTCCTTGGAGGTAGCAGCATCTTTTTGATTTACACAATGTAAGAGCAGAGAGTTTCACCTGCTCCATGGTGGGACTTCACACCTAAACACATGCCTAAATACTTTAGAAAATGTGATTTATAGGTCATGACAATACTATTCCACACATTTCTTCTCTCCTACACAAAGCTTGCAATTAAATAGCAGGTAATGACTATTATAAAAGCTGTTTCTGCTGTTTCTGAAGTATTTTTTTTTAGATGCAGTCCCTTAGTAAAGAGCATTTCTGTAATTTAATCCATATGTTGGTGGAGACAAAATAAACAAGCACAACTGGAAGATGTAGACTACCTTTGCCTGATGTTTGCCTTTGTGGGGGGAAAAAATAATAAAAATACTTTTCAGCCACTTGATGATTTTTGTGGGTAATTGTAAGGTTAAACTGAGGCTGTTCTGTCTTTTCCAGATAGTTAAAATAATAGCACAGTTCCTTACCCACAGCAGTTAATTATCAAACACAATCAGTTGCAAAGCTATTAAATAATTATAACACATTTTACAACTGCTAAAAAATGTATATGAATTTTAGATGGTGATATTATCATATCCCTTGTTAATATTCCTCAGCAGTTTAATAGAATGACTTATGACAATTAAGCACAGTAAACACCTTTTATTACAGTTTTAACATAATTTTGCACTATATTTTCTATAGGCTAAATCACAGCTTCAAAGGAATCAAGGTGAAACATTAATATGCCAATCATCTTGGGATCCTGAAGGGGCAAAGGAGGGAAATGTACTTAATGTGAGTAAAGCTGGACTGACTGATCTTTGGGGATGGTGCTTCCTCTACTTAAGAGACTCCATAGGGCTTAAAAAAACCCTTAAAGTTCTGAGGATAAATTCCTGGTGCAAGCAAATAGAGTAGGCTGTGGAAAATACTAACATAGATCAAATGCCTTGTTTTAAAGTCACTCTACACAACAGTAGTAGAGTGATCTCACTATTTTATACAACTGCAACAATTCCCCCAGTATCATGGGATCCTCAGCACATTCAGGTAGATTTTAGCCTTTCAGACCTTTTCCTCTATTTGTGCTGTATCTTCTGAACCACAGAATATCAACCCAAAGTTCCAGATTTCTATAACCTTTTTATTCTGAGGCATCAGGCAATTTATGCAACTCGTCAGCAACTTGTTGGCCTCAGCAAGTCTGGTTCTGAGGGTTTGCAGGAGTAACCATGAGCTGGGGCTAGTTAGCAGAGCTGTTAACATAGGTCCATGAGCTTTGACTGTTTCAGAGGTAGATGAATCCTTTGCTTGAAAAATAAACAAGTATTTTGAACAATTTTTGCATGCTCAAGAAAAATCAACAGCCAAGCTACACACACAACCTGTTGAAAATCAAGAAGGTTTAACCTTGTCCAGAAGTTTCCAAAACAGTACCAACAGCAGCAGCTGATTGTGAGCACCAAGAGTAAGTCAGAAAAAGAAAGTGGGATTTGTAGGGATGAATCACTAGGCATGTATTTTCTGCCCCTTTCAGTAACTTAGGAAAATAAAGAATTTACAGCTACTCCAGGGGTACAGACCCCAAAGAGAATCCAGGAAAAAAAAGAACAGAAGTAAACTCCGGGGAACCCTGGGGATACTGCAATCCAGACCCAGGACTATGTACCACACAACTACACTATTGCACTGACCCACCTGGCGTTTGTCCCAGCCTGCTTCATCACTGACATGAGGCAGGGAAGCCATGCAGCTCATAAAAATTCATATATCTGTGTTTTAGCAGTCTCCACAATGTCATGTGCCATGGCTCACTGGGAAAATGTGTGTAGCAGTGCAGAAGGACTACAAATTACTGGTTAAAACCACACATTTCTATAAAATCCCACTGTAGAAACATCCAGGAACTCTTGAGAAACAGTAGATATAATTAGAAATTTATATAACATTAACTACTAGCATTTAGAAACATTCTGCAAACTGAGAAGTATCAATACATGAAAAAGGAGAAACCTACTGTCTTGTCAAATCATGAACAACTCAGGTCTCAGATGTAGGAGACTAAAATCCTTGACTACAGTGGCCACCATCAGTTAAGGAGTTTAACAGCGATGGAAAAAAGAGAAAAGGAGCAGCAATTAAAATAATCAGATTCTCTAGAAATGTAATAAGATTCTATAGGACCTGTCCCAGAAACATCAATCATTTAGCAATAATAATCAATAATTAAATTAATTATTCTGTATTTTGAAATGGTCATTTCAGGAATATAATCATATTTTAAATGCCAGTGTATGATTTAAAAGCAATGCTATATTTGGGTTTTTTTTTCTTACAGAAACAGCTGTAACCCATCTTACAAAAAAAATCAGAAAGGCTGTTGTAGGAGCCCCTGTGAACTACAGCTGTATGCTACCAAACAGCAAATATCCACTGGCATATAGAAAAATACTTAATCAGATGATTCTGCATTTGATAATTCCAGCTATATGCCCCTACCACAGAAACAGATGTCTGAATGATGCAGTGTTGAAATAAATCAATATAGATCAGAGCTGTGATTCTTATAGAGGATGAATTTCTAGCAAAAGTTCAAACCATCCTCCAGCTTATAGCAATTTCCAGGAAAATACCTGGGCTTGCTAGAAAGAGGTGGAGTTATTCAGTAAGATTCAGCTGAAAGCGTTATAAATGAGATCTGGGATGCAAACTGAGCACAGGCCCTGTGATCACTCTCAAGTTGTTGGGTTATCCCTCCAATTGACTTTGTAGCCCTTCAACCGAGACTTTCCAAGGAGTCTATGGAGGGCATTATTGCTTAACAGTGTGACTGGGAAGCAGTCAGTGCCAGCTGGCTGGGGGGCCTGGACTTCCTTTGACTAGTAATGTTGCCATAGTTCAAGAGTCCTTACTTGGTAGTGAATTTTCTACAGATCTCACTTTGACTCAATCACCAAGCAAGTGGCTGACTCATCATCACCATCAATGATCTTGGAGGTCTTTCTTTCAAACTAAATGTTTCTACGATTCAATATTCACCTTCTTTTCATTTTCTCAATACCTAGCAGAAACAGTGCATCTTGAGCTCACTTTCAGTATCTGTACCTAAAAAACTGTACTGACCTCTCTGGATGTTCTAGTTAGACACTCAAATCACATTTTCCACACACCAGATCCTCACACAGTTGCTCTAAGGCAGATGGGTACATCTCCACGGACACTTCCACAAGTGTCATAGCACAGAACTCACAATACCAGCATGCTGACTGTCAAGCTTACAAAAGGTGACTCCTTGCAGCTTTTTCTGAGGAAAGAGCAGGAAAAAAATGGTGTTCAAACAGCCAGCAAGGCCCAGCAAAAGGGCATCTCTTCTTGTACCCATGGGCAGCCCAGAAATTACACTCACAGTCTACCCCCACTACATGCTAGAGCCCTGTAAAGACACATCCTAAAACTGGCAGTCAGTTCCCACAGTGAGAAGTTGGACAAATCTGTCAAGTGACTGATATGCATCTAATTAAACTGCCTTTTGTAACTCCCAGTAATGCGGACTAACAAGATAACACTCTGAATATTGCATCTAAGGATAGGAAAATTATGAAACGCAAATGTCTGTGTCATAGGTCATTCTTCTGTCCTCCTGCCTTTGACAAAATGACTGGTAGTGGTAGGATAGCTACATGGGTTCTTTGTTTCCTCATCTCTATCTTCTCAGATCAAGATTGAAAATTAACATGTTTTTCAATAAATTTTGCAAGTTACTAAATCTGTTTACCCCCACAGCAGATATATGCCAGAAAGTGGTGGATTGACTAAGCCTAGCTCTTCTACTAAGAGACTTGATACACCTGCGGTATGTACTAAGATCCTTTTCAAGGATAATCTTGACATCTGATCTCTGATGTAATTAGCACAATTGCAAATTTTCACAAGGGATTCTCTGTTCTTGTCAAAATCTTTACTGTAACAACCTTTGAATTACAATACAGCAGTAAGTGTACTACAGTGTTCAGCAGAGGAAAAGATACAGTAGGAACAACTCTAAATGAAATTAATTAGAATGGTTAATGTTCATGAAGCACTTTGAAGATGGGAAGAGCTATAGTAGTGTTAAATTATAATCATTAGCATGCCAGATCCTGAAGGTCTTACTCATTTATTACCCATTTGCTACACAGACTAAACTTATGTTCATTTCAGCTGCAGATTTATCTGAATGAGATACAAATACAGATTTCAAAATTCATAAAATAACAATAGTAAACATGGATTAATATACCTATTAATCTGTAAAAAGCCTGTGTTCATAGTCCTTGGTACTCGACTCTGCTTAGGAAAGACTCACTTGGAAATGTTCTAGGACCAAATAGCTCCATTGTTTATTTAATTTGGGGGAAAAAAAGAAAAATATAAGCAAAACAACAAAAGAGTGTTCTACACTGGATTAAATAGGAGCTCTGTATCAGGGGAAGAGAAGGGAAGGCAAGGCAAGGGGCCAAGAGAGAGGGAACTTCTGCTGGACCAGATATTGCAAAGAAGGAAGGACTGGTGATGTGAATGTCAGGAGCAGCTTTGTCTTCAGTGACCATGAGATGATGATTCTCAGAGGAGGGAGCAAGGCAAATAGCAGTACCATAATCCTGAAATTTAGCTGAGAACACTTTGGTCTGTTCAGAGATCTGCTTAGAAGAATCCCATGGGATACTACCCTGGAGAGAAGAGGTATCTAAGAGTGCTGCCTTATTTTCAAGTATCTTTTCAAAGTGCAAGAATTGTCAATATGATAAACATAAAATCAAGTAAAAACAGTAAGAAGGCTGCATGAATGAATGAGGAGCTCCTGACAAAATTCAGTCATAGAGAGGCAGCAGACAAGAGGCAGAAGCAGTGACACTGCAATTCAGAAACACTATCCACTTATGCAGAGATGAGATGGTGAAAGCCAAAGCCCACCTGGGTTTGAATCTGGCAAGCGCAGAAAAGAGCAGCAAGAAAGGCTTCTACAGGTATATCAGCAGCTAAAGGAAGAGCAGTGTGAAGAAAGAGGTCACCCTACTGCTGCATGTAGCATGTCATCTGGTGACACAAAACATAGAAAAGGCCAAGGAGTTCAGTGCCTTTTTTGGTTAGCCTTTCTGCTAAGATTCATGCTCACCATTCTGCAGCCTTTGTGACTAGTGGGGAAGTCTGCAGCAAGACAGGCTTACCTTTGGTAGAGGAGGATCGGGTTAGGGAATATTTAAACAAAGTAGATATACATAAGTCCATGGAACTTCATAAGATGCACCCAGAAGCACTGAGGGAGATCTCCTGGATATTTCACTGTGAGTACACATTGAATTATTTTTCAAAAGTCATCATGATTGGGAGAGGTTCACAGGGACCAAAAAATTCAAATGACACATGAAGAAATGCAAGAGGAGGATCCAGGGAGCTTAAAGACCAGTCAGCCTGACCTCAATTCTTGTTAAGGTGACGTAGCAAATAACCCCAGAAACCATTTCTGAAAATATCCAAGGTGATTTGAAATAATTAGCACGGATTTATGAAGGATAATTCATGTCTGACCAACCTGATAGCCTTCTACAAAGAAATGTGTGCTCTGGGGCATGAGGGGAGAGCAGAAGTAGACTTTAGCAAGGCTTTCAATAGTCTTTCATAATGTCATCATTAGCAAACTAATAAATCACAGGCAATCTAAACTGACAGTGAGGCAGGCTAAAAACTGGCTGATCCTTCCTCTCTACTCAGCATCGATGAGACACATTTGGATTGCTGGGTTGAAGTCTGGATTCCCCAGTACAAGAGAGACAAGGGCATACTGGAAAGAGCTCAGAAAATAACTGCAAATATGACTAAGGGCCTGAAGCATCCCTGATACAAGGGTAGGCTGAGAGAGATGGGACTCTTCAATCTGGAGAAGAGAAGGCTCTGGAGGAATCTTATCAATGCATATAAATCCCTGAAGGGCAGGTGTAAAGAAGACAGAGCCAAGCTCTTCTCAGTGGTTCCCTGTAACAGGATCAGTGGCAATGGGGACAAACTGAAACACAGAAAAGTCCATCAAAACACAAAAAGACAATTTTATTTTGCGGATGGTGAAATACTGGCACATGCTGTCCAGAGAGGTCTTGGAGACTCGGTTCTTCAAAAAAGAAAAGGAACAGATGGGAAGAGACTGCCCCTTGCAGTTAGCTGTATAAGAATACTGTATAAGAATTCGCACTTTTAGGTTTAGAAAAATGAAATGCTTTGTGAAAAATTACCAAAGTGACAACCACAGAAGGTGTGAATCTACCTCCACCTCACTTTCCAAGCATAGTCATTTATTAACCCTCTCTTAACTCCCTTATGTCTCCTTATTCTTGTCAGTACTTCAGACTATTCGGTGCAAAGATTTATGACAGAATCCAAGATTAGCAATAATGTACATCACATATTGTATCCCAACACCATCATTCAATGTGGAAGAAAGTTCATTTAATAGGTTAGATGGTTTCATCTATGGTATTTCTCTTCACTGCAAAAGTAGTTACTATACCTGGTAGTTGTTTGAAAATTGTTTACTTAAGGAAAAAAATTTCAGATACAGCCACTTTAGTGATGCAATTAATTCCTAGTGAGGGTAACAAAATACCTTTGTAAGTGTAATCAGAGATTTTAATTCACATCTTTTAAACTTTATTTTTTTCCCTTATGATGCAATTTCTGCAAATAGGACATATCTCACCCAAAATTTATTTGGTGAGCAGCCACCCACAGGGAGCACACATCAAATTCTGAGTTGCAATAATGTCCAGCTTATCCAGTGCTTGCTGAGAGCTAGTAGCTCCTTCAGTACTCCAAGGGTTTGTCAAGCAGTAAACAGAAGCAGCAGCTGGCCAGGATGCTAGGAGAAGAAAACATAAATTAGAAACCAGGTCTTTTTTTTTATTATTCTTGCTTAAGGCCATGTTATCAGAGAAGATGCGTGTGACAGGGATGGGAGTGCCTGTGAGAAGAAGCTACATGCAGACTTCCTACAGAGAATTTAAAATATTGGTTAGAAATATCAACATATTTTGGCTGCATGCAAGTCCTTGTGTATTATCGTAGCGCCAGAAAAGTACACAGCACCTCTGAGTCATATAAAAGTTCTGGTTCCTGCACATAATCTGCATTTAGGCAGAAAGTAATAACTCATACAGTGGAGAAGAGCAGATAATAGTTCCCTCAATAGTATCATGTGACAACTTGAGCTGATTTTAACTATGTTGTTGCTCTGTATACATATATAGCAAAACTGGCTTGTAAGCACATTTCAAACCCAAATTCCTTTAGAATTGTATAACTTCAGCACAGCATGCTCCTTGTGAGTCCTGCTAGAGTAAATAAGTGCTTTGATCACATAGGTGTCAACATTAAATGCGGGCATTTAAATTACACTATCTCGTATAGATGCTTACATGAGACTTGTGAAGTCTCTACACAGCTGATGGAGAGACACAAACTCCTAACGCAGGGTCTTGCCTCCTGCCTCTTCACTGACTGTGCAGCAAGCCTGAGCTCCTACAGTGGGATTTATCTCACCTAATTTTAGAAATCCAAATTTTTATCCTTTGGCTAAGCTAGTCTCCAAGCTCCTTCTACATTCAATGCAGAGATGGGTATTTCCACTTAAATGTTAGTGTTCTTAACTTAGACAGTTATCTTGAGGTGGAATGTCTTGCTTTCACTCACAGAACCCTTGACAGTACATTATAGCAATGGCCCATGTGAACAGTTAGGAACAGTTGCCTGTAATCTATATATTATATTACATACAATGATACAGAAGAACTTAAAAACACAGCAATCATTAAGCAGTGTAAAAATTGATTTGTAGCGCCCCAGGATCCAGCACATTTCTAACTAACTTCAGCAGTATGGAAGAATCATGAGTAAAGGAATTAGATGTCTACTTTATTCTAATATACTATTAAAGCTCTTGGAAGTATAAACCTTACAAAAATAATGGTACCATTGAATTCAGTGGTATACTACAGATGGTTGTTCAAAGATATTTCAAAGGTGATTAGCAGCTTCTTATATCTGTGTCACACTCTCCATACTTTATTAAATTATGAAGGAAGTTTCATTTGAGAGAGGAAGACTAGCCCATCAGAGGCTACGGCCAATAATAATTTACTGAGGGCAAAACTTGGCAAATGGCAACATTCATGAAAATAGTTTATTGGGAAATGTTAAACTTTTCCAATAAGCTACACAGGCAAAAAGGGACTGAAAATATACACATTGATATACGTCTCTTTAATAATTTAACATAAAAAGAGAATACAATGAAATGAACTGTCAAGTATAAAAATCCTTTTAGTATTCTCTTTTTATGTTCCAAATCTTTGTTGTGTTTGAGCATCCATAATTGCTTTGCGTCAAGTTCCCTAAGACATTTCCATCTGTCTTTCAGCAAACTTGAAAATGTTTTCTGTACTTTTCACTTTAGTAGAAATCAGATGTTTCTTTCAGCCACCAAGGTTACTTCTGGTGATTGTTTATCCTCTGCCTCTCTGTTGTGATCACTGGGGCCATCTTTCACTTCACCATGATACATGTATATTACTGTTTGCACCATCATTCACAGCTCATAACTTGGGATAATCCAGAAGGGTATTGCATGCATCGTTCCTTCTGTTTAGCCATTGAAATAACTTTACTCAAAATCAAAAGCTGAATGAAACAGCTGAGCCCAGCAAACAGAGCAGCTAACATGGGAGTTTTGGAAGGGTTAGCTGCAGACCCTGTGCTCAGAACTAGAGCAGTTGCAGAAGGTGAGTTGGAAGAGTATTAGCATGCACGTGTGTGTGTGTGTGTGTGTGTGTGTGTGCGTGCGCATTATCTATTCAAGTTTTGTCCTTTGGGAAGGCTGTGAGGACAGTGTCTCGATCTCCTATCAGGCCATACTGATTGGCTTGACAGTGTTTCTGTGAGACCCATCTGGCCGTAACTAGCAGGTCTTTGATCAGAATCAGTGCTTGAAATCATCAAGTAGTTAATCCCTCCCAGATTACTGAGGGAATGAGACTCTGCAGCAAGAATTTATATATAAATCATTTGCCTGGTGTGCTTTGGAACCAAGCAGATGAAGGAAGAATGGAAAGTAAATGACTTTACATGACATACAGGAGGGATATTTGAAAAAAAAAAACACATCTGGAAAGCACCACTGTTGAAGATTCAAGGCAGCTGGGACCCATCACTAAGGAACATGCTATGTGACAGATCAGGGTTTGCAGAACAAGAGACAAGGGTACCATTTTATATACCTGCTCAAATTCCACAAAATACTCATGTCTGAGCCACTAACACAGTCCTGTGCAAGTGATCTTGAAGGTTTATGGATCAATTTTCTAGCCAATATAGTGCAAGCTGGGGCACAAGCCACTGGCAGCTTCTACCATCATATCACATTTCAGAACAGCATCAACAGCTCCTTAAAAACCTGCCTGTCTTATATTAGGGGAAAAAAGCTGAGATGTTGACATCTTGATGTGAGTGATATATATCAGAGATCTGTCAGTAGAAAAACTACCTTCAAATTTCTTAAAAAAAATATACTGACAATTTCATAACTCGAAAAGTAGTGTCATGGAAAGATAAATTTGATTTCATCTTGGCAGATAAAAGGACACTGATCTAAGAACTAAAACCAAAGATTTTTTAGGAGCAAGTCATCATGACTTAATTACATTCATTATGTGCAGACTGAAAAAAGCTCAAATCAGTAATAAATATGGTTGGTGATTTAAAAGAGACAGGCTCATAAAGCTGAAAACAACTATAGGCTGATAGAACTGGGAAAAGTTATGAATAATTTGGGAGAAATTATTAAATATTTGATGGTCAAAAAGCTACCATCCCAAAGCTGAAAAATTAGGTGACGTTAGTTATAAAACAACTTGACTTTAGCAGAGAGAATAAAAGCACCTACAAAAGCTAAAATATATTTATGATCTGGGTGTGTGTGCATCAGTGATGGCAGGCTGTGGTGGAGGGAGGTAGTAAAAAAAAGGGCAACATGACAGAAATGTATATATAAATTTAGAAGCTACAAAGTTTGGGAAACTGATTAAGGAAGCAAAAAAGAATAAAGTAAAAAGCAAAGGATGATACAGTTGTATGTAATAAAAAATCCAAATGTAAGGATTTCTGATAGAGGTGTTCATTTTTTCATAAATTAGTAAAGTAGGACTACCAGCAATAATGCAGAAAATTGTTCAAAAATGTTCTGATTTTTATTTGGACAAAGGACTATATATTTGGATTACATGAAAATGATAAGTGCATTAATTAGGAATTTTTCAGAGGCTTTCTGTACATACAAAGAACTATGAAAAAGAACAATATGAGCTTTATTATTTTTGCTTAGAAATAAAATGAGGTTTGAATGATATTTAATCCAAGTTACCTGGGTCTATATTTAGAAATGTTATAAACAAGTCATTTGTTAGCCAGAGGGGTCCAGAGGAAACATTAGGCTGGGAGTCTACATTTTTTAAGGAAGGCACTTTAAACTCCTAAAGTAGCTTCAAACTCCTAAAGCACTGAACAGATTTACTTCTTCATCTTGAAATGCCGATGCTTTCTTCAGTAGAATGCCTGCTATTTGTTAGGCACTTCACAAAGTCTCATATAAATTCTTTCTGAGCATCTGATGAGATGTTGTGTTTTTGGCAAGACAGGATGTCAGTGCCTGCTGCTTTTGAAGGCAGATTTTTTTGTGGAAGGTTGTATATAAATACATATTAAGGAAGAATGTTTTAACATAACATTTGAGACATAAATATTCATTTCCTGCTGCAAACTATAGATGAACAAGGTATTCTAATTCCTTCTGATTCTTGAGCAATTATTTTTAGAATGTTTGCTACTTCTCCCGTCTGTTGCTCCTTGATACCGTGTTTTCTGTACAAAGCAAAGTACTTCACTGTGGGCTTCCTGGATTTCAGGGAGAAAAACATGCAATGGTGAAGCTGACCAGAACAGCAATCACTGTTCTCCTGTGCCCTATATATGAAGGATGTTGAGAATATGATATTTCAGTGATGATTCTCACTACCGGACTGAAATTTTTCCTGAATTCCTGTAGTTTATAAAAGCCGACAACCAAACCCATCATTGGACAAGGACCAATTCCTTTAAGGGCTTATTTGTGCAAGGTGGGCCAAACTTCTCACCTGAAGTATCGCACATGCCACTGTGGTACTGGTGCTGTGAGGCAAGCCCAAGCTGAGGCCGTGCAATCAGACAGAAGGCTAAGCTCTGAGGATAACCACAAGCCACTGCATCAATTTGAGGTAAATATCAAGGTCCCTGTTCACTGCAGCTGTGAGGGAAATGGTATTTTCTGAGGGAGCATTTTATGTCTCCTATCAAACTACATGGGTATTTTTGTTTTTCATCTGATTAAAAAATCAAAATTGAAACCTTTTCCTCCTATTTTTAGTATTTGAAACACAGACAAAAAGGATGTTTTCTCACACATAAGCAAAGGAAGCAAATATTTGTCTCCAAACTTTTCATCTAAAAGAAAAACTGCAGAAGCATTTACATGTTAATAAAAGTAACTCCTTCTACTGGTTATTATCCTCCTTTCTCACTCATGCATATTACAGTGATCCAAGCGGAGAATGAGCAGGCTTTCAGACCTTCCTTAGCATGCAAATGAAGCACTGGCTTATGCATAACCCCTTGCATCTGAAAGCAACTTGTGTTTCACAGCATAGCATCGTTCAGAAATTTGGGGGATCTTCCTCTATTCCTTCAGTCCAGTCAGGCAATATTTTCTATGCCTTATGTGTAGGACTAAACCTATTCCAAACAGTAATAAAACTGAGATAGAAGAGCAGGTGAAGATAAGGAAGGAAATTAAAAGAGATGGGTTTTTTATGGAAACGTGTTTCAAAAAGGAGGAATTACAGTATTTTCCTCCAGCTGTACACTCAAAATCAGATATGAAGGACTATCTGATTACTTCCTAAAGTGTAGCCTGGGAGAATTAGGCACAGGCCATGGAGCAGAGACGCTGCATAGGCAAATCCCTGTATTCTTTTACAGTGGCTCAAATACTTGGTTCTTCTGCATTCCGTCTGACAAATACACAGAACAGATGCCTGCAGTCCTCCAAAGCAGGTATATCCCCTTTCTCCCAGTGTTTTTTTTTAATGCACCCAGTGAGTTTCAGTACTCAATTTAGCTCTTTTCCAATTTCATTTCATAGAGAACAGAAGATAGTTTTTGGCAGTGACACTCAGCTGAACTCTGCTTTGTGTGCAGTTAGATTTACTTCTAACACTTCTGAATGTCGTTGCCCACATTGTTTCTTTTGTCCCAAATGCTCTTTTTGTTGGTCGGTTTTGTATTGAAATCACAGTTAAGCCATTCAGCATGGTATTTTCTCTGCAGAGTCAAAAGTGTGTGAAAGCAGTTGAAGGTCACACGTATTATAACAAAACAAAAGAGAGAAATAATAGGGCATCCATTCTGAAGTCCTCAGACATCCAACATATTATTGCCCTGGTGATTTCAGTGTGGATAAGAAGAGTTGCAAAGGGAAGGAGGCATCTTAATCCAGCTGCTCCTTTCAGCATACACAATGAGAAGGATGCAAGGGTCTTGTTCCCCAAACTCTTCCTGCTATTCCGTGTCATGTGCCTGGAGTGGTCTCTAGGGAATACCTCTGTCCCAGGGCACCACAGAGGAAAACATCAAGTTTGTGGGTATCTGCAGTAGCACCCCTGAACTCCTTGGCTCATTTGCTTCCCAAGCCAGGCTCTGGGCACTGTAGTCCCCCAAGTCCCATTTCAATTATACAAATATTCTTATTTGGGACCCGTGACCAGAGACACATTAACTGGCTGAACAATACGATTTCTCCAGGAAAGACACAGCTTTTTCCTCTACCCCAGTAGATGAAGTGCCTGGGAACAGAGCATAAAACAGAAGAGAAAGAGTGTAGGAATGTATTTCATTACAGTTCCTTTCTCTCTCCAGGTCCCCAACACCTGAGTCAGGAAGAATAACCTGTACTATTTGAAGTGTAATTAATTTATTTGTGGGGCTCTTCCCATCCTGTCAGTGTACCTAAACGCTTTTCTTTTAGCACTTTTCAGTTATTAGCCCTTCTTTATTTTATTTGTCGTTCAGTAGTATAGGACAAGGACTAATGATTTTAAACTAAGAAAGCATATAATTTGACTAGACATAAGGAAGAAAGTTTTTACAATGTGTATAGTGCAACACTGGAATAGGTTGCCCAGAGCGGAGGTGGATGCCCCATCCCTGGAAATGTTTAAGGTAAAGCTGGATGGGGCTCTGAGAGACATGACCTAGCTGAGAGACATCCCTGCTCACTGCAGCTGGGTTGGACTTGATGACCTCTAAGAAAACCCCTTCCAAACCAAACTATTCTATGATTCTGTTCTTCTATGATTTGGAAGCAGACATTTAACACCTTTGAAGTTGTGAGCAACACCGCTTTTTAAACATTATCTTTACATTTTCTTGTAATTATGGTGGTTTCTGTACTGCACCAAGTCTCTTGTGGTGACACAGGCAAGCAGAGAAGAGCCTGCTGAGGTCTGGTTGTTTAGGCTGGTAGGCAGCCTATCCAAAGCAGCTGTGCAAATCCCCTAGGCATCTCTAAAGGCACTGGGGTTTCACAGTTCTAACAGGTAAGTTCTCACACAGTTCAGAAACTCTCCTTCAGCATAACTCTACAGTTCCAAACAGAAGGGGAAGAAAGGATTGAGCTCACCTTTGTTCCAGCTAACGCAAGGAGAGGGACACAGCATTTGTCAGTCACTACAGCTCTTTTATTAGCAGTGAGTTCCTAAAAATCCTTTGCTTTCTGAGTCCTTGTCTAAGTTGGCATCTCTCACAGGCACCATTTTCCTCCTCTGCCTCAAAGTCTAAACACTTACCCAACAAAGCCCTAGCTAAATATCCAAACGGTTGAGCACAGTCATTAGCCCCACACAACCCCCTGACCCCCAGGCCAGATGTTCCCTCAGATGAGGAATGTAATTCCCTTAGAGTACAAAACACAATGCAGAGCCATGAGCTACCTTGCAGACCAAAAAAATTAAACTCACTTCCCTATCTATACAGTATCATGTATATGTTGCATTATCACAGTACTATACCAAGGTTAGTAAACCCAAATCTGCGTTGGAGGTAATAAACCTGCTGGCTGGACTGCAGCCAATCTCATATTGTATCTAACCTAAAAGAGGTATCAAAGCTAATTACTGACAGAACAGACTAAGTATTTGGCTGCTTATCCTCTATTGAACTCTATGCTGCTGGAGCTCCATTGCTTTCAATACCTGAGCCAGTGAGTTTAAAGCTTACTTGGGTTTGTATTACCAGCTACTTGGGGGGAATATTAATTGTGACCTGGTGCAAAGCAGGAGAGAATAAGATTCTCCTTTTTGCCTCCCAGAAGTGGAATCCTATATGAGACCATTTGTCTAAGTATATATGGTCTTGTTGTCAGATCGTCCTGGCAGAGTGACTTTCTTCTTCCACACACAGCTCTAAATCATCAGTCCTGAGTTCATAGAACAAGGGTATTACAAACAGGGAGTGTCAATATTAATATCTCATTTCATTGTTTCTAATCAGCTAAAATTATTCAGTCAGGGCAAGTTCTGCTCTCTATTATCCTGGTGCAATTCATTGATTTCCACAATGGCCAAGTGTAATTGTGTGCAGAATTTGGCTATTAATGTAATTTTAATAAAAGTTTCTTCATGTATATTTCATAAATCTATTATTTTGCAGTGAGAACTTTCTAATCAGAGAGAAGGTATCACTAGTTATTGTTGCTCCTTTGGTAATGTAGACAATAAGTAATAAATACTGCTGCATTAGAAATGTAAGTGAAAGTGAAAACTGAAAGTTGCTTTAAAATGAGAGTAGATTAAATATAGTACATTTGCTTAAGTATCTTTATAATGTAGCTTGACTTGATCATTGGTTAAAATTACTTTCTCTGGATTTAACTTTTTGTACAAGAGCCTAGAACACCTCTGCACTATTGGAATAAACAAGATGGTTAAATTAAATGCATATTGCGCCAAAATCTTCCCTCAGCAATATCTGTGTATAGGAATTCATAACAGGATTTAAAATCAGAGCTGAAGGTCACCTCTTCTGTATCACAGACCGTTGCATTTCTTCCCCGTAAGGAAATCCAGTAGTGTTACACAAATTAAAACATTTCAGCTCCCTTGAGACCTAACTGTTAAGTGCTGCAGACAGAGATCAGCTGAAACAGAGCCACCACAAATTCTCATGGCCTTTGCAATGCCAGATAACAGAGGTGCAGTACTCTTGTATAGCAGGAAAAAACCAAGAGCCTGTGATACTCTGAATCAGGAAGAAGCCACCTTTGCCTCTGAACATGTGAGCCTGGCATAGGAGGCAAGAACCAAACCAGAGGGTCATCTGTACCACACAGGAGCAGTGTCCAGTTCTTTCTGCCCTGCGGGAGAGTTTTCCTGATCTTGAAGACAAAAACATGTTTGCTTGTCAACTCTGTGTTAGTGGGAACACTCAGCTTCTTCTCCCTACAGTCTCAGCAGAGAAGGACTGATTGGGGAACTTTTCTGTGCTTTGTGATATTTGTCTAGCTTGATGTTCTCCCCCGGTGCTAGCAATCTGTGGAACTAGTGTTTTCCATGTGCAGTTAGAAATTGCCAGAATATTATTTAAAACTCATTGCTACAAAGACACATTTTGTTATTGATGGATAACCTCTAACTTTGGCATTCAATGAATGCTTCATCTGGTGTGGATCAACAAGTTGAAGCCCTTTTCTCTCTATCCCACGCAGCTACAAAAACTCCTATTTGTAGAGAAATAAATTCAGTGAAGAGTAAATAAATTCAGTGACTCCCTCTCAACCACTTCAGTAGGCAGAGGAGAGTAAGTTCTGATGTTATCCCTATAAGATTTTCCACATTCTCCTTGAGCTGAGGGTACCTTTTCATAGTGTCCCTAACAATGCAGTGCATAGAAGAACGATCACTTCACTAGTTCTGCTCATTTATCCCTTTTATACATAGAAATGCCTCTTTTTATCCCACAGCAGCCCCTTACACCCAGCTCTGATGACTCAGGCTCATGTACCCCCGATGTAATTTATTTTTGAGGAGTCAGAGTTTCATCTGATAGGTTTTGCCAGCCTTCTGAAAGGCAGGAGTCTAAATCCAGATGTGAAAGCAGCAAGGAAAATGGCTTTGAGGACTGAAATCCTCAATGGCTTTGAGACTGAATCTTTGACTGAAGGATTGCAATTACTTTCCCAGAGTTGCTGAAAACTGCAGGGATGGCCTTGTTTGAGAGAGGTTCCTCAGATCAGAAGTGTTTGTGTTCACTTCAGCTGCTTAGTGTTGCCAAAGGGTTATAAATACAGCCTAAGGGATAAAAATACTTTTTAAATACACACAGTTGCAATGCTGAGACATTTAGGGCACTTGTAACATAGGTACTTCACATCATCCATATGATAGGTATTCAGGACTGTTCTCAGGTATCATCTAGAAAAGCCTGTATTTTTAAGTCCTAGGCAAATAGCATGAGAGTTTACATTATCAAATTGTCATACAAATAGATCAATTAGAAAAAGAGAATTTGCATGCTTAGAAAGTGAAGGATATGTAAGCATAAGAGAAACCTTGGAAATCGGACATTTGTACTGGATCTAGCAGCATGACTAATCACAATTAGTTCAGCAGAGTAGCATATATCATACAAAATGCTATACTGAAAGCAAAAAATACTCAAATGTGTCATGTACCACACAGAAAAGGAGGAACCAAACTGTGAAGTGCTGTGAGATATAATGTTCAAGGTGCAATACACGATGAGCCAAAATAGAAAGAGATGACAGCAACCAGACAGCAGACCAAAATAAAATAAAATAAAAAATGACATGCTGCCTTTGATCCTGTTTACAAGAGGAAAGCAACTGCACAGTAAAGCTTTCATAGTATCACAGAATCTGCAAGTGTAGGAGAGATTGCTTCTGAGAGAGGGCTTGAACCTGGAAGTTTGCAGGCAGATCTGCCATTAACTTCAGCTGAAGCACAGTGAGCAGGGCGCCAGAAAGATTAGAGTCAAGATAACTCAGTAAGTAGCTTGAGAACAAGAAAGACATATGCAAAGAATAATACCATTGATCAATATCACCCTGCACTGTCCTTCTTTACATTGTATTAGTTCACAAGCTTTGGAGATAAAGTGCATTTTTAATGAAGCTTGAGAATTATGTAAGACTTTACCATCCTCCAAAAGTAGCCACATACTTGTGAAAGGGTTTTAGGATTATTAGGGAAGCATAATTCCAGTCCTCTGCGAGAGCAGAGAAAGAGAAGCAATAATCTTGTACACAGAAAGCAAGTTTTAGAGGGATCAGCACTGCTACCTGCTTCTTGAAAGAGAAATTCTTTTTCAAAAGCTGAGTGGTATTGAACAGCCCCATTAGCTCTCAAAGTCTTCTTACTAGTCAGAGACTTTACAGCACTTATACGGGGTGCAGGGCAGGGAAAAGAAGAACAAACATTAAAATATATGCTTTTTAATATTTTTCAGCCTCTTCTATAGCTGAGCTAGCGACCCACATTTTTGCTAAAGCTGATGTAAAGGAATAATTCTGTCCAACTAATTTAAAAATAAAAAAAGCAAGCATTGTACTGAAACCTATGAATGTTATATGTAAAGTTATATGTAAGAATCATATGTAAAGGTAAACTTCATACCCTGTTTAGCACCTGGCAAAGAAAGTCTCAATGTAATGTCATGTCAACCACCAGACATTCATAACTCAAGACAAGAGCTGATTAATATGAAAGACTCCAGACAAAAATAAAAGTGACCAGAGGTCTAAAAAACACAGTCCAGCTGGAAAGATGGGAAGAATGGATTCCATTTTCTCACAGGACTAAAAGGCCATCATTTTCAAATATGTAAAAGTTTGCTGCAAAAAAATGAAAGGGATACATTGATCTTTCTGTTTATTACAGTGTGCTGGTTTCAAGGTAAACTGGAAGGAGAAATGAGCCCAACTCAAAAAGAGATTACAAATCATAGTTACAATTAATACAATGATACAGAGAAAAAATTGGTTTTAACCCACAAAACCCAGATGTATAACCCAGCACCCAGGGACATGAACAGTATGGTGTTCATTGGCCCCTGTGCTGTGCACCACGAGGTATCCCTGAGTACAAAGCAAAAGGAAAGGAAAACCTGTTGGTGAGGATGATGATCACAGTCTGGTCAAGAGTTGCAATCACAGTCCTGTTGATGTTCTGGTCCTCCTCTAAATCCAACAGGTAGTACCAGAAGTTCCAAAACCCCAAGGTTATGTATGCTCAGGTTTGGGTGGGAATGCCCAGTACCTCCCCCAGGGTGGGGAGTTTCACAATGGGTGATTTACTGTGTGAGTCATAGCATATTTTTGGAATCTTTGATGGCCCATTAGCAGACATGACCCCTCAGGCTGGGTGTGAAGGTGCTAAAGCCTCTCCGATCTCACAGAGTTCTTTAACACCCAGCTTGTAACCTGATGTCTTATTAATGACCCATTATTAACAGTTCATCAGAAATGACAGGTGGAAAATACACAGCTTTGTTTGCAGCAATAAGCTGGTCCCAGCTCCTGTAACTAGGACATATAAGTAGAACTAGAGGTAATAAGTTTAAACTGTTTCAAAGAAACCTTAGATGAGACAACAGGAAAACTTTCCTAATGTTAAGAATTGGTTGAGGTATATGGACTTACCAGCAGGCTTTTTAAAAGGTATATGTGAAAGACAGAAATGTTTACTCATAGCTATTCTGTCTTCAGGCTGAGGATGGGTGAAATGGCTGACATGGCCTATCTAGATTTACGAGCTAAGTTGCTGCCTCTGAAATGAAATACAATAGATTCATTTTAAAATCATACTGCAAAGTTAAGGAGAGAAACTTGACTTTAATTAAAATTGCAGGAGCAGCATAGGCAGGAAACATATTAGGAGATTTGGCCTACGTTAAAACAACTTCTCTAGTGCAGCCTTCGAGGGGCATATTAATGTCTACCAGCAGTAAATATTTTGGCCACTGTCTCTCTCCTGAATGTAGAAGATGCAGAAAATCTCATTCTCCTTGAGGCATTTATGGGACACTGTTTCATTCCTGTTTACTGGACAGATGGCCATGTGTTGACTCTCTAGATGAAGTAGTTTATTGTGGTGTATTAGTTGATTAGCTTTGAAAAACAGTTCTTTAGAGAGAGGGGGGAAAATTGTTCTAAAGCTTTTTCTCTTTTTAGAGGGACTTATTGTTCCAAATTGCTTGCAGCTTTTCTCTCCATATAATGATTATGGAGTGAAACATTAGTGAGTCTGTAAAAGTAGAATAACGACAATAACTAGAGCAAGGAATGAAAATGTTAAACTAACAAATAAAGTGGTCGGTTACTGAAACAGATGAGAAAACAGAGGGCAAATTCTAATACCAAGATATAGCTGGCACAATGCTTAGACCACAGGCAAAGCTTACTGAGTTTGGATTCAGAATGCTAAAGTATCAACAGTGGAAAACAGAGGACTTGCAACAAAAAACAAGCACAAAATAATAACTGGAGGATATATATGAAAGCAGAAGGGAAAATGGTGCAAGTGAAAAATATTATGAGACAGTCTAAAAAGGACAAGTTTGCCTGAGGATGAGGAATTGGAGTGAATAGCTGCACTCCTGCAGTACAGCGTGGTTCTTTCTAAGGCAGGATGCCCCCTCAGCCCTTTCAGCTGGACCCTGCTAACCCTAGTCACCAAAGCATAAGCATGGCAGCAGTGATGTGATTCCTCAAATTGCCCAGCAAAATGAATCTCTGTGCAGTTACATTTTCTTCTGATAGGATGCCAATTTGTGTGCAGCATGCATGGTGTCTATAGGGCTTCGAGATCATTCTCTGACTTCATTTATAAGAAATCTGGGGATCCTACCCCTTTCTAAGGCACAATCTCACACAGTCAGAAGAAAACCAGCTGCTGTTGATAATGATATGGCAAGGCTTATGCTGTGCAGGGTTGATTGATCTGAATTCAGGTGGTGATGGAGAGAAGCCTCATGGACTGAATCATTCCATGACTACAAGCGATCACTGAGTTGTGCTAGCAGCAATAAAGTGAAGTCTTTTGGTTTTATTTAGGTTAGAAAAAGCAAGGCAGAGAATGACTGAAAGGCTTGACTAGGAAGGCAAACCTTGTTAGTTTCTATTTATTTTTACCATCTAATATCTAATGCTTCATAGCTCTTGTGACATTTCAGACACATGCGACGATTGCATGCACTAAAATCTAAGTCCATAGAAACAGGCCAATTTACAGCAACTGAGGAGCTCATTCTTCTATGGACTACTACTGAGACAAATCATTTTGATTTTTAGGCTTTCCTCCAGCAATCAATATTTTTATGGCTTTACTTGAGATAGAAAACAATCGTATAACAACAAAAGTTGTTGGGTTTTGCTTCAGAGTGTTTGTTTTACTTTTTACTAGCTTATTTTGAGCACGGTGGAGTAGCCTCTTTTTGGAAAAAAATATGAAAAAGGGTGAAAAAAATTTATACTCCACTTTGAAAGGAAAGAAGGGAAAAGGCTTCAGTGCACTGCAGATAGGCTGAGGCTCATACTGGCTGTTTGCTCAGCTTTCAGAGGCTGCATTCTCATCCATGCTGCTGTTTACGTGTAAGGACTTGTATTGCCACACAGTCATATGCTGCTTGCTGAGTTCATTTCATTTTGTTTTCTATTTCTGCTTTTCATTCATCCTATATCAGAATTTGTATTTCAAATCAATTGCACTGAAATATCTATAGCTGAAAATTCATATAAGCTACCCAGCAGGAATAAAAAGCACAGTGGCACATTCACTGGAGTCAGCTGGCCAAACTGCCCTGTTCATAAATACATGGGTTTTTACTTCCTGTGTTGCAAGTGGGTGAGAGATAGCAGCTGGGGGATATTGTATAAACATGATGCTCTGGTCTAGTGGTCACAGCCCAATTTTAAAAAATTTTGTTGTGCTTTTTGTTACCAATCTAAAGTTATTCTCTCTGTCAGACCTGTTCTTTGAGGAGCTACTCAGTACATCCTTAAGGTGGGAAATACTTCTTTCTCTGAATATTACTCATTTTGCTAGCATCACAGGCATTGATATCTGTTTCTCAGAATTTGAGAGAAGATTTAGTTCACTTATCAATTCCAGTATTGAATTCTTTGAAAGTGGACAGATCTTTGCATTCAGAAGCATAGAAAAATATTTCCAAGTATCACTCCATTTGTTTTGCAATTTGACAAGAAAAGATTAGCACAAAAGAATGGATTAGTTGCTGGTTGGCAGCTTCTTCAACATTTATCTCTAACATTTAGCTAGTTAGCTAAACTAGATTTACCTACATTGCCCAATGTACAGTAAAATTGGTTTAAAATTCTGTGCAGTTAAATAATTGTGAACATAATTATTTGGATCTCTTCCTGGTGTTCTTCCTTGTAACTTCAGTTTCCTAGCTCAATTTTTAAAAAAAATTTGAAATCTGCAGACATTTCTGTAAATTTTGCAACAACTTTTTAAAGTCCAGAATCTGCCAACAATGGAGTCCTAGAGTAAAGCTCCCAGGCAGACGCATCTATTCAGAATTACCAGAGGAGTAAAGCAGCACAAGACAAATCACAACCAAAGAGAGCCCAGAACATCCCTGTGCTGTCAATAAAATGCGGGGTTTGTCAATCTCAGTTCTGCTTCAAACTCATTGCCTCTCTCTAACTATAAAATTATAAACTGCCAAGATTAGCTACAGTATACAAAAGGCTAGTAGCTTACTGAGTGTTTACACAGTTTTCTGTCAGGGAAAAAAATGTATTTATGAAGGACTGGGGGGAAAGTAAGCACTGCAAACATTGTTGTTTTGTATTTATTTCTTATGAAATATTTCATCTGCTAAGATACTGCTGACAGCCTTAGTCATTTACCAGTTTGATGCCCCTTTGCAAGGGCTGTGCTATTGACACAGAATCATTTCCCCCTTCATAATAATATTTTCATGCCTCACGTCATTCCCACCTGTGGCTTTTTAGTAATTAATGATGTTACAATGCAAATTCTAATCAAGCTGCATATGTATTTTGTTCATTTGTTTCCTTATGGGAAACATTTTAATTTCCCCTGGCCTTTATGCAGCAGCTGCATGTCCTTCTGATTATTTCTTCTGTTGAAAAGCGGTCAAAGTGTTGTTCAGGACAAAATTTGGTCCAGCTGTAAGTAGGTGAAACTCTTTTGGCCCAGAATGTTCTAATCCCCACGCTATCTAGTTTTATTAAAAGCTAGGCAAATCATAGAATCCACAAGATGTGCAGTAGCCTAAAGACAGACAGAGAAACGAGAATTTTGGGACTACCAAAGCAGAATGCTATAGTCAGTGTTTTGAAGATTGCAGCAGCTCTAACGCACAGAAAATAAACTTTCCTGCTACACAATGCTGTCTGCTAAGAACATGCCTGTAAATATCATCTGCTTCTTGTTTATGTCTATGAACTAGGTTAAAGCATTCAATATAGAATTTTCTTATTAACATACAATTTAATGTATTTTGAAATGAATTCTAATGCATATATAGCAACTTATCTATTATTTTAAACCTCTGTTTTGCTGCAGGCAAACATAAAGACAGCCATGCAGCTGAAGCATAGGCCTGGGAGTGGGGTGGTATACTAAGATCTGTCATGGCCTTCACATTTATTTTACTTCAGTCCTATGAATCTTTTGAGTGATGCCTTAAGATTTTTATATATTTGTAGATTTTAATATAGCTGTATAGTTTCTCACACTTAAGGTAGCAGCTGACAGTTTCTTAACCCCTTTCTGACGTTTTGTGCCACATTCTTGAAATTCTGTTTAATGGTCTTTTCAAGGAAAGAGATTTTAGTAAGGACATCTTGTCTGGGACATATGCACCTAGACCGGAATAATAAGATACATTGTAATCAAAACAAGATAGAGATCCCAGAACCCTTGGTAAGGCTCCAACAGGACAGTTCTAAGGGCGGTACCAAGGGCAAATGGTTTTTGGGTTGGAGGCAGCCGCTAAATACAGTAATTGAAAAGCTATAAAATCGTGAGAATTCTATGCTGGGATGTGCGCCTATGTACTCTATGCACCTGAAAGCTTTCATTAAAGAGCTGCTCTCTACCTTGCCTATACTAATACTGTTTGGAAAGGGGTTTTCCCCTCCATTTTAGGCAACATTAGGACTCATTTTAATCTTCTGTAAAATGGAAACAACACCTCAAATGCGTTGCAGGGGCTCTGGGAGGTCTATTTCTTCAAAGGTCTGACAATCTCTGCTACAAAACAGTGTAACTACTGTAACTATTGCTTTTACATATATCTTTTACTTCAAGGAGATCTGAAGCTGTATCTTCATTACACCTTAATAGCCTGCATTTTTGTTTTCTCTTGTAGCTGGAAGCAGTGTTATAAATTAAGTTCCAAACACTGGGGGTGGGGGGGGGAATCATCCTCTTTTTTCTTCCTGAGTTGTCCACACTGCCTTTTTCTGCTCTGTTAACTTCACACAGTTTCCACATGTGAGGTTTCAGCTGAAGGGTAAAAATACACCTGAATAGTTCTTGCAAAGTAGTGACCTATCATGGGCTGTCATCTGTTTTGCAGACCTCTTGCATCTGGAAGATGCTAACGAAAGGAAATCCCTATAGCTGGAAAACCTCAGGTAGTAAATTTAATTGAATAGGGAGAGAGGATTTGTGAAATTCTTTCAAGTAGGCATTTGTTAATGAATAAATAAATAAATATTTTGTAATACTGGTAACATGTCATTTGATCCTATAGTTTTCTCCCAGAAAAAAAAAAATACTGCCTGCAGATCTTGACAGTCTATTCAGTTTTGACTGCCATGCTCTCTTCTCCACTTGACTATGGTACTACACCATGATCATTCCTGAGCACTGAAATAGAAATACTGTAATTTCCTGACAACAAGAACTGCTCCCAACACCAAATTTTCCTTGCAGAGTTCCTTTAAATGCTCCTCCCAGTGAAAGCATCTAGGTTCAGACCTATTCAGTGTTCACGGCCATCTAAGAGAGGAGACTCAACTGTGGAGGTCCTTGTCCCATTCTTCTGAAGGCAGTACGGGAACTTGAACGGACTGAAAATTGAACAGGCACATCCAAGGATATACTGCTTCATAAATTGGTAAACACTTTGTTTCTTCTGCAGCCTAGATATACTTGAGGACTAGCCTAGATTTACTGGAGACTCACTGGAGAAATTTCCTTCACCTTTCCAGAATGTTTCTGTGTGCTATTTACCCGTCCTCTGTTTTAGGGACTTGTCACAGTCCTCCTTCCTGTATATCAGTGATCTGTAATTCTTCTAGTGAGTAATGGCTCTTTTCTGCTTCTGTATTCACTCTGTGCACCAAGATGCCTGATTTCCCTCCCATGTCTGCATTCACCTCTTCCATCTTCTCCAAGGCAAGTGCCTCTATGGCTCTCTTCATTACTCTGTTTCCAGTACATCAGAGATCACTGCCTCTTCTGCTTTCCATATGGGGGTTCACGTGCCTCCAATTTCCACCTAGGTCTTCATCTCTCATTATCCTTATCCTGCCTATGAAGTTAAAAGAGTTTTGAAATTTGGTTGGGACTGATCTTGCTTTTATGTAAGAAGGTACTTTGTAATCTGAAGAGAACACCAAGTTTGATAATAGTGGGTGGATTTTCACAGCCAGGTGGAGGGTGCGCTTCTCATCATGTTTTCCAGTTGTTTGTAATTGAAATCAATTGAATTGTGTTCCAGCTGCTCCAGACAGCTCACCTCTAAACTTGTGCAGTCAGTGGGATGCATCTCTCAAAGAGTGTCATGCTACCCCCAAACAATAATACAAAATTAACCTGAAGGCAAATCCTGATAATCTCAGCCACCTGTCCCATCTGTAAGTGCAGGACTAGTCATGTTGCTCTACAAGCAGGCAATGATTTGGAGTACCAGCCACCTTGATAAGTAAAACTTGTGAAGAACTCTGTGTGCAGCTAAGCTCTCCATAGCAATATTAATGAACAATGACCTTGCTTTGGAAATATACGGTGTGATTCTTCAGTCCTTCTCCACTGTCTCTGCTGGTTTTTACTGTGTTCAGCAGTCTTGAAAACTTTGGCCCTGCTGGGAGACCTAGAGGATTTAAACTCTAGTTTAGTAGCTCTAAACTTTAAAATGTGCACTCAAACAGGCACACTTGCACTTACAGACACAAAGACTCACACTATAAAAGAGTTTTTATTCATTTTCCAGCAGACATCTGTCATCATAAATGATCACTAGCACCTAAGAGCACCGCTTGCTTTGTGTATGGATACACAGAAAAAGTCTTTGGGACAGAAAGATCAATTAAATTAAAATAATACTATGACATTTTTTGCAAAAGCAACCTCTCCTTTAACTGAAAATAAGACTTTAAGAAAAGCATTTCATTTCTGTATCATCATTTCTCCCAGCTGTACAATGGGATAATAACATTGCTTTATCTCACTAGGATTCTGTGAAGAAAATTCATTATTCTTGTGAAAGCGTCTACTACCAGAGATAAAGGGTTGTGGGAAAGCCTCTCAAAAACTAGTTTTGTTTGGGCTTATCATTGGTCACAAGTAAAGTTTAATATATTCATATGCGCTTGCTGTTTTTGGACCAAGTTCAACACAGGCACAATTAAAGCAAAAATACAAAGTTTGAAATTCTTAAAATGAAAAGTTAATGTTCCAATTCAAGAAATCAATACTTTGAGGTTAAGAAACAGTGCCTACACTTTCAAAACCTGTCCCTTTCTGAGCATCAGTGTGGCATTTACTGGCATAAAGGGAGAAAGAACATTCAGAAAACTCAGTCTATGGCATTTTCATGGTGCTGTGAAGACTTATTAGCTTATTGTGAGGACTTTTGTTAGTGCTAGAGTGAGGAATTCTCTTCAGTGCTCTACTGCTTCGTTTTGATACATACTGGCAAGGATACGTCCTGCCCCAGGCTGCTTCAGAGATACAGAGCCCTTCAATTCATGTTGCAGTTAAAGGATCAGTCTGAGCCTCTGGGAAGTATACGGTTACTTCTTCTTTTTTTTTTTTTTTTACATAAGTAGGGACAGTATCAATGTTCTCCAGCAATCTTCATCACACAGCTTTTCACAGAAAGAAGAACAAAAGGTAGAACAAAAAAGTACAGGTTGTCAAAGATGCTGTCGCTTGGAACATAGTTCTCCTGAGCTGTATCTTAAAGGGGAGATAAAAGAAAAGAAACTAAAATATTTTATGTGTGTTTGAGATGAGCTCAATGCGATTCCTGTTGTTTCTCTGCTAAAACACATCACCGACTAAAGCAACATAAAGCTCAAAACGCCGTCTTTGAAAATAGTTAGACAAACATTACTTAGAGGCTTGGTTGTTTGGTTGTTTTTCAACTTTGCTTTAGCCTGTCAGACTCAAGAACTGTCTCTCTCTGCCATTTGCAGACTCTCTCTCTCTGCCCCCTTGCCATTTACAAGGGTTTAGACAGTTACTGCTAGTCCCCTTCTACTTTAGTACTTCTGCTATAAATAACAAGGTGTGGAGCAATGAGCATCATCAAATGCCACTGCACCACAATGCAGTAGTGCGTGAGGACTGCACGGCTTACAGAAAAATAGGGCCAGCCATCAAAAACTCATCATTACTTTGTGTCTATGCATCCAATGGGCAAGTCACACGACAGTCACTCCTGCCCACCCCTGATCTCACCCAGGCCATATAGACTGTGTTTTATATGGATATGTTTATGTCTCCTCATCGGCTAGCAGCAGGCAGTCTGATCTGAGAGCTGAAGTTCGATATTGTAATATTGAGAGGAACATTTGCCTGAGAGGAACATGGTGACTACCACAAGAGACACTGCTGGTTACAAGCTGCGTTTTATGTCTGCAGACAATTTTAATTTGTGTCCTGTTCCACACCAAGCCTGCCATTACTTCCACACAGTAAAGGATTGCATTTTGAAAACAGTAAGGGGCAAATTCACTTCCAAACATTGATTCCCTTTTAAATCACAAGGAGAAAGAGAGCAGGAATCCTCAAGGAGTTGGTTCTCACACTCCACAGGCACAAAACCATGCAGATAACAAGCAACCTATTCACCTCCTGAACTAGAAACATCTGGTCTGAGCTACTTGTCTGGCATCCACCTGTAGTCAGGAAAGAATGAAAAACACTGAGGAGACTGATTTATCCAGTGTTAAAGCAGGTGTCTCAGAAAAGCAGCATGAATTGGCCTCTGGAGCTTATCTCCTCCTGTTAATTATAAGGGTAGCCTGGAAAACTGGTTTAGAGTAGATACAGGACTTCCAGGCAGCTTAAGTTAGATGAGCTGACTTCCAGTACTGGTTGAAAGGAGACTACATCAGAATGCACTCCACTTCTCCTATTGCAGGCTTTCTGCTATGCAGAGAGTGCAGGCAAAGCCCTGGCTTAATTTAAGTCCTTGGCAACTCTCTAACCAGACTAGGATTTCCCCTGTCATACCTACTTCTGATTCTTGCACTACCACAGCCTCACAAAACGACCGAGTGGGAATCACTGCAGTAAAACCCTTGTCCAAATATTTCACAGTGTAAGAAAAGAAGTCACGCATTTCTGAGAGATTCAAAAATTCTGTTTCAAAGCTTTTTGCAACCTTGCCTTTATTTTGTAAAATGTTATTTTCTTACCACAAAATAATGCCTTGATTGTTAAAGTGGCTCTTTTTTCACTAGAAACCATAAAAAATTGAGGTAGTATTCACCAAAAACCCAAAGACTATTTGTACTGTTGAAATAGGCTGTGGCAGAAATGGAGTGGCTCTGGGTTAATTCCCAAATACCAAGTTTAAACCCAGTTACTGTATGGCTTACTGGAGAAAGGTGCTGTGTAAAATCAACACAGAAATTGGGAAACAAGCAGGAAAGCCAAGAAGCAACCTCAGACAAGATACTTCTCAACAAACACGTGGGAGATTTACAAATGCAGGAAGAGGAGACGATAAAAGATTTCTGCAATAAAATACGCCTCTTTATGCAGAAGGGGATAGGTTTTTCACAGGCAAGTAAAGGAGAGAAACAGACAGAGGTTACAGCTCTAACCGCAGCCATCAGGGCTGACAGAGAACAGGAAGCCTATTTAGTAGCTCTGTCAGCATTTGGCAGCAACCCAACTAAGATAGACATGCAAATTGGCTTTTGTTGTTTTAAAATCCTCTTTATCTTATCTTCTGTCTCTGCTGACTTACCTACACCTGGCAGGGGCTTACCCCAGCTGTGGCCCTGCTACCCATCATACACCTCTGCAGCATGGTAGGAGTTGCACCAGAGCTGCAGGTGGGATGCAAATCTCCAGAGGGGCCTCCATTGGGCACTTGCCATCAGCATGTTGCAGCGCAGTTCTCTGATCATCCAGATTTTGGCTGTCTCAAGGCATAAGTAGAGTTTTCATCGACCCTCAATATGCTGTGCTGGGCATGCCTCAGAGAAAAAGGGATGAGAGATTCAGCTAACTACAAAGAAATTAATTGTAAGTATACGCAAGTATGTATAAATACATAAAATATACATATTGCGTAAATGTGTATCTGGAAGCATCAGAAAAAGATAAATTTGCCCAAAATTTAATGAAGGGTAAGTAACAATATTTCCTTCTCTCTCAACACATTCTTTCTCCACCAATTTCAACCTGCCTCTGCCTTCCACCCCATTCATCAAACATGCTTCCAACACTAATGAGTTCAGTGCTCAAAACAGAGCTGCCAAGGGCAAAATATCTGTCCTATCTTGTTATGGCAGAGATGAAGTCACACATGGGTTGTCGAGTTATCAAGACAAGCTGGAGGATATCTGTAGTTTGAACCTCAGTCTGTTGTTTGCCCAAGCCTCTACACCCGAAGTGCCCTCTATGCAGCAGGAAAGGTGCTACTCAGAATATTGTGACTGGGGCTTCACTGAGCTTTGAGCACACACCAGTCCGAGGCATGCTTTACTGCACTCTGCACAGCTAACCACAAATTATCTCTAGTACAGTTTCCAAGAAATAATAGTGGCCGAAAAAAAAACCATTAAATTTTTAGCAGTCTCATGAATGCTTGTTTCTTTTACTTAACTCTATATTTCTGAGACCATAGGGTGCACTTGGGTCAAGTTATCAAGGTTTTCTGAGGTACCACAAGAATTATAAATCTGTGCTTTTAAAAATAAAATATGAGATATGCCCCCAGAATCTGGGACTTCAAGAAAAAAGAAAAAAAAACAACAAATATCATGAGACTCCATTAAAATCAGAAACTGACAACACTGTGACCCAGAAGTGACATGGAAAAGACAGCATTATTTCTATGTATGCTGAGACTCATATTGTTAACTTTTGAAATACCTTGTAGAACAATATGGGACCAAATTAATTGCTGACATAAGTAATTTCACCTGAATAAGGTGAAAATTCACCTAGATAAGGAATTTTGCCAGGCTTGTCTGTGAAAAACTTTGGCTCGGGGTGTTGTTTCTCTGTCCGTTTGAGTAGAGCACAGGCAATTTTCATATCGGCAGGGTAGCTTTTCTGAAAAAAAAAAAAAGGGAGATAGATTTTGGAAACAAAATTATTACTTGCAACTGTGACAGATACCATGGTGACGCTTACAAGAATTTTTCCTATTAAGCTTTAGCAAGTTCTAGTGCCACAATAAATAACCTTTCATACAGGGAGACTTCAGAAGGAACAAATAAGGAATAATACAAGTAATTCTAGAAGTTTAAGAAAGGATTTTATTGCTTCAAACTTGAACCGATAATGTAATAGAAAAAAGAAAAAAAGGAGCTGAACTATATGGAATTATTTACCAGAGTATCCTCATTCCTAATCTATAATTTATATGCACATTTATTTTATATTTCTGTAAATATAATTAGATGCACTTGGACTCCAAATGAAAAGTATCAGATTATATATAAGGCAGCTCAGAAGTATCTGAGGTTATATAACACTTCCAATGAAATGCCTATGAATCTTTTTTCATACCTGGTAGTCAATAGGGGATTTTCCTCCCAATTTCCCATTCTACTGAGGCTTCAACCCCTCTTTCCCTGAGAAATTTAGCTTTGCAAGGACAGAAACAAAGAATTTTGAAGGCAGAAAAAAGTATAAAGTTAAGTGTTTTCTGTATAGATGAAATGTGCAGCTGAGTTTACAGAAGGATTTCATAATATCAAGACCTACAGTGATCAAATATAATAATGAGTATCTCAGAGTCTGTGGTGGCATGAAAGGATTGTGCATTAGGGAGAAAATTTATATTCTGTTTGTTGATGTCTTGTAGATTGAGCTATGCTAGAGGGATATAAATCAATGAAGATGCTGCTTTAGTATTTAAGTCCATTATTAATACAGTCCAACATGTTTTAATCAGAATACGAGTTTTTGGGTTTTGTTGGTTTTTTTTTTTAAGGAAAAAAAAAGGAAAGAAAAACATATTTAGTTTTTCAAATTATTTAAGACAAATTCTATTCCTTATTGTACACATGCATATATAATCTGAATGTTTTCCATTTTCAGCTGATCCTACTCAATCATAGATATATAAATAAACATGATACATTTTCACTGGTGAATACATAGAAATCCTTTGTTAGGATGGCAACTGTGTAACCAGAATCTGTAACTATAGCTAGAATTTCCCTCTCTAAGAACGCAGGTTCCCTGTCCCTCCATATCTCCCTGACAGTCCTTTAATCTCCCTTCTAAGCAGTTATCATTTCAATCTAAGCGTTCAAGGTTGAGACAGAAAAACAAGGAGAAGCCATGTGGTCTGATGGTACAGGAAAATGTTCACTCTCTCAACGAGCTATAACTCCACAGTGAAGATACATGTTAGGACACAAATAGAAAAGGAAAGTGTAGTCAAAATATTCAAAAGGAAAAGTATAAAATATTCCTGGGCTAACATGCTAGGTCACTATATTTCTGGGGTATACCAATATAAGCACCAAAACAAATGTCTAAATCCTTTAGAAGTTAACTTTAGGATTCATGAAGCAGCTACCAAACTCAACAGCTAAGATTCCTCAGTCTACAAGAATGTTTACAGATAGAAAAGAAACGGGGAAAAAATAGATAAACCTGAAAATAGTGACTACTGGATGCTTATATCCAACAGGGTAAAAAATGAGTTCATGTAATAAAGCAGTATAAAGGTTTACTGTTCAGAAAGGAGCACTTGGAGGATTTTAGTAAACAGGAGTTCAGTCCTACCAGCAGAACTTTAAGGAAATCAAGGAGAACTTGACATGTATAAGGTTTACAAAAAACAGAAGCTATCAGTAAAAACTGGAAGAAAGCTTTACAATCCACCACATTTTCCAACTCCATTGTGATTAAGTCTCTAGACTTACACAGAAAAGCAGAAAAAATACGGAGAATAAAATGTCAGATGAGCAAACAATTACAGGAAGTTTAAAAAATCTATTACATAAAAGATGGGAAAGCAAAAAAAAAAAACACCCAAAAATGTAGTCATTTAGTCTATTAATTATGTAGAACAAACAAACCAGACAAGTAAAACAGCAGGATTGATAAAAAAAAAAATTTAAAAATACCTTTAAAAATAAATTGGATGAAAGAGGTCCACAAATCCAGAAGGGTGAATAAATGTGTAGGAATGCACCAGGAGATATTTTGTTAGAAATTTAAATAAAAAGTTATTTTAATTATTAAAATGGATTCAAAGCTTTCTGAAGCATACATTGAACACCACTGCATTATATACAAAGGAGAGGTGGGAGTGCAGCAGCACTCAGATAATATCAGGAAGGATTCAGGCGGGCCAGGAGGGAAAACCAGGGTGATTTTCTACTCATATGGAGAAGCACAGGAGTAGACACGTGGAATGCAAGACACTGTATTGCCTGCATCCTCTCTTGTTATTTAAAAAAAAAAAAACAAAACAAAAAAAGCCCACCACCACAATAAACCCCATGACTGTTAAAGTCAATGGAGCTGCAGCAATTTAAAACAACAGTCTTTCTCACTGTATAGCAGCATGGTTGAAGAATTCCCTTATGTTGAAGGAAAACACATTTCTCCCTCACAGTCCAGTGAAGAAGTATTTCCAGCATAACCCATCTTTATAAAAATACCTCCATGATAAGAGTAAAAACTTAGTCATCACTGATGAAAAGAGGTTCTCCCTTCTGGGGAATACCTGTGCATGCATGTGAATGAGTTTCTCTTCCTCTCTTTTACTTTTGAGACATCTGGTTTTAAGTTTTTTTGATGAGGCATAGGCATATCATAGGTAGGCCTGATCCTTGAGGCCTGGGCTTGAGCTTGGCTAATTCCAGAAAACCCTGTGAAGCACAAATGGTGCCAGATACATAAAGCAAGGACCAGCTACAAAAAGATAGGGGACCACAGCTTTGATCAATAGTTTTTTTCCTGGATCTAGTTTGGCAGAGACAAACCATCAATTGTGCTGGGTAACTAACGGAAAAAATGTTCCATGAATGTGGCATAAGACTTCCACAGAAATAACTCACTGAGTAAAAGTATTCCAAAATCGAATCTAATAATGCTGCATAGAAAAATCTATTCTACCAGTCTGGAATTCAAAGTATCATAAAGCTAGGAAACTGTGCAAGCAACATTAAACAAGACAAACAAAATGTAATCCAGAGCACTTGTAACAAAAGCATAGAAAAAGGAATGGGAGAATAAAAGTGTGAAGGCAGCCTAATGCTTCCACAATTAATAGATCTACTTAAAAAAAAAATCAATTCAGTGCAAAGTTAGAAAGATGTCAGAAAGGAGCAATTATTCATGGCTAATTACTTTTTAGAGGATGATGACAATGGGTTAGTTTTCTCTGGTATTGATGAAGAAAAACCTCTGGGGAAATCATTTGCAAAGGTTACCAAGGATATGAATTATTCTCTGGTATATATGAAGTACAGGAATATGAAAGAATGAGTAAAATACTAGTGTAGTGAAGGTCATCAAGAGAACTCAGCTAATAGCATAAATTACCGCTTTAGAGATTCAAACATGCCATCAATATGTCTAATAATGAATGATCTCCTGGAAGGGATGATTTGTAATAAACCCTTCAGATACTCACCAGAAAGAAGACTTTAGAATAATTCACTTCAAGAGAATATGGAAAAGACAAAAATACATAATTCAGCCTGTAATTGTCCCTGTGAATGAATTAAAGGGAAAAAAAAATACAAAGAAAAAAAACACAAAAAAACCACCAAAAAACAACCCCTTTACACAGGATTGTACTGAGGTTTCTCTTCCTGCAGTGTGGGGTGATGTAGTACATTCCCTTGTCTTACAAACACTTCTCCATCCCTCTCCAGAACACCTACCACTGTCTTCTCCATTTTATCTTCTCTCTCTTTTGTGCACTCTCTTTACCCCTATTTGTGGCTTCATTATTAGTTTTCTCTTCGGTACATCCACTCACAACAGTCTTGCCTATACTAGTCTCTCAGATAGATAGCAACAGCTTTATCTCCTGGAAAATTAGCCTGTCTCACAGTCCCCCTATCCCAGTGGGCTCTCCAGCCTAATTTGCTCACAGCCCTTATTAGTTGTTGACATCCCTGCTCCAAGTGCCCTATAACATTTGAAAATCTGATTATAGAGTCTATAGCACTCATTATAAATTCTCCTTCTCATCCCTCTCTCCCGCCTTTAAGCTGCCACCTCACCACCTCTGCCATTTAGCCTGTCCATTATACTGCTCTGCACCCATTTCTGTGGAGCTCTCCCTTCATGTTTTCATTTGTTCCCATCTTGATTTTAGTAACTAGGATAGCCACACATACTGCTGTCACATTTATATGCAACCTTTGTAGTAGCTGAGGGGCTCGACGTTAGCTCTATTAGCTACCAGTTCCTCTATAACTGCTTGCCTGATTATGCAATTAGGCAGCAGTTCCTAGACTCCAGGTAATGAACATACATGAAACCTGCATATGTTATGAGATGTTACCAGATTGTCGGCTCTTCTATTATAAGATGACAGAAAGTTGGGTTTTTTCAACCTCAGCATGGAATTATTTAAAAAAACATCAGCTTTATTATCAACCATGTAGACTTCTGTTAAGACAGTGTGTAAAAATGCCCTGCCTGTACTTACAAAAGGAGTGAGCACGTGATACTCTTTTGAATGATGACATTAATATTCAAATTATAAAGTACAAAACTAAACAAAAAGCCTAGACTGCCATTTTCATACATTTTGATCCTCAGTGCAATTTATCTTGCAATTAGCAAGTCCTCTAGACATGACTTGAATATGCCACCTGCTCTTTCCAAAACTTATGTTTTACAAGGGGGGCCTCATCGCTCACATGTTGGGGGGTGGGGGGGAGGAAACAAACAAGAAACAAAACAAACAAAAAAAACCCCCACCCAGATCTTGTGAGATAAAAACAGGCCAGCAAGAAAGCCAGGAAAAAGCTCACCTACCTTTGAGAGCTATCACTATGGAGAAGTCTGAGGGCAAGGAGGCTGCAGCTGCCTGGAGGGGAGTGCAAGTAAAGAAAAGTGTTTCACAAACAGCTCACCTGCTTGGCAGCTAATAAAATCAGTAGAGTTAAGCTGGCATAAAAGTAGCATAGGGGAAGCCAGACGTTTTAAGTAGAAAAAAAATTGTGTTCAACCTGATACATACCTGTCACCTAAAATTATGGCCTCCTTTGGCATAAGGAGGATACAAAGGGTAGGAAAGTTTTAACACAAGAATTTCCTCTACAAACAATCAGAATCAAACTCATATGAGTGAAAGGGTTGATATTTGAGCTTTTGTGGTAATGGGGATTCAATACTGCATTTTCTTGACCCAAATCTGGTCTGATCACTGATTTCTGGGCAAACAACTCTGGAATGATGCGAAGGGGAACCAGGCTTGCAGAGCAGTCATTATTCGAATGCTTTTGAAAATATCTAGCATATAAGATAGTAAATACACAAAGAACTGGTAGGAAGATCAATAATAAATCAGGCAGTAAGTACAAAAGTGATTCTTTTTCTATGCAATTACAGATTTTAAATAATCTCATTTGTATTTATTTTTTTCATTTTCTCTGAGCCACCGACCTATTAGTCTCTAAAAATATTGTTTGTTCTCTTTTGACTGGCAGTTACTTAGCAGAAAGAAAAAAAAGGAAAGAGAGAGGGAGAAATGAAGTGAGACAGAAAGAAAAAAGAAAGAAAATCCTCCTCATGTGTGTAAGTGCACATGTTTGCAGAACCATTTGGACCTCATTAGATATGTTCACTAGGTTCATTAGGTGAAAATGTCATACTCCTAAAAAGAAAATTAAAAGATTTTAGCATATCCAGAGCATCTATTAGAATGGTATCAAAAGTTATAAATTCCAAAGTACAATGTCTGACAGCAAGCTGTCTTGAAAGCAATAGATTCATTATAAAAATGCTAGAAGTGCATACATCTCATTGACTGTTTATCATTAACTGCATGGAATGCTGATAGCAAATGTCTAGCTCTAATTTATATTTCCAATGACTCTCAAATCTATTACTCACCTTTCTCTAGTTTTATAGCTCCTCTGGACAGAATAGAAATTGAACAGTCAGAGTAGGTTTTGGAGGGGAATTTTCTGCTGTTGCTGTTCTCTATTATCTCATCCCTCCAGCCTGAGCTGTCCCTGACATGTGATCAGACCCACACTGCCCAAGTGTTTCTCAGAAAATAAGACTTGAAAATAAAAAGGTAAAGAGAGATATTTAACTCCACTTCCATTTTAAGTCTTACAGCCATTTGACTCTAACAAACACACTATGGGTAAAATCCTAGAGGTGCACTCAGGTGTGGTACAAGAAAAAACTCTGTTAAGGATAGCATGAGTTTTAGGAGTAAAAAAACAAGACAATAAATTTGTGAAATATTCAATAAACCAAATATTCATTTGTGCCAAGGTATGGGTTCAAGAAATCTGATCTTGTAAAGAACACTTTACATGTGCAGAAACACTATAACAGAATCAAAGCTAAAACTGGCATATGAATCCATTCCAATTAACAGAGTTTAAAATTCATATAATTGCGTACGGGGAACTATCTTTTCATTTTTATTTTTTTAAAGTCTTATAGCTGTTAGATTAATTACCTACCCACTTCACTGAACTTACAAAAGGAAGGATTTATTCTGTTCCCTTTAAAACCAGTATACAGGTTTGTACAGGTGAGCTTTAGAAAGCTACTAGAGCTATGGAGCTTGTGAGCCCTCCCTCATGCAGCAGCCTCTAAGCCCAAGCTCTGGAAGCACAGGCTTGCTATGCAATTTTTCATGGCAGATTTTATTTCTTTTTTGTTGACTATACCTATTACATTTCTTCCTTTTACAGCACATCCACAAATGTTAGAAAGAGGACAGGCAGTAATAGCAGAGCTTAGAGCCATATTTTTCTTGTGAATACTGAATTCTGATGTAGCAAAAGTTTGCTAGAGAAATCTGCATTCTCTGTTTTTTTCCAGAGGGAGAAAGGGGAAACAGTTCTGGTTTCAGACCCCCATGTAATGTAATCTGACAATTAATCCCTAGAAGAAAACCCAGCATGTTTGTTACATGATCAACATTCAATACAGCATTTTTATTGAAGCAGAGTATAAAAACAGTTCACATAAAAACAATGTATGATGAAATCTTAGCAGGTATCTAATGTATGCCCCTTTTGTGTGAAGGACTAGGTGAGTGCAGTTCTGCCTCTATATAAGATTTGAGCTGCATCTGGAATATTTTAAGAAATGATAACTTATATAAATGTCTCATGGCAGATCTTATCCAGAGTACAGAATAAGATCTTGGAGATAAACAAGTCTAGTACTGAAGTTCACGCTCATACACTCATTTTAGAAAAAACTATCTATACAAAAATTTTTCTCTTCTCCCTGCAATAAAATGATGTTTTCAAATCTAACAAAAGATCTAAAGGAATCAAGGAAATATTTTTTGAAAAGTCACTAAAATCAGTCACTTTCTTATACCTAATACCATTATCAAAAGATTTATTTTGTAAGGTAGCATGTTATCCTGAAAATCTTCCATCCATAACTGGAATTACAAGTGAAATTTTCACTTATAAAGGTAGCTTCACTGTGATCTGATGGATGGGAAAGAGGGATCAGGTGGTTAAGCAAGATACGTTATACAACTGAAATGCCCAAATAATGAAAACGCAAATGTTAAATTACACTATAACTGCCTACATCAAAGCTATTTTCTTTACAACATAAGATAGATTTACGTGAATGTCAAATGTGAAAATAACTAGGTAGGAAAATTATTATTCAAAGATTGTGTGATGGCAGATTAAATCACATACCATAGTTAAAAAGAAATTAATTCTCAGTAGGTTGTGTCCAGGTTGCCAGCGCTCCCATTAAAGGTCTGAAAGCTGTGTTACATCTGGAGCTGAGACATATAAAAGTGATATGAGTATTTTCCATCTCCTGTAACTTATGGACATTTGAAAACAGCCCTATTGTTTGTACTTCCAGAACATGTTGATTATACAATTTCTTTGTTTCCATCACAGCCTACTTGAAGGCCAATGAAGCCCACGAGACTTTAATCAAAGGCCCACACACAAAAGAAAACTGTTATAGAACCATACCATAAAATCATAGAATGGTTTGGATTGGAAGGGACCTTAAAGATCATCCAGTTTCAACCCTCCTTCCGTGGGCAGGAACACCTTTCACTGGACCAGGTCGCACAAAGCCCTGTCCAACTTGGCCTTGAATACCTCCAGGAATGGGAAGTATTCACATCCACAGATTCTCTAGGCAACCTGTGTCAGTGTCTCACCATCCTCACAGGGAAGGATTTTTTCCTAATCTCTAACCTAAGCCTACCTTGTCCTATCACTACATGTCCATGTAAAAAGTCCATATCCCAGCTGTCTTGCAGCCCCCTTTAAGTACTAGAAGGTACTGTATGTTTTCCCCAGAGTCTCCTCTTCTCCAGGCTGAACATCCCCAACTCTCTCAGCCTGTCTTTACAGGAGAGGTGCTCCAACCCTCAGCTCATCTTTGTGGCCCTGCTCTTGATTCACTTCAGCAGGTCCATATCCTTCTTATGCTGTGGACCCCAGAGCTGGAAGCAGCACTCCAGGTGGGGTCACGTGAGCAGGCAGAATCACCTCCCTAGACCTCCTGGCCCCACTGCTTTGGATGCAGGCCAGGATATGGTTTGCTTAATGGGCTGCAAATGCACATTGCTAGCTCATGTTGAGCTTCTCATCCACAAATACCCTGAAGTCTCTCTCCTCAGGGCTGCTCTCAAGCCCTTCTCCACCCAGCCTGTACTTGTGCTTGGGAGTGCCCTGACCCAGGGGCAGGAACTTTCACTTGACCTTGTAGATCTTCATGAAGTTCACATGGGCCCACCACTCAAGCCTGCCAGGGTTCCTCTGGATGGAATCCATTCCCTCCAGCATGTTATTGCACCACACACCTTGGTGTCATTGGCAAACTTGCTGAGGACACACTTGATCTCACTGTTCATGTCACCAACAAAGATGTTAAACAGATGTAAGACTACAAAAGAAGTAAAATGCAAAAGACTTTCCAAGAAATTGCGGCAGAACTTTATGCAGCATGAAACACAAGTGCCTAATATGAACAAATCTGAAAAGGAAAAAATACTACTTTTATGCTGAAATTTAAAAGAGGATACTAGCCATGCAAAGAGAGAGTGCTTCAGATTAGAAAAAAACTTAAAATAAATTTAAGTGAGGAAGGATGAAAACAGAAAAGGTGCAGGGCAAACCGACAAAAAGACTGATCCAAGTTCATAAGGGACCTGTAATATCTGATAAGAAAAACTAATTATGTTGTGTCATTAGGCTGGACTGAAGTAGAGGGGAAAAAAGAAGCTGCAAAGGAAGATGAAAATATTGGACTGTCCATCATGGTGAGGTGTTTTGCTGCAGACCAGAGCAGCCCCTACAGAGCTTTGGGTACATAAAGAGATAGCAGTGCTTGAATCTGACAGGTCTGCTACTCCAAGAAATTCTCCAGCTGTGGGTAGGCTTGGGCAGTATTTTTTTTAATTGAGGCACCTTTACTTTAGTGGTTATTGCATCAAACTGTCAAAACCATACCCTAGCCACTAAGGGCTGTCCTGGTCAGGTGAGACACTACAAGAAGCACTAAGTTCCTGTTCAGCACCCTCACTTGGTCCAAAAAAACTGGTGGCTCAGATTTACTTTTGCTTCTCTCTGCCTTGCATATATATGTCTTACCTATTTATTTCATACCACTGCAGAGGATAAGGGATCAGGCTTATTCTTTCTCATATAATATTTTGAAAAGTCTGATTTTCATTTTAATACAAAAAGAAAAGGGTTTTGTTTTTTTTCTGAACACTGACGTTTTTCACAAAACATGCAGGGAAGTATGCAGGGAATTTTTGTCAGCCTGGAGCCCCTGTGCTGAAGAGAAAGGTTGTGTTTATCAGGGTTGCTGGGAAAAAAAAGAAGATGGCTTCAGGTGCAAGACAGAATTGGGTATCATTCCTGGAGGCCTGGCTTGAGTTTCATCTTGGGTAATTGGACATTTTCTGAGGAAGACATTTTTTTTTCTTTTCATCAAAACAGATCCTATTACAATGACACCCAGGAACAAAAAGAAGAAAATCTGTCCAGGTCACTGCATTTTGCAGCACTAACTATTACAAATCACCACCATCCCTACATCCAGTCTGCGTATGAATACCTGCCACAAAATCCAGTGCAATGCCATTGTAAAATCACCTCCTTCACAAAACATAGTTTTCCTCTCTAACCTGCAGGGAAATAGCAGAATTGCCAGACAATCAAAATACATGTTTCTGAAAAGGTCAAAGGATTCCAGCAAAATATTATATTTCATGTAGCATACAAACCATGAAAATGTTGATATTTCATTATTGAGGAAAAAAATTGTAACAAAAACAAAATCTGACAACTTTTTTTTTTTTTCAGGTTTGGGACAAAGACTATGGCAAAAATAGAAACAGGCAGCCTGCTAACAACATCTGAATATGTTTTTTTGTTTTATAGTCATTCTGTCTTATGTAATAGCCCTTAAACAACCTGGATCTTTAGTTAACCAGTAGAACTTATTTTGTTTCATGGCAGGACTGCCCCATAAAGCCGATACACATGAAAAAAATGCAACTTGATGTCTCTGACCCCATTAAAGCACAAATGAACTTAATTAACTTTTTTTTTTTTAAAATCATCTCCTTCAAATTCCTGGGGTACCAAGGCTACTAGACTTCTTTATTTCCATAAAGTTCCCACCACAGCAGTAATGCACTCTACCAGGCATCAAGCCTGTTAATCAGAAAAGCTTTCAGAGCCTCCTTAGTTCTAAAAGTTTTACTGCAGATAAGTAAGCAGCTGAAACTGCATAAGTTCAGGAACTGCAGTAACTAAAATAGCCAGTTTGGAGTAGAAGAAAATTGAACGCACTTTCTCGGCAGCTTTGTCTCAATGGGGAGAACGGAATTATTCTTCAAGTACTACCATGTGCCAGAAGAAAGCATTACTTAGGACTGACTATCGACTGTCTAATTGCAGCACTGAACCGAATAATTTGAAATGATAGCTATCTAAAGCCAAATTGTAAAGTGAATAGTGAACAAAGCAATAAATAATAGAATTACACATACGATATGTGATTGCTCACTGAATCAGATTGCCAGTAATAATAAAAGCCAAAAGTAACAATCAGCTTCATTACTTCATAAAAGAGGAAATGCCATTAACTATTTCTAACTCTTGTCATCAACATACATTAAGAAAACAAACTGGTAAATTTCCTTTTGATTATACTGGACCTAACCTTAACCTTACTCCTTTCCTATTCCTAAGGGTGGGATTTTTCATACTTCGAAGATGGTTTCAACACTATGGAGACTGTGCTTTGGTCTCTCACAATACTGGCTGTTCTCACTCAGAAAACAAGCTGCAAAGTACACCCAAAAGGAAAGAAGAATGTTGCTTGGGTCAAGGAAGATGCTCTCAATTTGTTCTGGTAGATGTGACTGCATGTCTCAGGTGAGATTCTCCCCAGGGACTTGGATGAGCTGCAGATATTAGGCTGGTATTTGCAATATTCATATGTGTCTCTCTCTATATATATAAATATATATGTGTGTGTGTGTGTGTGTGTGTGTATACACATAAGGAACCCAAATGCTGTCTCAGTTTGAGGGTTATCCTTCATTTGCATTAGGTTTGAAAATGCCCAATTCAAATACAACACAAAATAAATAGACTAGAAATATATTTTTCACTTTGCAGCATGTGCAAATGGAATGGAAGTTTATTTGAGTCTTTCCAGTACAGCAGCAGGGTTACTTGTAAGAGGATAATTTTGCATTTTGCTGTCTGAGAGTTTTTTCTGTATAATTGTTAGTATGTGTGGCAACTGACATTCCAGGCACTGCAAGTCTATTCCTTTCCACTGTTACAAGCAATGTCAGAGGAGGTTCATATGTACCTTTTCCTGTTCTCACTGCATTATTTATCAAATGAATATGAAATCAAAATGTTGATGCACAGAACAATATGTTAAACACTCTAATGTGCAATCCCAGCTGAAATTTGTTGACCTTCCACCATCGGTCAAAGGTCAGTTTCCTACTATTTTAACCAGTATTTATCAGTCTTCCTTGCCCTGTTATATTTTTTTTTTAGCTTTTCCATTTTTCCCCTACACTTTATGTTCGGCCAAAACAAAATAAATATCCACATAAGTCCTTGGTGGTACATTTTATTTTATAGCTGATGACAACAATACCCAAGAGATTTCTGCACATACACCCTTGCTTCCCAAAAAATCTAGAGGCAGGTTGAATCTATAATTTACTTCTAACCTTGCCTGAATACTGTGTTTTTAATGAAGTGCTTTCTCTTACTCACTAATATTTATATTTATTTACTGGCATCTCATATCTACTACAGATTTGGTTTCACATTCAGGTTACCTTCTGAGCAGGTCAGCACCAATTACCTGTCAGGACTAGGATAACCAGATTACAAGAACTTAATGGACACCTTAACTGAATAAATCACAGTTTCACCTCACTAAGAATACCCTACTACCAGGTTCTCTTGTCATACATGTTTAAAAATCCCAATCTTGAAGAACAAGTCCAGCAATAGATTTCTCTAGTGGTTGTTGTGCAATTCCTCTTCCTCATCGGACCCCGCTTTACAATCATGTAGCATCAGTGATTCCTCTTATTATCAATATGGAAATTCATGAGGACTAGGATCACATTGTTATAGGTCTTGGGGGAAAATAGAAAAAGGCATCACTGACCCAAAGATCACATTGTAGATGGCAGCTGCATTCAAAACCCCACAAGAGGGTTAGGAAAACATGTGAGAGAATTGATCGTCATTATAGGCAATGATTTCAGATGATTTGCCTAATAATGCGTGGTGGGTTGACTTGGCTGGATGCCAGGTGTCTACCAAGCTGCTTTATCACTCCTCCTTCCCAGCTGGACGGGGAGAGAAAATAAGATGGAAAACAACTCGCAGGCTGAGATAAAGCATCTTACTAAAGCAAAGTGAAAGTTTGTACACGCTCAAGAAAACAGAAAAAACAATCACTTTTTTCCCAACTTCCCATCAGTGAGCAATGTCTGGCCACTTCATAGGAAGAAGGGCTTCAGCACATGTGGCAGTTGTTCTGAAAGGTAAACAGTGTAAATAACGAATACCCTCCTTTCCCTTCTTTCCTTAGGTTTTATATCTGAGCTGACATCGTAAGATATGAAACATCCCTTTGGCTAATTTGCATCAGCTGGCCTGATCCAGCTGTTCCTGCCCAGGATTTTGCTCACCCCCAGCCCCTTGATGGAGGAATGTTGAGAGACAGCACTGATGCTGTGCCAGCTCTGTTCAGCAGTAGCCAAAACACTGGTGTGTTACCAAGACCTTTCCAGCTACCAAAACAAAGCACAGCACTGTGAGGGCTGCTATGGGGAAATGAACTCCATCTGAGCCAGATGCAATACACAATGCCAAGTGGTTTTGGAGGCTTCAAAGCAAATTAAGAATAAAGAGGCTAAAAACCCACCCACTAGATCTTTCTCTGTAAAGTACCCACTCCCCCTTATACCTGTTAGTTTTAGTCCAAAGTTACTTCCCAAATAAAATTTCATCCAAGCTCTTGTGTATAGACTTTCCCAAAATGCCGGGATTGGGTTTGGGTTTGGTGGGCTTTTTTTGTTTGTTTGTTTTATTCCTATATAGAATGAATTAATTGCACCATCATGTAATTTTTACCTTCAGCTTGCAGAGCTAAATTTGGTTTGCCTGGTTTTGGCCCTTTCTAGGCTAATTGAAATAAGCATCCATTTTCTCCATACTGTTTGTACACCAAAGATTACCTGATACTGTGTAATTGGCATTCCGACAATACTGAAAAATCAGACAGTACTTCTGTTCACTAGGTGAATGTATTCCTCTGCAAGTTCTAGGCATCAGTGAGGTCTAATTATTAATGGCATAAATTTTGCCTACGAAATCCCAAGAAGCATGTCATTTAAAATTGCCAGTGCCACAAAAAGGCACTGACAAAAGGAAATTAGGATAAACCAATTAGAACTGAATGCTAGATTAAAAACTATTTGGGAGAAGGAACAAAGAAAGCTTTGATCGTGTATTGCTTTGAGAGGGACCTAAGGAGAATATGGGCTCATCTTGGACACACCAGCACTATGCCTGTGACTTTAATGGAGTTATGTTCACTGACAGCAGTTAATAGTCTGCTACTATGTACTTCCTAACCTAAATTTTAGATAGATTTGCATTTTAGATGCTTTTAAATATGCTACTTCCTGTGTATGCTAAAGGCAGCCCTCTCATCATCTGACTACAGATAAAAACAAAAAAATGCAGGAAAAAAATAGCTATATACAATAGCCTTAGAAAACATGGATAGAAAAAATCCAAGGGGAATTCATTGCACTAGCCAGGTTTCAAAATAATTCATTAAACAGCTACCACTTGTCCTGTCACTGACTATCAGTCTGGAAATTGATAATGTTCTAAATGTGTCTGCTTTCATCGCATATTCTTCCAGTATCATTGTTGGTAACATTAGCTATGCTCAGGAAGCATTTTGCAGTCTCCATAGCTATTTTATCAATACCACCACAAAACTAAGGAAATAGATGGGGAAAAATAATCACAACAGTCTATGGTTATAGTTGAAAGCATAATGCCTCAGTCTAGCAGACAAAAAAAATAAAGCTTGCCCTATAATCCTACATGACTATGGAAAACAGAGCTTTAATAATCAGGTTGAGACAAGCCAAGAGCATGAGAGCAAGTCTGTCATATTTGTCATTAATGTTCTGAATAATCCTTAAAAACAGTAATCTGTTTATCATTTATCTTTTAATATAGCATTATTATTTCAGGAAAGCATGCAGAGGTTGAAATGGCCTTATTCCAACAATAACAACAAAATCAATCCCTTTCTACAAATTTGATATAGGCAGGCTGTGTACTATTTGAAAAAGTTCGCTGAACCATGAAGACTGGCATATGCACCATAAAATTCAACCTTTATGTGATGAAGTTATTGAACATTGCATTTACCTCAACTAAGGTTTAAAGCAATCATACATATTTTTACTGTCCTCTCAAGAAGGAAGCTTTGAATACAAAGTAAATCAGACTGCTACCTCTGGGAATTTCAAAAGGATCTGAGGAGGTGCACAGAAAAAATCCATGGTGTTCAATTATGATACAGTGTCAAAAAAAAAAAACATGAAAAAATATAAAAAATACATAGTGCAATAATAACATGAAAGAATTTTGTTCTCTAGCTATCTGATGAAAAGTGTATTTTCATGTCAGCTTTAGGAGAAATTATGTACAAAGCCTGTTTGCAACAGAGTCTGGTTTAATTTGTCAAGGGTTTACACTGTATAACTCGATCACATTAATTGCAAAGATTGCCTCCTCTATTACTTCACTCTTAAAGACAAACAAGGAAAATCCAGCTCCTGTAGTACCACCAGGTGTGACCAGTTGTTTTCTTTACACTAGCACCTGGTCATCACAACCTAGTGGTAACTAGTCTAAATGTGAGCCTGGTAGAGTTTTATTATTGTTAATGACAGTCAAAATACTGGAGGCATCAATTTAGGGATCAAACTCAGAAGCTCAGGAGATGCATCTTCCTCTTGTGACCACTTGACATTGACACCAATCTGAGAGAGCAGATGAGTGATTTAGAGATGATATTCCCCCGCATCAGAGTGTTATATAAAATACTCATCTCTCAGATGGTTACAAATAAGCTTATATTAATTGAGTCTTGCATAGGTTTAGATTCAACACAGTACGTACAACAGGGCACAACAAGGTCAATGTACCTTCCAACACCCTGCTCAATAGCAAATATAGCATATTTAGAAAGAACATGCCTAACACTCTCTGATAGCCCTGAACAAACATCGTCAGTTCTGTGACAATCTTTCCTCCAGTAATCTGGTCATTTTAGCAGTTGCACAAGAGTCTAGTTTTAATTTGCTACTCTGCCAGAGGAGATTCTGAGTCACCTCTTCCTTCTACCTTCTACAAGAGTATCCAAACAAATAAGTGACACAGCAGGCCAAAAGGGTGGGCACCACTTGTCTTTAACCTTGCTCAAGACAATCTGCCATAGAGCTAATAAGGACTACAGAGATCTAAATGGAGTAAAACATAGGAGAGTAAAACTCTCTAGTATAGATGTCAGAGACATGTTATAGCTAGGAACTCCTTGTGTCTGCTTTCTCTAATGTTCCATACTAAAAATAATGTTGGATTTTTCATCACAGCCCAGAACTCAGGATTCCCCCTCTGTATTCAAAACACTTACGTAGGCATTTGAGTGCTAGCAAGATTCCAGAATCCCAGTTAATAATTCAGCCTCTGGGAATTATGATATCACAGCAATAATACATCATCGCACAGCAATGTGTTTTCGTTTTGAGGGTGAGAAGCTTTGAAGTGACTGTTATGAACAGAGAAGGTAGGAGCAAGTGAGGATTTTGGTAATACAGTATTTTCCAACTTGAAGAGTTCACTAGAAGCCATTGTGGTTCTGAAATTACTTTCACAGACAATATGTTTTCATGGTAGAGACCCCAGCAGGTAGACAGAAACATCACTCTCACTCAGAGGCTTTGTCCACTCTGCTGTGAAAAAGAGGATTGAGCATCAGTGTCCACCTAATTGTCCACATGACTTAGATGTTAGTCACTCCTTAGCGCTAAGTGATGACAACTAATTCCAAGAATTTTCTAGTAAGAGGATTGTTCTAATTGCTGGCCAGAAGTCAGCCACTGACTGTATTTTGTGCACCCAGGAAGTACCCATCAGTGATTGTGAGAGCAGAGTCCTGCACCCCTAGAGTAGTGTAGCAATGGGAACTTTCTGAGTGAGGGAGTGTGAATGAGCAGACTCCAGAAAATGAATAAGAAAAAATTAGATGACAGAAGAAGGTTCAATACAAAAACCAGTCAGTAAAAAAATGGAGCTGCTTGGAAACAAAACTGTATACCTGATGGCCTATATACCTGATGGTTTACATTGTAAAGCATCAAACCTGTCCACTCTCCCCCAGATCCAATACACTGAATAAAGTGTTCCTTCTAGCTCAAATGACTGATGTATTCAGCTGACAGGAGAAAGCAAAAACAGATACAGCTCATGACCACATGTACATTGAGACTCTGAGCTGATTTTCTATCCTGAAAGATTACAGAACATGGTAATGCCCAAAAAAAAAAAAAAGTTTGTTTTCTGACTGCAGCCAGTTGGAGAAACAGTGCTTTGATGTTGCTGTCCCATCATGAATTTAAAGGATATGGATAATTTACAACCTTGATTAACGATCTCAGAGCTGCAATAGCTCATTCTCTTCACATCCCATCCTTTTTATTGAATGTGCTTAAGTATTCATGAACACATGATGGTAATCTTGTTAACACTATGAAAAGCAATGACATCCTCATTATAAACTGCTTGAAAATGCTCATGATCCTTTCACCAGAATGAGCTTTGTACAATTAGAAGCCTGAAAAAGTCACAGGTGCAAAACACAGGGTGATAAAATTGTAATTGGAAGATACAATGGCATTGTAATGTCCAGGATAGTAGATTTTGCAGCTACAGGCAGAAGGCAGGACACACCAATGCTCCTTCTAATAGTAATTTCTCTTTGGTGCTGTGCTACTGCATCTTCCTTGCACATTCAGGCTGAAAAAAAATTGCAGATTCAGGAGCAGGTAGGTAAATCCACCCAAATATGATAGATGGGAGTTATTTAAGGCTCCTTGACTTTCTCATCATGGTGATAAAACGTTTGTTTTCCAGGATCAAAAATGTCCTTAGGATGGCAGACCATGATCTCTCTTGGTTTTCCAGAAACATAACATTTGTGATCTTTTCATCTTTTCTAGCAGGTTAACAGTATGCTATGGAAACATATGGTGGGGGTTTAGTTATTGAAATGGCTTTTGGGCTATGTTCAACTGGAGGTTGAAGTGGAGCTTACATTCTGTCAGTCCTTCTACATACCTCTTGTACAATTGTTCTGGAATTTCAAAATATCTTCCTTTTCCTTCCTTTCATTTTCTTACCATCATGCATTAGATCTCTGAATTGCTGGATATTGATGTGTAGAAGAAGCTGAACACACATATTAAAATCTTCCACATTCATTGTGCATACAATACAAGAACGAGAGGTTGGTCTTAAAAACACAGACGTATGTTGTCATATGCACCTGCACAGACACATGGGAAGATAGAGATGGTGGGCATGAAATAGATTTTAATAAACACTGAAGCCAAGTAGTAGTTGGTTTGACATTTTTGATGCAGGTGAGTCTCTGAGGTCTGAATCTCATTTATCATTTTGGCATTTCAAGAACTGGTAGGAAAAGAGAGAATTTCAGCTACAGTTCAGCATTTCCACTTAGCCAGTTAATGAAGCCACTGCTAAGTGGGATAAGCAGCAATGAAGGAAGAAAAGGTGTAGCAGATGTGTCACACTCAGCCTGGAAGAATCATTCTCTTAAATACCATCTTAAATACTTAAATACCATCACTGCCCTGACATGAAAAGGGACAGTTAGCAAAAGATTTCATTTACCTCACTGGAGACTTTCTGTTTAACAATCTCTCCAGGCAAATGAAGCAAGACAGTGTGGTATTAAAAGAATGTGATCTTTTAGAAAACTGGACCTGCTTCTCTGCTGTCAGAGAAACCTCTATAAGCATAAACATTTCTGGAAATAGGTGGGGATGTAGCAAACACTTCTGCAAACGTGTTGCATATTGCATTTTTTTGGCACTTAGCCTGCCCAGATGTACATGAGCATATAAAGCAGCACAGAATTCAGCCCTGCATCTCCAGTAACAAGAATATACTTTGCGTTCAGGAAAGCTTTTAAGTGCACTTTTAAGGTTAAGTGTGGGATTCATCACTCTTCTTCAGCCTGGAAGTCACTTCTAGCAACATTTGGGTGCATCCCTGCCAATATAATCTGCCAGAGCTGGGCACATTTTTCTTCCTGTGAATGAACTATTCATATCCCCAAAACGCAATTTCATCCATTCCAAAACAATTTTATGAATTCAACATTAATTTGACAAATAGTTTCAGCTGGGAAGGCTTTCTCAAACTTAGGTTGGCATTAAAAAATACCTGAAAGAACCACTTCTTTCCTCCAGTTGTCACCAACCCAGATACAGAAAACCTGGAACTCTTCTTAAAATGGACCCAGACTCTTATCTTCTACATCTAAAGAAAGGTTCCTACATGGCACAGGGTACATTATCTAAAATTATAGTCTCAATATATCTTCTTCATACTGTTCAGCTTTGCATAAACTGCTTATGAAATTCCTTGGAACAGGGGCTGGGAACCAGGTGTCAGATCTGTTTGCTGGCTCAAAGATTTTGCTGAGTGGTCTACTGAAAATCAACATCCAAAGAAGGAAATTAAAAAAGAAGGATGAATGCTTCAGTGTACCTCCACCCTCATTCCTAAAATTGGCCTCCCTAGATATGTGGATGTTTCACGCCTTCTGTCAGGACCATCTCCAAACAGCATAATTGAATTCTGTTATCTCCTTTGTTTCTCACATCTGTCTTCTTATTATTATTCAGTTATTTATTTATATTCATTTTATCCAAGCTGGTAAGCTTGGATTCTAAAGCAAAATCTGATGTCACTGACCCTTGAGATCAGGATCCATTTAATCAAGCAGAACTAAACCTAGATAATGCATGAAGTTGTTATTAGCCATTAAGTGACTGCCTACTTCACTCCTGAGGTGCTTGCCCTAACAGTCACTAATTCTTTTACATAAGTAAGGTCTTTCCAGAGGGATCATCTGGATTTATTTTCCTCAGTTGTTAAATACAGATGTGAAGTGATTTCATTAGGAAACCATTTTGAGTGTGGAGCTGGAATGAAATATGTAATAATTACAGCTAGTCACGGGGAGAAAATTTGTATTTAACATGTCTACCGGAAGAGAAGATACTCATGTATATGAGTATCTATTTTTAAAGGAAGTCCTTCTAAGGGATTGTTCTGTTGGTTGGTTTGGGGGCTTGGAGTTGTTTTTGGGGTTTCATTCACAAATTTTAACTTAACCTGAAAGCACTGAGGCTTCTGGAGAAAAATGAGTTGAAGACATGAAAATGTCTCTCTGACAAGTAGGAGAGAGGGAAATATCTCCTCTGAGCTAATTCAGGGTCACATTATGCCAAGCACTCACAGCAGCTGCTGTGGAGAAAACCCCCCTGTTAACAGAAGGTGCGTGTCCAGAGCAGAACCTTTTCTAATCACCTCTTAGCGTTTGCCCTAAGATCTTTTGCAGAAGCCACATCTCATCTCAGGCTGAAGGTCTGATTGCATAGGATGATTCATTCACTGAAAGTCTGTTAAAAAGAAAATGTGAGTTTATAAATGTCTGTCCACTGACTTTTTTTTTTCCCCTCTTTAAATCAAGCACTGTATTCTATGCAAATTTGGAGTAGAAGGCAAGATGCATTTCAGATATAATAAAGCCAGCAGGCCCAGGATCAAGAAGTTTCTCAGGTGAAGAAACCAAATCTGCTTATACAAAGAAAAAAAGTCTTATCCTGCAGTGTCAGAGTAATATATTCTTCAAGTCCTGACCATTATGCATTCCATTTACACCACTTCTTTAATCAAAGCTGAACCTGGTGAATTGCAAATAAGAACGAAAACATTAAATGTGAAAGGCCAACTCGCTCATCTATATTTTTTGTCAAAATGACAGCTTTAAAATTACATAGGTAAAATACTTCACTAAATAGGGTTATAAATGTGTAATTCATCATGGCAGAACATTTTTATGTGGTTTAAAACTACTCTTTTATTTTAAGAGGTGAGGACAAAATGGTAGGCTCATTCTTCAAGTTTTCATTTTGCAGTTTATTTCTGACATAGGAAAGATGCGGCACGGTTGGAAAAGCACTTGTAATGGTATTTGTACCCTTCTCTTTCTAAGTTGTTGCTTACCAGAGAGCATATTTCAAAGGTGAGTGTAAGTTCCAACCCTGGTTAGTGTATGTACATACACACCACAAGCTTGTTGCTAGATAAAACCCTCATTGCTTCACAAAGCCCTTATGCTGGCAAAACAGGGACACTATGTTATACACTGGGCCTTCTCCTCGCCCCACATTCCCTCTCACCTGCTGCATCTCCTTCCCCAATCGCCCACTAAGGTACTGTGTTGCTGAAGCAGGAGAATCAGATTTCTTACCCCACAATTTAAGAGAATTCCCAAGTAATCATTTTTCAGCATAGCGTCGGGTGTACAGTTCCCCAGTGGCAATGGATTTGTTACCCCTTTAAACACAAATCACTCCAAAAACTTAGAGGAAAAGGTAAGCATTAAAGCTAAAGAAATAAGGCAAATGCTTTTCTAATAACTCTCATTCTTTTGCTGTAATTTACCTGGAATCCTTGTTCTTCATTGCAAGTGTGAATTCACATGCTGAAATTGCAACAAAGGATTAAGATAAAACTCCTGGATTGGAGTAGGGAGAGAAAAACATCATTGCAAGGTCATATAGAGAAGAGGATCACTGCATCCAGGTAGTCTGCTGCATATGATGTTTTTGAGAGGCTGGCAAGTACAGAGCTTGAGGCAGGAGGAGGAACTGTCACAGAGAGAAAGAAAGAAGAAAGGAAAATGTGATCTGACTCCTGTTACATCCCGGGGAGATTGTCTCCAAATTCCACACCGGTACTGGGTCAACAACAAAGACACTGACCCAGAATAATGTACCTCAGGTCTAACATTAACCCCAGTGCCTCATGGGTCGTGGTTCAGAGCATTCACCAGTGTTTGTGAATACCTGTCAAGGAACAAATTTCTTCCTCCCATTAAGTTCCACCATGGAGACCTGAGCAATAAAGTTAACCAACAGCTGCACTTTGATTTCAACAGTTTTCAGTTGCATATTCAGTCCCTATATGGTCCCAGTCCCAGAGGGCATTCACCAAAAAATCCCAGGTACAAGAAGACTGTAAATCATTGTGCCCTTTGACACACAGGGGAAGATGATCTCAGTGCTGCTGCTTTGAACCCTCTGCAGGAAGGCATGATGGCTAGGTCTTTGAGAAACCTATTGACATTCCAAAGTTATCCAATATTCACCAAATAGTTTGCTGCTGACCACATTTCTTGCCTCTGTTTCCCCTTAGGATTTAATCACAAGAGTGGTGTCCATTTCCCTGTGGAAGCATCCTTAGGCTGAACAGGCAATCTCAGGTGGACAGGATTTTCACTGTAGGTAGCAAGAGTTTTCAAAGTAAATAGTTTGACACCAAATGTTTTATTATGAAAGGAAAACAAAAATATTTTTTGTGTGTTTTCTGATGCTTTTTTACTTACCTCTGGTAAAAAAGCAAAACAAGCTGTGATGAGGGAGTTGCATAAACCCATAATTTGGCAGCCAATTAGTCTTTGATTTAGACAGTTGCTTTTTGAATATACTTTTTTTTTAATGTGATTCCTTGCAGCTGAGAAATTTACATTTTAAAAAGTGCTTAATGCCAAGGCAGTAGTGGAATCCCACATTTGTCAAATAAGTAAACCGAGACGAAATCCAGTCCTTGTTAACATCCTAGGCTGGGAGTGTTCTAACAGCAAATGAAAGAGAGGAGAGGAAGAATTTTTATCTCTGATGATACTGGGCTTGTGGAGACAAGCAGGGGAGCTGGATTCCTTGTTGCCTTTTCACCCCAGCTGGGATGGGACATACACAGATGGGCACAGCAAGGAGAAATACCTCCCACACAGCTTAGAGCTACTGTGCAAATTTTACCAAAGGTGAAGATTGGACTGTCTAAAGCAGAACACAAAGGAGGACAGTGTGACTGTGACCTCCTCCTCATGACGGTCCAGAGAGGCTGCAGACACAGGTGTGACACTTGAGCTGTCTTTACCATCCCCAGAAAAAAAACAAGGGAGCCTCTAAATTTAAACAATGCCAGTGCAGGTATCTCGTTTGCAGTCGGGTTACAGTCAGCTATTTAGGCTGTGTATAGATCTAGTGGCAAGAACAAACTGCAGCTTCTTTCATAAATGCAGATGCTAGGGCTTGCTTCATTTTAAACTCAGTCATGTCAGAACCACACTGCTTTGTACTGAATACAAAAGCAGAGAAAAAATACTCCTGTTCACTCTAATGAGACCAGTTTCTGGAAGAAACACCAGCCTTGCTGAAACACAGGAGAAACATCATGAACGTTGAACCCTGTTAGAAATAACACTTTCTGAGTATGCAAAGCTATCCAGAGATAAACAAAGAATTTGGCAGCTTTTATATGGGTGTACAGTTTGGTGAAGAATGTAGCTAGAAGTCAGATGAGTTATAGTAGACATGGATTAGGATCGATATCTCCTGAAAATCTCTCAAGGCACATTTCTATCTTCTTGTTTAGTTTCTTAACTGGAGGCATGAAACTAGAACGCTCCCAAAGCTTACTCTTGATCAAGGCTAAAGTCCTTACAACTGGGACATATAGCACAGGGAAAACATCTGGTCTTGTTTTCCATGTTTGAAAATTTTGGGGAGAAAAACTAGAAATCTTACAGACATATTTATCTTAATAATTAGTCTGTTAGCTGCTCTTCCTGTGCTGCTCCTCTGTGGTGAGCAAGCAGGTGATCTGTGGTCCTTACTGCAGCCTGGACTGGGTTATGGGTAGTCCAGCTACTGCTGGTGTATGTGAGAGGTATCTTGCAGGCTGGGCATGGGAACTACTAACCAACTCCCACTCTGGTACAGCAAGTTCAGCAAAGGCTGCCATGATGGCTGGGGCTGGAGTACTTGCCCTGTGAGGAGAGGCCAAGTGAGCAGGGCTTGTTCAGCTTGGAGAAGAGACAGCATCAGAGGGACCATACAGCAGACCCCAGCACCTTTGAGGAGGTCATTAAGAAGATGGAGACAGGCAGTTCACAGCAGTACATGGTAGGACAGCAAGAATTTCTGAGAAGGTATAAGGAAAGCATTCCTTTTTCTCAGGCAAATTAAGCAGTGGAACAGGTTGTCCACTGCAAGTTTTCCAGATCTAGCTAGATAAAGTCCTGTGCAACCTAGTCTTACCCATAGCTGGTCCTAAGTTGAGCAGTGTGTTTAACTAGAGACCTTCTGAGGTCTATCCCAATCTGAAAGATTTTATAACCTACATAAGAAATTCTAGAAGGATTCTCCTTTGTAATGTATGAAGAAGTGGGCAGCACCTTAGAAATGCCAGTATCCCTGGAGTAGAGGTATCAGCTAAGGGATTTTTTTCTTTTTTCAAATTCCTTCACAGACACAGTATGGGATTCACCTCAACTAGCAGTGAGACCCTTAAAGTAAAAATTGTATCAGCCAGCTCTGTGAGCCCCCTTCACAATCAATTGGAAGAAAGGGAAATATTGTCATAAGACAGGGTCTGAAATAAGAAACTACATAGGTATCATCACTTTGGAAGTGCCAATATCTCTTGTCTAGAGAGAGGATGCTCTTGAGTATGTACCTTTTACACAGCTAAAGCTGAAAGAAATGAGCCCAGTTCTAAATCAGAGGGAGATGCTGGCTAATCTCATGCTTGGATTTGATCAGGGTACCGAGTTGGCTTGGATGGGAATTGCAGTAGCTCTGAGACATTCTGAGACAGGGACAGCGTTTGCTAGAAGTCTGAAAAGCAGAACATGTGAGGGCGTGACTCCTGCTGTGATCCCCTCCAGCAACTGTGTGCAGAGTGACATTCTGGTTGAGCTCCCAGAATTAGGCACGGGAATGTCTACACAATAAGGGAAGGGAGAGCCAGAGAATGCAGTTTCAGTGAATTGGCTGGGATGGGATTTGTCAGATTAGCACAGCACGTATAACTAATTGTGTTTATCCTGCCCAAGCAGCAGGCATCAGTGTAATGTGCCTGGAGTTGTTATGCGCTATATGTTTCTCATCCAGGTTTCCCTAATCCGTCCTACACACACATCCCTTACGGAATCTGTCTGCCCTAGGTGTAATACACTGGTCTAATCTCTGCTATCCTTCTGCCAGACCATACAACTCAAGCCCCTCCGGGGTCTCCTGTATCTTCATGAGCTTCCAGGTGTGTAGGAGGGAAAGAATTATGTCTGCTCAGTTCTGGTTAAGCATATACATCAATTTCTTCTGAGTACTAATGCTGACCATTTATGACTGATCCAAAAGAGAGCTGTTAGATGTCTGCAAGAATCAGCATGTGGACTGTAGGGTGCAAAGACAAACTCTTTCTTCAGTTTCTCCTGGATTCTCCTGGTTACAAAAGTACCAACATACTTTTTTATATCAAACAGCCCTTGGTGCCTAAAGATCTTCTGGGTGTGCACAGACAAACCTTCAGTTCTGACAGCATCAATGAGCTCCATCTCATGCCCAAGATCAATTAGCATTCAGAAACCCACCCTAACTCTCCTTCAGTTTCATGGTTTTCACCTAACACACCTACACAATTAGAGCCTTTATCAAACACTGTTGTTTCCACAGCTTGCTTTGAAAAGGTACCCAGAAGAGGAGGTTTCTGTTCCTGCCTTTGCACAGTACTCACAGCAGTTCTGGATCACAAAGGGGACCTGCATTCAATCTCCAGTGTTGTCTGAGGGGGTTCAAGACTACAAGAACATCCCAAAGGAGGCTCTGAAAAACACAGACCCTTATACTTGGGTAGTTGGCTGCTTAGAGTCCTCAGCCTTAAGGTTTTCCACTACATAGGAAATAGTTAACTTCATAGGTGCTAGAAGCAAAGGAAAGACTGACATGCACCCACTTAGCAGAGCACCAGAACCCACATCCCTCAGGGAATGTGCTCATGTTCCTGCTTTGACCCCAGTGCACCATCCACAGAACAAGTGAAAGAGAGTTTCCACACTTAAGCACCCCGCAGTCAGGTGTTCACAGTACCTCCAAAGAGCAATGAGACATCAATTGCAGTCTCCCCAAGGAAACGTGGGAGATGAGTGTGGGCTGTTCCTTCTTGGGTGACTGCACTGGGCTGTTACATAAGAAGGTGACGCAGTTTCAACAGCATATCTGGATCTGAAAAAAAAAAAAATTTTAAAAAGTGTGAGACCTGTATATCACTTTGGAAAATAAAGGTAAAAACATTCTGAGACTAAAATAAGTTGGGGGGTCCAAGTGGCTGAAGGCGTCTGATGCCAGAGTAGTGTATTAGAGAAGACTGATTCCTGTCCTCAGATTGTCTCTGTTGGCTGGCTCGAGGTGCACTGCTTGCAGACATAATAGCTCAGGTCTTAGGAGCAACTTCGCCACCCAACCCTTTAAAAGATAATTTACCCAGACAAAGCATCACATGAACTGTGTCCACTGTGCTATTGCTTCAGAACTAACCCAGCTGTCTCTAGCTGGAACTTTACCTACACCAGGAAGACACACTCCTTCCTGGCAAGTAAGTTTTGGATATGATTGTTAGAATCCTCAAGACAGCTAGGCTAAAAATGTTGCTCCATGAAAAACACTTTTTTCATTGATTTCAGGGAAGCCAAGACTTTTCTGATTTCTTGCTCTAGACAGAGCACAAGCATCGAAAAATGAAATCAATGTTATGAGACAGTAATTTTCTTTGCACCCTTTTTTACTTACCTCTGTAAAGGTATTTAAAAGGGTTCATAGAGGCCAAAAAATGGCATTTGTGTTTTCAGACTGAAAGCAGTAGAGAAGTGAAAAGTATCTTTGTCATATATTTTTAAATCAAGAGCTATTTCTTTCTTTTTGCCTTTTGCCTATTCTTGTATGTTAGAATATTTTTATTGCCGTTACCTGGAAATTGTTTTTAGAAATGTGTTCTTACTCATTTATGTTTTGATTCCTTTTGTATTAATGGCTTTAATAGACTGACTTTCTTGTATATTTCTGCTCGTAATTTGAAAAGATAAAACAAATGCTTTAAAGTGCTTTTTTTGAGCCAGTAATTTTTATTTTTGAATAATATTTTACACATAGAATGCCTAAGAAAGAAATGAAAATACTTTTGCAAGAAGCAACACAGAACATTAAAGCCTTTTTGTTTTCAATAAATAGCCCAAATCTGCCACCTACTGATATAATGTAGAATTTAATGGAACCAGCCATTTCGATTTTTCTCTGGAAAAAAGCTTACTTACTTTCCAGCTATGCAAACCCAGTGCCATCTAGTGGCTAGTTCCAAGACTGCTCAGGCAAAAACATTTATCAAAATATCTATTGCTGCTGGCTGCACAGCAAGCTACTTAGCCATTTTGGAATGGATTCAATAGGCTTACTGTTCTGCGACTCCATACAAATCTTTGCAGCTATCCTCTGAGGTGACATATAAACCTCTATGTTCATTTGTACTTTATTTTAACAGCAACAAAGCGAAAGACACTGTGCAAATTGCTTTTCAGGTTAAATGTACCCTTTATTCTTGCTTATTTTGTACTTTTGGTTTTTTGCTACTTTTATATTCCTCTTATTGGATCACCTAAACTTTCAGGGATTTTGAAAGGATAAAAAAAATTGATTGTTTTTAAGCTTGCTTTAAAAAGAGAGATACCTAGTTCTTTGTTTTACAAAAGCAAATATATTTTGAGAAGTCAAATGATCCGTGCTTTGTAGTATGCCACAATAACAAACAAAATACATAAAAAATATCTAGTTTTTCTCTTTCATATTTCTTCCACCATTTGCTGAGTACTGCTTCCAAGTCACAAATGCATCCTGTCAAGCTCAGTAAACATGAAGAGAGTAATTTTCTTTTATACACAAGTCCCATGCTTTGAAATACATTGTTAAAAACAGGGAAAAGAGGCATTGCCAGAGACAAGGACTGCCCCTGGGACTCAATGCCTAAGCACCTGAAGAACCTACTAGTCTGTCACTGGGATTTTCAAATACTTACCTTCAAAATTGCTTCTAACATTTAGGCCATCTTGCTTAAGGGCAAACAAATTCAGATTCAGGTCTGATGACACAGATCTTTTAAACGTACTTTGGTAATGATTCCTCATGGAATCATACGTGCGTGCAGCCTTCTATACATGTGTTGATTTAGAGGCATATGAAGATTTCACATTACTCCCTAGCGTGCCTCTGATCAGAAAGAGAGGCTCACTGCTCACAAAAGTGTGTGTGACCTTCATTCTACATGCAAAATAAGAAAGGACCATTCTTCCTTGGGTTCATTTTCCTTAGCTTCAAGCCTGCAAAGAGCCAGATGCTCACATCTGATCCAACTGCCAAAGGGTTCTTCTAATAGTTTAGAAAATAAACTGGTATTTTGAGGCATTTTTCTTCTAGAATTTAGATACCTTCTCCTTGTTGTCAAAGTGAATTAAGCCACAAAAGCACTTAATATATCCTATAAACTACAAAAGGGTGTTTAAGCAGTACTCAGAGGTAAACATTTCTAGACAATCACAATTGATCAAGTAAAATCCTGTTTCTGATAGATAGAGGTGAGCATAGACCTAATGGTTGTCAGGAAATAATGATCTTAACAAGTTCTCATCATTAGCCTGGGCTAATTCCTCTGCCTTCCAAAATCTTTCAGGGTTGTACATAGGGGACACTCCAGTTAGACACTGGACAGAAAATCTGGAGTATTTATTTCGGTAATCAGTTTATCTGGATACTGAAAGCACAAAACGTGATAGATGCCTCAGTAGGAATCACCCAACATGTTGAATGTCTCTTGGAGCTTAACGGGAAAGTCAAAAAGGCATACCAAAAAAAAAAGACATTTTATCTTACCATTAAAAATAACCTTCATGCATCATGAAGCAAAAGAACATCTAATTCCACCATCAAAAAGACTCACAGGAATTGACAAAACTGTGTTTCATTTAAACAAGTGTGATACCTCAGTAACACAGAGAGGAGTACATGGGGCAAGAGATTATGTGGCCATGTGCCTTCACTCCCATGGAAAGCCTATCAGCATTTGCAGAATCCAAACTCTGTTTGCAAAGGAGGTAGTTTGCTATGTCTCAAGGCAGCCAAGAAAACCTTCCAAAGATGACCTTGGCAAGAAAACAATTCTGCACTGAGTTCACACCAGGCAGGCAGACTAATACAGCTGCAGTATGGGGATAAGGACTCTTCATCCATCCTACAAGTCTCATCCTAGGAAATACTTTCACTCTGAGCAAGAGACACTCAACTTAGAATTTGTGATGCATTTACCAACAATGGTGACAACAGTGTCAAAGACATTTAAAATGTGGTCTCACAAAGTCACAGCCCATGGGCAAGACTATTCAGAAGGAAGCAGTGGAACATACTGGTCAAGAAATAGGAGAAGTGAACTGCATCAGCAGTCAACAGTTTGAGAAAGAGGGATGTTTGTACATGTAATAGTAATACTAAAAATGTGAAGAAAAAAAAGACATTTTGTGGTCTGCACACTCCGAGTACTCACACGATGTCCGATCAGAAGGTTGTGGTCCATAATACATGCCACTAAGTTAGACACCGGAGTGAGTTATGGCTCTTATACGCTCAGCCCAGGCATATAAGGAAGATCTGACTGGAGCTCCAGCCCTTCCAAAATGCTTGCCTGCTGCTGTGAACAGTGCAGCAAGACACCCTTCAGAAGATCTTACAAGGTAGCCAAGGCAATGCAGCTACCTTCTAGCCTATCTTCAGTGACCCTCTAGGATCAATGGGCCAACAGAAGCAGCTGTCTGCACAGTTTTAGAGGGGAAACAGCCTCAGCCTGGGGAGATTTTAAATCCTACATCCTTGGAAGGCATTCCAGACATTGTAGAGTGCCCAGAGGTGAGCACAAGGGACTGGCCTCCCTCATTGTTCAAGTTGCAATACACCAGATGGGTAAGAAGGCAAGTCTTTGGACCAGAAACTGGACAAGCAATGAAGAACCTGTATATCATTTGACAGGAGGCATAATCTGAGTAAAACAGTGCCTTTCATACCTTACTTTCTTTCTTGCCTGCCACCACCATCATTCAATCCTGTCTGAGCTCAGTCTCAGAGCCACAGTTCTGCTGCATCTTCAAGAAACATCTGTCACACTTTCACCTGTACCTCCTCCGTGACTGTGAAATGATGCCCACAAACTTTAGGAAGACCTCTTTTCAGTTCATTTTCAAGATCCCCTCAGTCTTATCTTATTGTCCCTTTGTACTTTCCATTTGTCTTTAACAACTTCTTTTTGCCTTTTTCTCTCTGTTTGGGAGAGGTCTGACTTTCTTCTCTGTGCTTGTATTGCAGGCAGCATTGCATGAATCCAAGTCCCTGAGCAGAGCTCCCAGAAGGGGAGTATTTGATGAATCAATAGATACAAAATTGTCATTCTGGACATTATGGAAACATCAAGTTCATCCATATCTGTTGGATACTCTGAGAAGAAAAGAAAGTTGGCAAAGAACCAAAGATGGTCTTCTTTTAAAAACTGGTGTTACTATGTCTTGTTTTCAGAGTACTTCTGCATGAGAGAGAGAGGATCAGCAACAGACACCACATAATTTTGTTTGGGGCCAGCCTGCAAAATAAAAAGGTGAAGCATTACAAAGCTGAGCAAGTCGGAGTAAAGACAAATCATTCCTGTGGTGAGTAGCTCCTTGCAGAATCAAAATTCATTTGGAAGCATCTTAGCATCAAATTTTCAGGGCCCTGTATTGACAAATGAGCCTACCACCAGCAGACCCAGGGCAGGAGTTTTATAAATGTTCACTGTTTATTGAAGCTTTGCTCATGCATCTAAATGACAGAACTAGAACTTGCTTGCCATTTTAGGACATTGCTGCCTGTATTTCAAAAAATGCTTCTACAGTGACCTTGATCAATCAGTTTGTCACTACTCAGTGCTTTTATCTAATGATAAGTATCACCAAGAAAATGTAATGGTACTGAATTAGTGACAAAACCACCATTGCCCTGCAGTGACTTTGGATTTTTTTGCACACATCTGCTAAAATTACCAGGAAAAGTAGTATTGGCAAACAGAAGGGACTCTCATTAATTCAGTCAGACCCAATCTTTTGTTTTCTGGTGTCAATATGTTGCACTGCTGCTACTTTGCCTCTGTAAATAAAAACACCTCCTTTTCCAGGTTTTTTACCTGAAAAACATTAGTACATAAGAGAATACTTGAATGATGCATGCACAAAGTGTGTTAAATGTAAAATAAATGCAGTTGGTAGTTTTGAAAGAAATTTGGCATGTCAAATATTTTTAACTGATTATTTTTTTCCCCTGGTGTAACGAGTTAGGTGTTGCACCATTCATCACTTTCCATGATTCACAAAGCTTATATAATATCCATTTGCCTAGCACTGCTTATTTGAATACCAGTTCCACCCCTGCAACATAACCTGCAAACTTCAAAAATATTTTTGCCACACTCATTTTTCATCAAAGAAATCTGATGTAAGTAGGACTGCATGAAGACTGTGGCAGCCTAAGAGAAATATTTATAAGAACTTGTGATCATAAAATAATAGTTTAAGGGATGTTGAATTTTAATTTTGCCAAATCTTACAGTAGGCAAAGATATAGAGTAGATCCTACTTCAAATGTTTTATTTCCAGACATATTTTTCACCAAAATAGAAGTATGAAACTTAGTTCCTTTGCTTTCTCTGCCAAAAAAAAAAAACCCACTGAAAGTCTTTTTCAAACATTTCTTAATAAAAAGAGTGACTTTTACATTTTCAGTTATATCATAGCATAGTCAAAGTGTGATTCCTTTATATTTGCATTATCTGATACAGTTCATTAAAAAGTATTGAATTCCTGTCAGTGTAAAATTACTAGTGAAGATACTGAAGAATCTCTGTTACACCTGAAGCTCAGACAATGGACTTGGACATGCTTTTATTAGATATCTCTATCCAGCTTCTCTGTCATCTTCAGAACAGGTAACTGCAGTTGTGAAACTGCCTTCTCACATGTCACTGGTGCAGGTGTGGCCCAGTGAGTAGATGATGGGAGCCCCAAACAGAAAGTCAGTGCTTTCAGCTACCACTGACTGATTTCTGCTAGTTGATATGGTACACACAACTGAAAGTCCAGACAGACTATCAACCCTGAGCAGGATATGTGTTTTCTGTGTCTTGAGTGTGTACCTCTGTCCAGAACCGATTCCTAGTCTCCAGGTACCCCAGGGCATTTGAACTTATCCTGGAGATCTCTACTTCCAAGCTTCTTTTACATCTCCCTTATCCAGTGCTAAAACTGGGGAGAAAACTGGAAAAGCCCTATGGAGAATTTGGACAATTCTGTCTATATTAAGAAATTGCTGGGGATATCAAACACTGCTCCCTAGCAGGGTCCCCGCACACCACTTTGCCAGGATGAATAGGCGATTCCTCCCAGTGCCTGTAAGAACCCTTGCTCCAGTGGAATTTGGAAAGATCTCCAAATTATGTCTGTAATAACAAGCAAAAAAGGAACAGGAAGGACTCCTGGCCCCAAGATAAGGATGAAGTTCACAGTGCTTTCAACTAACCTCTTACAGATCAGAAATGACTGAAGCAATCTGAGACAGAGCCAGAAACTAAGCTAATAAAAGTGGATAATCAAAGTTCACTTCCTTAATTTGTTTTATGGCACTCTTTTTTGTACCAACTTAGACCCACCCCTAAAAGTTGTCCTTGTGCTTTTGTCAAGGAAATATGGAAACAGGACAAGCATTACCCAAATTAATATCAGGGTTGAGTTGTATTCCCACTGATTCAATTAGAATAAGCACACCAGAAGTGCATGTGTTTGTTCATATGTAGGACCATGTTTAGTAGTGTTTTGAAGCAGTCACAAGAACAGGGCTAGGCTTCAAGATTAGCAAAAGTCTGCCTCCTTGCAGGTCCTGCCAGGGTCATGGCATGTAGTATGCACTGAGACATCCAGAGCTGTCAAGACTTGAGCACTTCCACAGATGCCTAAAAGCAAAAATAGACACAATACCAATTTAGAAGAAGAAAAGATCTAAACTATAGATTTGAGTACACACATCATCTCTGTGAGTCTGTCCCTCTGCTTTCATATTGCAAGTACTGTAACCTTCTTCCTGCTGTGCCTATTAAGATCCCTAATTATATAAAAGCCTATCATCACTTATTCAGTAAAGCATCTCTTTAGCACATCCAAAGTGACTGATCCCCAAGGTTAGAGTTGCAATGACAGAGAGGAACGTGTGTGTTTTCACAGAAGCACTCTTTAAATGAGTTTTCTTTTCTAACTTTTTCAGTGACCAAGGTCAATTTTATTGGTTTTGTTCAGCTGGAACTCTTTAACAGCAGAAAATTAGATTGTGTAATGTATATACTTTGCCACCTGATCTCCAACCTGAGTATGCTACCTAGCTCCACTGATTTTCTTTAATGAGGTGGAAATGTATATAACAGTTTTAAATATGCAGGCTAACATTTTCCTCCATCTATAATTATGCAAATCGTTATATAGTTGTCTCTTCATGACAGAAGTAATAACATCTTATAGAGACCCTGTTAAAACTCACTGAAATCATTTACACAGATGGATATGATTTTACAGCAAATACAACAGACTCATTAATTAGTTACGACCACCACAATCTCCTTAAAAGCTGTGACACGAACAAAGGCATGTATTGTGTAATTATATGATTTTGTGTTTGCACTAGATGACTGAAACAGTCTTAACAATAAGATCAAAAGTAACAAGAAAAGTCACAAGCTGTTATTATTTTTCAAGATGTAGAGGAAATACCATCTATTTTTCACATATAATTTTGATTTTAAAACAAGCAGTACCATACCCATCGTTTAGCATCTTATGGGATGTTTCTCCCTTCCTTTCCCCACTCTCTTCCATGCATCAGCAGTGGTGGAGTTTGTCAATTCATTCCCATTTTGCACCCATCCATAACTTCTCAACTGTTGGCTGTTTATCTAGGACTTAGGCATAGTGTCCTATTCAGGCACTGTGTTTGTCTGGGGCTATTTATAATTTCCAAGAGAAATACTCTACCAGAGGATGCATTTTTGATACCTCTGTTTCTACCTGCATGTTTTGAGGGTCTTTTAATATAAGCAGGAAACATCCCAAGCTCTCATGCACATAGTATACTCACTAAAATAAAAAGTCATGAATCTGCTTAAAAAAATCAACTTCATTCAAGCTTAATGGCAATATTTTAGAAGGAATTTCATTGATATATACAATTTTATAAACATTTACATTCAAAAAAGTAGCGTTCAGAATTACTAAATATGTCCCATGAGCTCCATTTAGAGCTCACATGAGATATGAGTTGGCACCTCACACCTCTTCTTTTAACTCTTGTTTCATTTCATTCCATGAAACAACTCATGGTCCTTCACAGGCTTTAGAAAAGTCCTGAAGCAAAGTCACCTGATACCAGTACGAAGGAAGAAGAGACCTGCAATGGCCCTTTTCTGGCAATGGAAGGAACAGTATCTCAGAAGAAGCAGGGACTCTTGCTGAAGGCAGAAACACTAGACACAGGAGAACCTACCTCTTTTGAGTATGCCCTCAGTCATTCTATTTTCCACTTTACTCTTTTTGGACATTTTGGTCACCTTTCCCCGTTAGGGGAACATACAATGACAATGATTTTGGAGGAGAGACTGACCTATGATTCAGACCTTCCTGTGGCTCCATGTCTTATCTGTGCACTCTCTCACCTGGGGAGGCCACAAATGGAAGGTGTAACTTCTTTACTAGGACCTTCAACTCATTTCTGTTACAAGAAGAGAAATTGAGAGTCTCTCATCCTACCCCTTGGCCCCTTGAAACCCTGGCTCCCTTGCCCTTCATAAAGTTCACAAGCTTTATTCATTACCATACAACCCTACACATTTTAGAAACCTGCTCCACTATATTTTCCCTTTTTTCCTGTCCTGGTTCTGGCCAGAACATGGTTAATCTTTGCAGTAGATGGGTTGGGGCATGGCTAAGACCTGGATGTTATTCTAAAACACCTCATGTCATTGCTGGGGGCAGGGGAAAGGGACTCTCTTCCAGGGAGAAGGGGTTCTTTCTGGTTGAGCAAGCGTGATGGACATACTGGCTGGGGTGGGGTGGCATTGGCTGTGGTCTCCTCGGGTCAGGCTTGGTGAGCATTTTGCACATGAATCACTCTCTTGTACACTTTTGTTGTTAATATTGTTGCTGTGAATGTTCATTTTTCTTATCTCATTGCCCTTTGCCATAAATTGTTCTTATCTCAACCAGTGATCTTTTCCTTTTGCGCCTCCAATTGGAGAGGTGAGAGGAAGTGGCATGTGGTTTTAGCAGGAGTACTAAATGGGAGAGTACCATTCCAAAACCATGACAATCCCATTTCAGGTTCTCTTTTTCCTGCACACATCCCCTCTAGCCCATCCCTAGCCCATCTGGTGAACTCTAAGGGCCCTTAATTTCACAGCTATCTTCAAAAGAAGTGCTGTTTAAATGAACATGACATGCCTATCCATGTGACAAACATTCGCACAAGCACAAATAGACATCAAGCATGTAAATGCCCTCAAAATGCATGCAAATAATTTCTACATTGACTAAATTTTATCTGCACATTCAGAGCTATTCAGCAAGCTCCAGGCTGTGAGGAAATCTGCATGCTTGGAAGAAGGGATGTGCTCCTTGTACACCCACCAATTCAAGAGGAAATATGGGCAGAGGAGAGAGGTAGGACACTAATCTCAGGAGACAGGCTGTTTCTGAGGAAGAGATGCAAGAAATCACTGGAAAAGGAGAGAGTCTGCACAGGGGGCACTTACCTTGTTCTCCATACCATGTAACAGTGCCCGAATAATCAATGGATGAGAGTCTTGAACTTGAGTCACCCCGAGCCCTAAATTAACCTGGCAACTGAAACCACTTCTCTGGCCTTTTTAGGAGCACTTTCCCTGGAGAAACAAAAAAAGAGAAATGCCTATGTCACATATATATATATATACACACACACATATATACCCACACACATATATATCTATACATATAAAAAAAAGGTGCAGATCTTTATCTCCAAATCATCTAATAGTCTCATGTTGCAGCCACGCAGCTGGGATGTGAAAAACCTCACATATTAAAAAAAAAAAATTCACTGTGGAAAGAAAAGAGAGTTCTGTTTGGTTTTAAGGCACAAAATTTCATGGGACAAAAAAATCGCTTCTCACAAAGATGTATTAAAGCTGCCCTTTGTGGAGGAAAGAAAAACCCCAGAGGTTAAGTAGAAGAGAATGTGCCTCCAGCTTCAAGAAAAAGAACACGAACTTAATGGAGATCTACTGGAGGACACTGGAGCCTGCTTCAGAGAAACAAAGGCTACAAAGAAAGAGCAGTCTTTATAATGAGAAACCTCTGTTCATTCTCTTAGTGTCAAGGACTTTGCCATTGACATGCTACTCCTCTTCCTTCTCCTACTCATTCAGGTCAAGTCCATTGTGCTGCTGTTTGCAGCTTTAATAGCTATCTGCTTTGGACATCCTTAAAATTGAGGTAGTAATAAGTCTCTGATCTGTTTATTAATGACAGCAATCCATAGACAAATAAGTTGCATCTTGCTGGAGACTTCTGGTGTCTTAAAAACACCTTTGAGGACCATCTCTGCTTTAAGTTTCTGATGGTGCTGAGTCCTACTAAGTCACAGGAAAATATAACTTGCATATTGCAGTGGTTATTCAGTGGTTAATGGGTCCCCACTGTCCATGAAATGTCTCTCTGTAAGTTCCCTCTTCACTGTAAAACTTACTTAGCTCCAAAGCTACTGATGCAACCAGCCAGAGTAAAAAAAGGATCCTCAAAAGTGACAGATTTAAAGGAAAAAATACTGAGTGGTTTGCTAGAGGCAGCTTATTTTAATATAATGCAGCAATGACAGCTCTCTGCGTTTAATCATCAAGCTCCTGATTTTCTCCCCAGCACTTGAATTTCACACAATTTAGGAATTTGGGTAGATTCTATTTTACATTCCGCCTCCTGGCTGTTGAGCATACCTGCCAGGTTCATGTTGGGAGCTGTGTTTATAACTTTCCCAGCAATTTTAAACAAAACCCTAAATAATTGCATGCATGAAAGACAGGCCTCAAAAGAGTAGCTGATACAGGTTTTCCAGGACATTTGACTGCTCTGGCATTTTCAGCATGGCTGAGACACACTGATTGCACATTTTTATCCTTGCCTGTTCAGAAAAGCATTTTAACTCTTTTAAATATTTCTGTGATGCCTCTCAAGTAGTTAAGAACAGCTATTTACCTAACTAACAGCTATAATGAGCAAAGGGACATAAGAGTCTGGGGCTTCTGTTCTTAAGTTTCATAAGATTTATACTGGACTTCATCATGATTTGTTATGCCAAGAAGAATACAAGAATACGTTGGCTTGTGTACCAGTGTACATATGCTTGTGAATTCTGGAAGAAGAACACATATAAAGTCATGAAAAAAACTTAAAAATTTCCCCTAAAGTGGCTAATCAGAAAGAACACAAAGTGTATTAAAAATATAAATCACTGTCACTGCTCCCCCTGCAGCTCCTAGAACTAATTTTTGATAAGTGAGAATATCTTACTGCTTTCTGTATTGTTTCATCTCAGGCTTCAGGTAGGTCAGCCGAAGAGGCCAAGAGCCCTAATTAACATAGAAGCAAACACTATGGTACTTTAAAAATTTCACATGAACCTATCTGAAAACCCCAAATTCATGACTTTGCATCTTTGAGGCAGATGAGTAAGCAAACCACTCAAGCCAGAACAGTGGCAGTCTGCTTCTCATGTACAGCCTCCTGGTGCCCATGGACCAGTTCTCAATGGGAACTAGTTCTCAGCAGGAACCAAACATTCAGTATGACATGTGCACTTACCTTCTTGATTGATCATGTTCTGAGACAAGGAAATTTCTTATTTCCTTCAGGTTGATTCTATCAGGTCTGAGACATAGCACTTCCAGACAAATCACAAAGCTCTCTGTTCTCAGAAAGCCAACTTCAGACTACTATGTGTATTTTCTACTTGACTCTGGCTTCAAGGGAGCCAATCCTGTACCTCCATATCAGTTGAAAACTTTCATTTAACCCATTCTTTTCCTTAGAAGAATCATCAGATCTTTATTGATTCATCTTCTCATCTCCCTTATAAAAATGAATTAGTCCGATAATTCCTGGTGTCTTACCTCTACATGCAATGCCAAAAGAGAGAAACAAATGACTGAGAGGCCCTACAAGTTTGTCAGAAATTGGAATTTTTTAATTGCCTTAAAACAGCGCTACTGTAGCGAGTTGTGGAAACCTCCTGCCAGGAGACTGAGGACAAGGCTGGGGAGAAGAGGCTGAAGCCCACAAACTTAGATTTGTGGAGGCCCGTGGGCAAGTCTCTGGGGGTGTGATGCCTATCTAAAGGAGGTCAGTGGCCACTCTGGGTGTGTGATGCTTATCTCCTATGAGCCACACCATGACAAAGGGGGCCCTTCTGTGCACACACCCACCACTACCCCAGAGAAGATCTCACTCTTAACAGGGGTGCCTCCCAGGCACACTGCCTCCCAAGCCTAAATTGAAGGTGCAAAATCTAGCACCTGTAGCCTCTGACTCATTCCTGCAAAAACAGCATGACTGTGCAAAAATAGCACCCACCACACACACATGGGGAAGGTACCAGGAGGGTTTCTGAGGGTATATAAATCCATTGCACCTTATGTTTCATTGGCTTCTTTCTCCCACCACTCCCCAATGAACCAAGACACCAGCAAAACCAACCAAGTTTGTCAGAGACCTACGGGTGATGAATATAATCTCTTCATTTTTCTCTTTCTTCTCTCTTTACCCTTATAACTCTTATTCTCTCTTTCTCTTTTCCCTTACACATTTTCTTGAGTATTAAGAGCATAAAAGCATATATTTATGCTTTTAGAGTGCTATATTACTATAGATAATAATAACCAAGACAGTTACATACCTGCTTTCCTCTGCAACCAAGTTTTTCTAAAATAAAGCACATATCTGTAAACACTGATCATGTCATTCTATTTATTTCAATTCACCTCAAGGGATTTATTAGCAAAAATCAAAAGTTACTTCTGCCTTGAGAGGCAGACCATAGCAAAGTTGCAAATGTGGAGTCCATATTGCCTTTCTGTGGATTTCTGCTGCACAGATCTGCCCTTCTGAGCCTGTGACTCTGGGCTTTCTTAGTAAACAATTGCAAGAAAACTTTCTTTGCAAGACAAATTCATTTGACTCATTTATTTTCCTACCAACTTTAAGTTTGTATTTCTCTCCATTTTTTTTAAAGGCCATAGATGCTGACTAGTACCCACATGTACATTTTAGAAGTCTAGATTTGGTTAGACAAATCCCAGACTGGATGATCAGAACATCCAGGGTAAAATGCAGGGCTTCAAACGAGAGTACAGCTCAGGGAACACAATGAATTCACTGTTAGGGAGACAAGAGAATGGCAGGGTTGAACAAAGCGTATATCTGGGCATGTGATTCCCAATAGAGTGTGAGGCAGAGGATGTAAGAACAGAAACAGTATGACAGAAAAGTGAACGTGAGCATGAGAAAGTAAGTAAACTCAAATTTGAAGCTGGAGATTGACCTCTGTCCAGAAATTTAGAAGACTGGATGATATTCTTTCTCTAAGAATAAAAAAACAAGTCAATACAACATCATAATAGAATGCAACAAAATACAATAAGAATATAATGAAAGGCTATTATCTTAACAAATTCCTGTGGCTTTTGAAGTCTGACTTGCAAATTACTCTTTTTGATTTTTTTGAGGTTGGTAATACTGACAGATCTAATAGCAAACTCTTCATTTAAATAAAACAATATGTTATTGCCAGTTTTGAGAAACAGGAAGAAAAAAGTAAAACTAAAGGCAAACAAAAAAAGGTCCACATGCTGAGAAGGAAGCAATGCAAAACATTGCTTGGCTGTCACTGAGCTCAGACTGCAAAATATCAATGAGAAGAAAGGTCTAAGCTCTCTCTGCTTCTGGCCCTCTGTGTTCCATCATTTAACAGAGAAAGCTGTCCACATCTCAGCAGGGGATTCAGCAAATTTGACACAAGATCATGTAAGCTTGTAAGCTTCTATCTTCACTTCCATCTCAGATGAAATATTCCCTTGCACTGGTGCTGTAAAAACAGCGAAAGCACACAGATTACCATTTCCAGTCACCACAGCCTTTTTTAGCACCTTTCAGGCTTTTATCTCTGGTGCCAAATCCATTCTAAGGAATAGAATAGGAGGGAGAATGTAGTCTACAATTTTAAGACATTGTTTTGTCTCTCATCTCTTGCTGCTAAAACCTGATGACAAGGAAAATAATATTCTTCCATTTAGCCCTGCATTCCAACATCTTAAAACTAAGCTGCCTGACTACTCTTTGCCTTGCTGCTGTGTGAGAATAATGGTGATTAATTTTGAATAGTATGGGTTAGCATCAAGTCATCATGTGAATCTAATTGTCAAATTAATACCCAGCAGAACAGCAGTCTCCAAAAAGCTTTCATACTGTGAACAAGAAATAGATGTTTCAGACCCTAAATAATCAAACACCATCAACCTTAATGTCAAGAATTCTTTTTTCATTAGTTAATATGATTCCTTTCCAGCCAAACAGGCTGACACCAAAAGCATCCATTTCTTTATGGTACTGAAGGTTAAAATCACACATGCAACTCACTTCACCTGTCTTTGTCTATCTAAAAGTTAGGCAACAAATCTCAGCTGCCTAACTTTCTTTCATTAGCTGAGGATCTGGAAGAATCATCTACTCTGTCTTCAATATTTATGTAATGTTTTATTGAAGAATCACTACTGCCTTGAGAGGGAACATGAATAACTATCTAAAATTAAGCTAATCATAAGGGGGCTGTTACCTGAGATTAAACCCTCTATACTTAAAACAATTTGTCCAATACCCATCAAATTCTCTCCTACCAAGTTTCTCCTTTCAAACATAGCGCAGCATGGCACATTTCAGCCTCACCAACCACAGGATGTTGAACTAGCAATGTTGTGAGTTCCCTCCCAAGCTGAATTATCTTGTGAATCTGAATTATCCTGTGAATCTATGCTTTTATGATACTGGCAAATTCTGAACTCTTGACCTAAGACCAGAGTCAATACCACACTTTGAAAAATCACATCTTTGACCCCTCTCCCTTTTTGGTTTATGTTTATCAGTCAAAGGAATGCTTTAAAATTCATCTACCTGTTAATACAGAGAGAGACATTAAGAATTACTAAACTTTGCAAAAGTCAGACTATGTATTTAAAACTTGCACAGCCACAACCAACTGTTCACATTCACTATATTGCAGTTCAATATACAACCAGGAGACTCCTTCACCAAATGAACAATTGTGAGAAGGAATAACACATTTGAAGCTTCCACATGGTTCCAAGTTATTTAACACAGTTGCCTTTGTAATTTTGATGCATTGGGAGAAGTCGTTCAATAAAACTCAGACTTCACCCACAGAGAAAGGTGGCTAGCTGCCAATTTCCGTCTGCTGCCTGTTGAATGATACAGAAAGACTGGCTGACTTACAATCTTTTTCTTTTACTTAGCCCTTTCTCTTTTATGTAGCTAAATGCTTTCTTTAATTGTTCCTTTCATTTGAGAATAAAGACAGAAAGGAAACACACAAAGGTCCTCTACATGGCTAACTTTGCAAGAAAGCACTGGGGCACATTTGTGGATTGCTTTAAATAAATTCATATAGTCTGGCTGTGCTTTCAACTCAGCTAGGATTGGATTAATGCTATTTATTCATATGCTGTAGTGTCTCCCTGGAATTCTGAAACATTATTTAAATGTATATTGCTAAGTAGATGAGGTTGGTAAGTTTTCAGCTAAAGCTGTGTAATACACATTAATTATGCAATTACTGTCTTGGGTCTGAATTTATATAAGCAATCAATTTACTTAGTTCTTTCTGCACTATTATTGACCAGTACACCACAGATGTACATTTCACATGCATGGAAAATAGTATTGTAGATATAGAGGCAGATCTTGCAGCATTTCCTATTCTGTTTGCACAACACTAACATTAAAATTTACTTTATTCAACTTGGAAAAATTTTATTTAAAATTTTCTCTACTGTTTTAGCATCAAACAATCCAGAAAATCTGACCAAGAAGAATCAGTTTAGAATAAAAACAGAGGAAAGTGGGGAAGCTTTTTGTAGTCCCAGGACAGACTTAGTGACAAGAGTCACTAGGACTAGTGACTATGCTATTTTAATCCTAGTTTATATACAAGATATTGAAATTTCTCTAACTTTCCTTCTCAAGCCATAACCCTTTGTCTTAGTTCAAAGGAGAACTAAGATATCTATGTTGGCCAATGAATAATTCCTCTTCTTTAAATTAGAGAACAGAACTTTAATTAGAAAAATATATGTAAAGGAAAAAAAATAACAGTTCTTAACCACAACACATATATATATATAACAATGGTCCGCAACAAACCCCTCCACCCCCCAAGTAACAAAGCAAAATAGTCTAAAAGGTCCTCTTGGCTACTCCNAAATGTAGACAACCTCAATGCCATGACAAAAGTACATAAAGACCTCAGTAACAGCCAGTGCTCCTCAGTGCACTACATCCAAGTCTCTGCCCTGTGAAGTGGGACAGTGGAATTTCCTGCTTTGTAGCATGAACACACTGGGTCATGTCCTCTGTCAAGTACTACACACAAGTGATGCCCTATATGTGCCTCTTGTTCCAAGCAAAAATCTGATCAGCTCACTCTTGAGATCACTGAGACTAGACCTTATCCCTCTTATCCCCTTTTATTGAATAATTAATGCTTTTTAATGATTATTAAATGCTTAAATGTTTGGGATTTTGTTTGAATTAGAAACATCTTGCTGGGTGGTGGTATATGTGAATTCAATTTCTTCCTAACAGAGAAGCCGCTGAACTCACAGGCAACCAATGCTCATCCTATGCTCACCTGTCGCTTAGGCAACTGAGGAACACCACAGGATTAAGCTCTGGCCAGAAGAAGAGGACAGGATGAGAAAAAAATCATCATCAATACCAAGATGGCAATACTCATAAGCAATCCCATAGATCCAGGCCCAGCTGAAGTGGCAGCTGGAAACCAGAGTACCTAACCTACCTGAAGTAGCATCACACACCAATGTTCATGCAAGTGAATCAACCCATGAGTCCTCTACCAAGGTATCTACAAGCACAATAAGTGTGTAAGCTTCTGTTAAATATCTGGTTAATAGACTTACTGCTGTAAAGTCAAATGCCTGCAATCAGTATAGGCAAGAGGGCCTGTTATCTGAGAGAAGACCATTTCTCACTGATGCTGCTTGGAATGGGAATCGTCTGCATGCCTACGGTCCAACAATCTTCCTTCAGTCTTACGATCTGCTTCCTTCCCTCTTTGGTACCTTCTTTTCAGAGACATGGGCATATCAACAGGAACCAGCAGCATTCTGGAAAACTCGTTATAGAAAAGCTGGGAGCACACCTCATTCTAAAGGGTGGAAAAAGGGCATGGTGGTAGAAGAGCATTTTTGCATTCGATACTGGGATCGAATTTCCAGGCAGTAAATAAAACATGATCTACAGATGGGATGGTTTAGGACTGAAGCCCTGGATGTTTTCGCATCTACAGAAAAACTCTGGCAGAGGGATGAATTCCAGACTTGACACCAACCCAAATGTTCCTATAGGGTCATGGAATCATAGAATATTTCATGTTGGAAGGGACCCATAAGGATGGAGTCCAACTCTGTGCTCATCACAGGACTACCTAAAACTACATCATATAATTAAGAGTGCCATCTTTATGCCCCTTGAACTCTGACAGGCTTGGTGCCATGAGTCCTAGCTCTGACTTTAAATTTTAACTGAGCAGAGGAGCCTGGGGATTGGGGCATGGGGGCATTGATTAAGCCTTTTTAAGGAACTTTTTAGAGTTCAGCAGAGTTAAGCTGCCAACACAGATATCACCCTGAGAGAAGGGAAGAGAAACAGAGAAAAAATAGAATTAATATATTTGCAAATAAAATTCATGTTTTAGCCATTCCATTATGGCCAAATTTCTTCTCTTTTTTAATAAAAGTAGAAAGGGACAGGACAGGTAAGGATATAAAAAAACTGACAACTTCCAGCGTAAATAAAAATGCCAGTATAGTTTGCATCATATTGGGATGATAATCAGGATCTGAATATCTAATAATCATTCAAGAAATTCTCTGCTAGAGAAGATCTTTGCCTTCTATTCGGCACATGGCATAATGAGGACCTTGCTCACAGAGCTACACTTCCTAAAACTAGATTTCTTGTAAAATCCATTGCTCCCTCAGGTAAGGGAAATTTTAAAGCTTTTCAAGTGGCAGAATTAGCAAGATTATTTGGTAGTGTTTCTCCTCCTAGGAGACTTTTCCTATCAGCTGTTGCTTCAGCCTGGCAGCCCATATGAAAGAACAGCCTAGGACAGAACAGATGAGGGACTTCGGGCAGAGGTAAAAGGATCATTTTTACACCATTCACAAGAATTGGATCCCTCTGCTGCACAGGGAGTTAAAATTAGCCTTCTCTATCGGCCTTCAACTTCTCAAGCATTTCTAACAGCTCACAGAGTAGAAGCATGCTTCACAGAGCTGTAAGAATCACCCCTACTGAAATTCTACTTGCATTGATGAAGAAATAAGCAGAAGGGTGTTAGGATGTTAGCTTTTCCTCTGCTTTTTTTGTTTTCCCCACTAGCTCCTTGCAGAAGTTCCCTCACAGCAAGGTAAAGCTTTGATTTTTCCCTCCCTCCCTACTTCTTATTGTCCTGACTTACTGTTTCTCTCTCCAAGTGAAATATTGAAAAATCATGAACATTTGTTGGTGTAAGTTGTGATCAAACAATCGCATTTCAGATCTCATCAAAATATAAGCTGAAGGCCCCATTCAAAAAGACATTTGCCCAGTCTTAAAAGAACCTTAATAAGAAGTCTATTAATCAACAATTAATGAACATTGTCATAAATATTTTTGACAAAATGGCATGCATGAAAGTTCATCTGTTCTAGCAGCAAAAGAAAAATCAGATTAAAATCTTAATTAAAATATGAAGAAGAAGCTTGTCATGATCTTCAACACACTGGAAGATTCCTTTTTTGAAAATCAAGCTCTCTCTTGCTGTCACATTACACTATGTTGTTAATGAGCCCTTTCATTTCTGCATGCATAGCAATAGATTTAATCTTAGCCGCATATTTTAAATGATTGATGTTCCCCTAATTACATTTTATGATATATTGTGCTGTGCCACCTCTAATGAGTAGCAAACATGGCATTACCTCAACTAGTACTCAACCACAGAAATCAATAACTGACATTTATTCAATGAACTGCAAATTGTGATTCACAAGCTTCTATGTGTGTTGAGTAAATTCAAAGTGTAATTAATTTTCATGCATATCACAAATAGTAAATGAGTGTATGGACTAACTTTAAAAGTGATTTGCTTCTTCCCTGGCTAATTACAGCACAGAAAAAAACTCTCCAGACATCATTCAAAGGGCTGAGAAAAATCAATGGCTTAAGAGAAGCTATCTCTGCAGACGGAAAGAGCACAGTCATGGGTTACGCTTTTGAGAACACTTAAGAGTCATTTCCTAAGACATACCTTATTGAATGAAGATGGTACCACTCGCAAACAATCTTGCCTATATGTATTTGCTTGTACACAATAGTGAGAAAGAAATTCCTTCGTAGCTTTCCTACCAGGAAACAAGTATCCAACTGTAAGAAATACATAAGTGCCTTTTTCAAAAGGAAAACATTGTCAGGTGTCATCCAGAACTTGTAACGAGAGCTGACTCATTGCTCTTCACAGGTGATGGTTTTGCTTGTAATCAACATAAGAGTTTATAAAATGAATAGTTATTGAGCCTTTTAAAACTTCTACCTGTGGCTTTAGCTAGCTTGCAATTTCTTTACTGAAAATGTCTGCTCAAATCAGAGCAGAGTACCAGAGGACTTTGCAGCTCTGTCCTGAACCAGTTCAGGAACAGAGGCATACAGATCGGAGAAGTGTTAAAGCTGAAGTCTCTGAAATTCATAGCAAAAGATTGTGGGTCACTTTAGGATCAGTGCAGTTCTTTACACGAAAGCAGAGCCCTTTTTACATGCGTTTGTAGCGATAGGACAAGGGGGAATGGCTTTAAACTGAAATAGGATAGGTTTAGGTTGGATATTAGGAAGAAATTCCTCACTGTGAGGGTAGTGAGGCACTGGAAAAGGTTGCTCAGATAAGCTGTGGGTGCCCCATCCTTGGAAGTGTTCAAGGCCAGGTTAGATGGTGCTTTCAGCAACCTGGTTTAGTGGAAGATGTCCCTGACCATGGCAGGGCAGTTGGATCTAGATGGTATTTAAGTCCCTTCCAACCCTAACCATTCTGTCACTCTATGATCTTTTCAAGGATAGTTGTGCAGTTCAGGATCTAAACCTTCAGTTCCCAAGAGACTGTGCCAGTCTCAATAAACTGAAAACATCCGGGACTGATCTCAGGCACTGAGGCCAGCTGGCACAGAAGGGCCTGTGTCCATATGGAGCTCAGCACTCTTGCTCTTCAAAATGGGCTGATCACAGGCAGTGTGCCTCTTGGAAATACCCATGGCCTATGTTAATTCCCAAAGAGTGCCCAGCAATTATGCGAGAGGTTGCTGCAGCATCTGGGTCAAAAATTTCCCAGTGACTACACTGAAAATACAAGATGGTCAAGAGCCAAACCCAGGAAAACTCTGACACCACTTAATTCACTAGTAAAGATGCAGCCAGTATTTTTCTCCTACAACACAGCAGGTGTCAGGTTTTTTTCCTAAATATCCACCCTTCATCTTTAAAGGCAGCCATCTTAAACTTCTGAGGTCAGCTTTCTGTGGCATCTACCATCTGCTGTTAACCCTTGGCAGTGTTACTTTTGCTGGACTTATTGAGATGATTTAATGCAGGATGAAAAGGTGCAATAGAATGTGCTATATTAGAATACATAAATCCCAACTTATCTTCAATAATTACTGGCAGTGTTATTCTGATGTCCCAAAAGATCACTGCAGGCAGATGATACATGATGAGAACTAACTCTAACATCTTATTTGCACCTAAGTTCCAGGTGCTTAAAGAAGTGCTCCTAAAGCAGATATCAAAGCTCTCCATGTAGTCACCAGGGACTGGCAGGTACATTAGAAGGCCTGCTTGCCTGATTGAGATGTCAAAAAATAAACAGACAAGGTCTTTCTCAAAAGCTTCTAAAGTAAAACTGCCACCTTCCATGAGACAAAAACTTAGAACACCTGATTTTTGAGGCAACCAAAGTGAATGTGTGCATTCAGCACCTGAGGCAGAGATTCCATTCTACCCTAAAGAGACACTGAATTTGCACCTGCTCTGGTTGTCAAGCTTGACTCTTGACCACCTAGTTCTGTGCAAAGCAAGAAAAAGACAGTAAAAATCACATCTGGTCAAAGAGTTCTTTCTAAATACTAAAGGGGAAAAATTATGTGTATATCCAAGTTTCATTTTAACTTTAATGGTCAGTTGCAACAAATAATATGTTGATTTATTTTTCAATTAACAAAAAAAAATCCAAACACCATTTATATAATGAATTGACCACTGCTCACTTCTCAGACTTGCATCAAGTTCAGTGGTTTAGAGGAGGCTTCAGCCTATGGTCTGTATCTGCAAATAAACCAGAATTTTCTTAGCCTGTATACAGCAGAGTTATTCTTACCTTCAAGAAAGATATTCCTGGTTCCTCTTGGCATCCTTTGGGAGGAAAGGAATCAAGATAGACAGGGGGAGAAGTCTAATTAACAGTGAAGTGGAGTTATCACCATGATTTTAAATGAATTGGTTGGAGGTTTTTTTCAACCTTGCCTCCATGATTATCTTCTTTTATAAGAAGGATGGCTTAGGGTTGGCTCTAGACTAATTGTGAGAACCCAATTTCAATTTGAGAAATGGCAGAAGAACAATCATCTTAGACATGTTTCCATACTGTTGTGGGACCTTCCACCAATATTTAAGGCAGATGGACAAAAGAGCAAAACTACCAAACCACAATTTGCATTCCTTATTTCCTTCTAGAGAAAAATCCACTTTGATGCCAGTATTGACACACTAATTAAGCCACAGTAAAACCCCTTCCTGGCCTTCTAAAACTTGGCCGAGCTGTGATAGAAGAAAATTACAGAAATGTATTTACAAAGATCCTCCTGCTTCTATAAAATATAATGTGAACGTATGGAGTTAATTTAACCTACCCTGGGGAAATGCAATCTCTGTCAGTCTTGAATGGTTAATCCATAGACAAGCCTGCTAATGATTCTGCAGTTCTGCTGAGGTTAATGAGCCCTTGAGCACCTGATAAAGGCACAGACACTTAGCAATTAACGTCTTTCATTCAAACTAGCTGACAGGCTAAACAGCAGCTGATTCTCCATTTATACTATATTGTTGCCAGAGTACCTAGCATGCCAACTCTGAGCCTGCATGAGCTGGTTATATTGCTTAAGAATGGATTCCTTCACCTGTATACTGAGCCCAATAATATGGCCTTTATAGATTGGATTTGAACCATAAAGTTTTCTTTCAAGTCCTTAGGGCTACCATGCATGGTCCACAAATCTCAGAAATGAACTCTTTCTCAAGAGAGCTCAATTCAATTTAGTTCAACCATCAAAGGTCAAGCAGGATAGCTAGTGTATCAATACAATAGGCTCTAGAAAACTATTTTCTATTCCCCATTAGCAATACCAAGACAGCCAAACACATGCATACTACAATAGCATTTCTTCCCAGCATTCATTTCTCACTGGCTACTCCCAGAACAGAAAGTACATATGGGAAAAGCACGATTTTTAAATTGCCTTTGTGCTGCTGCAGGAAGTTGTACCTGAAAAACAATTAATTTGTAATGAAAGAGTAGGGAGTGAGGAGAAAAGTAAAGAAATACTATTTTCTCCCTTAATAGATGAAGAAAATGAGGTTCAGAAAGAGCTATCCATTTTCAGCTACTTTACCATCTAACTTGCATGCTCTGAATTGCCCCCTGGAGGATCCTACTTCTTGTCAGTGGCTATACATGGAAATTGCCTGCCTTACTTAATACTTTTGGACTCAAAATTGTAGCTAAGATAAATCACCACAGCAGCCTAAAATAAGTGATTATATATATATATATATTCACACACACACATACGTATATATATGCTTCAAACAAGCCAAGGGTTCTGTTCCAGAGTGACAGCTGCTTCCCCTGGGATGACTCTGCTGACACTTAATCCTACTTATTCATCCCACCCTTCTCTCAACATATAAATGTCTTAGCTGGGCCATCGCAACTGCGAATGAGGCAGCAACTATACTGTCATACTTCACAGGCTTGTTCAGGTAAATTGGCTTCCCTTATTAAACAAGGCTGGCACCTGTGACAATCAAGTCTTATTTAATAATGATATTGTGGTAGAACACATGTATCAACCAAACCACATTATCCTGCCCTGGTCTCTGTTGTACCATACAGGCTGCTAGCATTCACAACCTATCAAAGAGGGTTCATATACACACATGGAAAAAGACTGAAAACACTAAAAAAAAATCCCATTTAACAGCAATCTAATTTTGGCTGTGACTTAGAAAACTATGTTGTGTGGGGGACATGAATCAAACTTTTGACTCTAGACTAAGATTCAGGTAGGTACATATTTTCCCTGAGATACTTCAAACTGCATTGGTGTTTGAAGAAGTTTTTGTTAGGAGATGACTCTCAGAATTTCTGAGCTGTGTATCACCCTTCTAAGCACATCTGAAGTTAGGAGCCAGCCTTTAACTTGGTGTTTTTAATTCAAGAATCATTTTAGTTTTCAAAAATTCATATCTAAAGTGCCTAAGTACACAATGTAACTAAAAGCTAAAAAAGACTATAATTTAGAACAATATGCAGCCAAAATGTAGCTACATCCTGGAGTGCTTTAAGCTATACAAGTAGTGTGTAAAGACAATTCTAACTCATCCACTAAAGTAGCTTACTGGTCCCAGATCACTGATCATTTATACTATACTTCAGATTTTTTTTCTCTTCTTTGGTGCTGTGAAGTGCTCAAATTGTGTCTTTTTGCTGTGAAATGCAACTCCTTTTAAAATGATCCAGGAAACTACCAGGATAAAGTGTGCATTTCCAAATAGAAAATCTTTGCTCTATTTCTTCTTTATTTAGTTTGAGTGTAGAGATCCCCCAAGCTTGTCCTCACATTGTCTTCATCTGGGTCAATTGGCCTAGTAACAGCAGTTTTTTGTCCAGTACCTAATTTTAATTAATCCTCTTTAACTAAAATCACTATTAAACAGCTCTCAAATTTTGTTTAGAATTGAAAATTGAGTTAACCTTGTCTGAAATGACCAGAAACTGGTGCCAAATTAGTTCTTCAGCAAGCATTTTTAGTTGGAATTGATATTATATGGCATAGAATATACCTTTAGGAATTCCCTCTGGAGAGTTCAAATCATCTGTCCTGGCTATGTCCCCTCCAAACTTCGTGCATGCCACCGTCTTAAACACTGTGGGGATACAGCAGCAAAAAAAGAGAAAGCTTTGAGGGTGTGCAAGCACTGCTCATTAATAGACAAAGCATTGCTGTATTATCAACAATAATAAATTGCTTGTTTATCCACAAAGCCAAAACATAGAACTATAAGAGCTTCTATGAAGAATTTTAACTCCATCCCAGCCAGACCCCCTACAATCATAAAAGTAATACTGAAAGATTTATCTTTATGCATACAGAGAGATGTATATAATTATATCTATGTCCATCTATATCTATGTAGGTTTCCTAAGTAACCTACATTCCTCATCCCTCCAGCACAGGTATTTTATTATTTTCTTAGAGATCTAATGCAGGAGTTTTTGCTCATACATTAGCACAGAACTCACCCAGCCATGTGGGCATAAAAGTCTACCTGCACTGTTGAAGATGCAGACCTGAGGCAAATTTGATGCTATTTTTAAATAGCAAAAATTATAAATAGGTCATCTGATATATTACACAATAAGTACTTCAGAACATGTTTGACTGTAGATGTAAACTTAGATCTTTCTATTTACTTACATAATCATTTCAGAATAAAGACATGGCTTGGTTTAATTTACTTTTTAATTCCTAGAAACAGTAATTGTATGCTTTCACATGGTTTTCAGAGTCATCAAAAATATAGAAGATGATTTTAAAAAGACAATTTGTCTATACAGTGATTGATTTTGCCATAATTTAAAGTAACATTTTTATCTTGCTGGGATTTTATTTACACATCTCAGTTGGCAACGCTGTCTCATAAACACAGACAAAAGTACCCAGTACATCTTTATGATACTTTGTGATATCATTCTATTGCTCTTTCAGAATGATGTTCCTATTTCAGAGACACGTAGGGGTAAAGTGTTCTGTGAAGGGTGATTTAATCCTCTCTGCTGTCTTGACAGACAAGTACCTGAGCTGGTCTGCCTATCATTTAGAAATATTTCAGATACACTCTGCCATCTTTTGGGTTTAGGAATATTCATTTGATAATAACATTCTTTCAGCTTTGGCTGTCAGGAATGAAAATTAGGCTTTCCAAACTGAGGTATGTGCTGATAAATTGGCATTGTAGAATATATGATTATGTGATCATTTTCAATTAGGTGGAGAAAGTGTTTTCTTTGTTTTCAGCTGTTGGATGTAAGAACTGTGATAGCTCTTTGTGTCCTTGTAGGTGTTTTCTTTTGTAGAGGATACGGTATCTGGAAAGGAAGCAATATTTTGAAGTCCTTTAAATTAATATGAGATATATTTCTAGAATTCAACAATCTAACATGTTTTACTAAATCACAAACAATATGTTCTTATGTATCAGCAATAACTGATTTTAGCAACCTTATACTTGGGACAGCAATATCACACTTACAAAAGGAAAATCTTAGGTGTTTTACTCTATCAAAAAAAGCTATTTATTATAGTTACAAATAAGTATATTTACATTTCTTTGTGCTGATTTTGCTGGAGATAAGATATCCTAAAATTATGCTAGGTTACTAGATATTATGCTGGGATCCTAGAAGCACCTGTATGAAGTAAGCTGTAATAAACATATATCTTTGTAATAGATGTGTTTCAACACTCATCAGTTCAATTGTTCATATATCTCATTCATTTTTTTACAGTGCACATACATGGCATGTACTTTGCAACACACATGGACAGACAGGGACCAAACATTTCATGAGCACCTCGTGATTTTAATCTTTGTGTTTTTCTACTGCTACTCAGCTTCAAGAAACCTTAACAAAGTAATGCTCAGCACTTGCTTTCTCTCAAGGCTCTCTGCAATGTGCCAAACTGAACACCCAAAAAAGAAGCCAGTCACTTTGGGGTTTGAGAGTGTTTATCATGGGGCTCTGTGATTACCTCATGTCTGTAACATCACTGAGATGTTTCACAGGTGAGTCAGGGTCACTGATGTCTAGGGGGTCAGACATCTCTGCTTTTCAATCTATCCCTGCCTTTCTTCATCCAGGGCCTTTGTAAAGGAGAATTGCATGGTTTGTTTCAGTTCATTGCCTACATTTGTGTCTTGCACGCCAAAACTGAGATGTTAAATTTTATACTTTCCAACCTGATTTTCCATCCTCTCTGAAGGTGGCTTCTGTAGCCTTTCTCCCCTGACAACAGAATGACTGTCATTAAATTCACTGTCTCCTCTTCTGCTGTCCTTCATGCTCAATTGATCTGGAGCTGATTGGGCACTAAAAACAAAAGGAAAATATTAAAACTTTCTTTTCCAAGCAGCACAAGAAAATTAAGTACAGTGTTTCTCACAGTTAATTTGGCAAAATAGATAAACTTACTTTAAATTGGAAGTAGACGTTTCCTCCCATTGAAGAGATGAAGGATGAAAATAAGAACTTGACTCTCCTAGAGGAAAAAATATCTTTGCTTATTTCTTTGCATAGATTTAAATATCAACGTGGCACAAATGTTTCAGATTAAAAAAGACTGAAGTGCAAGAACTAAAGAAAAGTTCATTAGTAACGTAAGTACAGCACAAGCTTCTGCATAATAGTTAGCTGCAGTATAACCTGCATATTTACAGGATTAACAAATTTGGTTTTCTCTCTTGACATATAAAGAAGCTGAAGCACAGAGGAATAGGTCATTTGGGCACTTGGTAGCCCTGTCTTTGGGGACTTTCTCAGAGTTGGAAGCATTCAGGTCAAGCAGCAGGGAGAGAAGTTTCCATGGAAAGGGCATGAAAAACTGCAGAGAAGCTTTAGCCTACTCTGATTTCAGAGAGGACTCTCCTGCTTGTAGTGAAACATAAATGACCGATGACCAATGGGACTGAAGAGATTGGTCACAGCTAGAAAGTGGCAGAAACATAGTTTCATGAAGTGATGCTAAAAGGAGATATGTAGCCCTTTTGTATTTGTCTGGCTATTTCTGAGTTATTCTGATTTTATACAGCAGCGCACAAACTGGGAAGCAGTTACTCTGCTCTGCTTCTTGGCCTCTGGTCCTAGCAACAATGGCAAAATTATTTTTGAACGAGGCCTTTTTATAGGAATCATGACTATTTCTTTATTGTATAAGCTCTATACAGAAAATCTCCCATCTGTGAATGATTTGATTTTCCAATATGTCTTTTTTACTTGATAAAGGCAGGAGGCTTCTTTTAGCCCACCAGGGCTGACAACTACTGTTGCATTTCAAGATATGCTTTTGACAACGATGTTTTAGCAATTAGGGGCCAACAGTGCATGACTTATCTCTTGGTCTTACTTTTTCATAATCAAGCCTGAGGTGGCAGTGTTTTCTGTTAGCTCTTCTGGGACTTTCTTTGATTCTCTCTAGGATCACACTGGCTCTGGGCATCACATCCCTGCAAGTTGTCTGCCATGGGTGCACAGTCATCCTCTTATTTTCCTGTATGTGCTGTGGCCAATCATTTCCAGGCAAAGCAGTGTGCGTTAATGAAGGACATCTGCAGTTTAAAGAAAAATATCTTCTGAGGCAAGATCAACTCTATACCCATGAAGTGACTGGCAGGTTAGAGCAGACACTGTAGATGTGTCCCCTGGGGCATCAGGAATTGACCTGATGTGGATCGCACACTCTACAGCTTAATCACAGAATCATAGAATACTTTGGGTCAGAACGGACCTTTAAATGTCATGTAGAGCAATCCCCCTGCAATGATCACAGGCGTCTTCCACTAGATCAGGTCAGTCAGAGCCCCATTCAACCTGACCTTGAATATTTCTAGGAATGGGGCATCCACTACCTCTTTGGGCAACTGTGCCAGTGTTTTAACAACCTCATTGTAAAAAATGCCTTCCTTATATCTTGTCTGAATCAATGCTCTTTGTGTTCAAAACCATTATCCCTTGACCTGTGTCCTGGTAAAACATCTGTCTCCATTATAAGCCCCCATTAGGTACTGGAAGTCTGCTATAAGGTCTCCCCAGATCCTTCTCTTCTCCAGGGGGAACAACCCCAGCTCTCAGCCTGCTCTCACAGCAGAGGTGGTCCAGCCCCCTGATCATCTTCATGGCCCTCCTCTGGGTTTGCTCGAACGGGTCCATGTCTTTGCTGTGCTGAAGACTCAGCAGCCCTGCTTTAGTGCCTGCAGTAGATCTTGCCATCAGAGTCCTGGAGAAGACAGACCTGATGCCTCCCCACGCTGGTGCAGGGAAGCCCCCAAAACCCCCTGCCCCAGCCCCCAGGCTGTTGATTCCGTTGCCACATGTACGCACGCACAAACGATTCGCCCTCTTGGTTTTTTTGGGAGTTTTTTCAGGACGAAGCAGCTCCTGGAGGTATATAGAATTCCCTGCTTGAACTACAGAGGGAGCCCGGGGCTGTGTTTTGGAGAGCGCGGAGGGCCGGCGGGGGCTCGCCGCGGGGCAGCGCAGCCGCCAGCGGGAACACCGCAGCACAGGTGCGACCCCAGCGTGCTTTTCCCTCCTCCTTGTGAAAAAATAATGGGACAACGCCCCCAGGCAGACCCTGCCACGGGGAGGAGGGAGCTGTGATATGCAGAGTTGTACACCGCAGGTTTAGTTGCCCTCTCGAGTCCAATCCCAGTCTCATTCTGCACAATTCATATTCGCCAGCTCTAATCATGAAACTGTCATTAGCATGTTTTGCGAACAAATGAAACCGCGGGGAGGCTGCTTCAAGCTTCCCAAATGTAACACAGTGAGCGGTGAGATGGCTGGTCTTAATGAATGCATAAACTTCTGCAATACCTTGGAAACTTCTGCTCTTTTTCTTCTTTGTTTTCCCTATGAGATAAACAATTTCTGTCTGATTTTATCCCTCGTACAGATTCCTGTAAAACCTGAATACAATTTGCATTGCTCATCTGTCTGCATATTTTGTAGATTTTATGGCAGTATGCTATCATGTGCAATAGCTTCAAGATTTAAACACCAGGAATGGAAACCCTAAGAAGAAACTAGTATGTCTGAGAAATAAATCTGGAGGACAGAGTTTGTAGGCTTCTGTTTTAGTTTTATAATCATTCCTTGAAATAGAACCAGGGTTAATAATCTAAACCAAAAGCATACAAATGAGGTATGTCTCAATGTCATATTATCTCATATTCTTATTAAAGTCTTTGATATTACATTCTTTTTTGACTAGGACTAGGGAGTTCAGCCTGCTAAAAGGAAAGATATCAGTAAAAATACTCATCTCTTTAAGAAAGTATATTCCAAGAAGATAATTCAGGTTCACACAGAGCTAAGTATGCCTTATATTCAGTGCTATCATGTTGAAATACAGTTGAGATTACTAAAGCACAGCAGAGTAGGAGCAAATCATCTTTATCAATTCAAAGCCATCTTTTCTTTAACTTGCTGTAAATTAAGGAAGAATTGGAATTAATTGTTATCTGGGCTAGATGCAGAAGATGATTTCTTGAATTACATCACCTTCATCTTATCTCTAATCTTTTAAGCCTTTTTTACCCAAAGGGCCCTTTCAGGTACATGCTAAACTGGCAGCATCATAAGGCTGCAGCAGGACAATATTGCTATTCTAACAGTTTATAAGCAAATACTTTACTTATTTGCAAGGTCTAATACTGAATCCATCAGTCTGGACGCAAGAAAATTAGCCATTAATTTTATGACACCTAGCGTAAAACAACCAGTTAGGTCTGGCCATCTAAGCAATTAATTTAGGTTCTCTTCATGGACACCATGGGGATTTTAAAGAGGTCTGAATCTACTTGTGTGTCTCAGTTGACTAATTTATATTAAATGCCTATTATTTACATTACTGAAGCTAGGGAAAATTAACTCGCCTATCTTAGCTGTAGTAAGAACCAGTTTCACACAAGTACAGAGATGTCTGCTCTTACTAGTTTCAATGGGACATACTTCAAGGTCTAGGCCTAGGCAGCTCCTACATAACACTTTTCATCTTCAGATCATAAATGATTTCACAGAGGAAAGCAAGGACTTTATTACTAATTATTATATGGGAAACTAAGGCACAAAAAAAAATTAATTCTGTCAAATCCCATGAAAATGAAGGGAAATTAATTGATCACCCTCCTTTCCAAGACTCAAGAGCATCCAGGGGAACTGGCATACAAGAGGTCCAAAATGGGAGTGAGAGCTGCCCCTTGGTGAGTGGGACACTGCCAGGGCATAGCCAGGACTGCTCCACAGCAGTAGGGGAGCTGGAAGTGCAGGGTGACAGCAAGACAGACAGAGGCACAGTGTCCTCACTGGCAGAGACACAGACCCTTGGTACCTAATCAGAGCAATTCTTGGGAAACAAGTGTCATCTGAGAGCCCATCAACTACCAGACAGGTTTGCAGCAATGAAGGAGGTCTGAGGGAATTCAAGGCAGCAAGCCAGGGCCACTGAACAAGCACTGGGGTTGCACTGACATATATTCCTTTGCACCATATGTAGGTAAACTGAGGAACTCTCTGTCATTTGATAGTACAGATGCTGAAAGTTTAACTAGCTTAAAAAACTGACAGGCAAAATCCATGGGAAAAAATTACCAAGAGCTGTTAAATACAGCACTCCCATCCTCAGTGGAGGAAGTCCTGGCACTTTGGCTTGTTGGAACCTAAGTGAATTAATTCAGGAATATCAGTTACACACTTAACCCAATCTTACAAACTTCCCTAGGCTCCTGCCATTAGCTACTCTCACAAGTACAAATGGTGCTCCTTCTCCCCTTACCAGTCCCTTCCAAATACATTCACCAGTTACAACTACATCTAAAAGTCAAGAAGAAATCCCAAAACACTGCATTTTTACTATAAATAGGGACTGGAAGGACAGGCTGAAAGCATGGGAAAGGCTGCAGTGCCAGTTGTTCCACTGCTTTTCTGGTGGCTCCATATTCTTCTGAATTTTTTTCATCTAAGAGTAAACAGGTTAGATTTTTTTCATAACTTGGCTGATCACAGGAGATGATGTGTCTGCAAAGTCAGATTGTAGAGGCTTTAAATAGGTATTCTGCCTTACCTTCCCTCCAACTCATTTGAAAAAAGGTAAAAGCTGTCTTCATCAAGAGAGGCATCATTTACAGAAATACTGCAGATTTAAGTGTTTTATGTATTGTTTCTTTTCTGAAATCAAAAGAAGAAGAGATGGTAAAAGATACTCCTAGTACTCTCGTCCATTTTGCTGCCAGGGCAAGTTTATTTCTACCACATATTTACTAGTGCAGTGTTACTCAAATAACAGTGCTTGGAGCTGCTTCTGTCACAACCGTGAAGCATCACTCATTCTTTCAGAGGTGACACCTTCTGCTTCTTATAGCCCAGAACAAGATTCTTCCAGGGTTCCCAGTAGATAGTTCAACCAAATAAATTCAAAATAACAAATATTCTTCTGCAGCCCGCACAGCTGCTTCTTGTCTTTTTTGGTTGATTTTTTTTTGTCTTTTTTTGGGATAGCTCCAGCCAGGATCAAAACTGGGGATTACCACATATTGTGCAGAACCAGACTTGCCAGGATGGCCTCAAAAGAGTACATCTAAGAGTACTGCAGACCACAGTGTTAGTAAATCAAGGTTAGTAAAATCCTTCACCTGGAAAGCAAGCAAATACAACATGGATCAACAAAGTACATCATTACTATCCCTAAATTACTTTTGCATGTAGCAATGGCAGCATGAATTTTTAGGAATAAAACTTGGAGGAGATGCATGTTTCATCAGTGAACTTACTAAGTTAGTCATGTTCATGCTCATAGGAAACTGCTATTGGTTGCCTTTGTATTTTCAAATGCTTGTTGGTTTACTTAAAAATGTTTGAGAGTCCTGAACTTCACATTATTCTTGTTTCTCATTATCAGTTAATTGCCATCATTAATCATTGTTTTCTTGATTAAAAAGTAACAGTCAGTTCAATACCATGTGATATGGATGACTAATCACAACTCAGGAGTAATAAAGAGTTGAAATAAGTGTTCATGAACAAGTTGTCATCTGTAATTTGTCCTCATAAACTAGTTGGCAAATATTTATGTGCAGTGAATACTTCCATACAAATTAAGATAAGCTTGAAAATGATTTATAAACAGGGGGAAAATAGTTGAATTCATCTCGTATTTCATTTGCAATAAATAATTTGGACAAATACAGTTATCATAGGGGGGAGCAGAAGGCCTTTATGGAAAGTATCTACAATGCAAATGAGTTGAAAATCACTTTTGTTATTGCCTTATGCTATCAAATTTTTAAAGTGCCAGGTGCTGATGTAATTTCTCTAGCAAGATTGTTTCATAATCCTAATAGCGTTTCCTCTTCAGAAAGTTCTGTCAATTTTTTTTCTTTCTTAATTATTTCATTGCTGCTTTTGCCACTTCATCTTATAGTCATAGGGGGTTAGATGGTCTCCTTCATGCAGACTGTCCTGCCTATTGCTTCATTATACTGCAGTATATCCCAGCAGTATTAAGTACATTTTGAGTAGGATTCAGTTATCTCTATTAAGCCATCATCCATGGAAATTTGAGATGCCGTAAAATACCCGAGATTCTCAGAAGGGAGTAGCAGATGAGATGCAGAACCTGTGGAGAACCCATTGCCTGTTGGAGAGAAGCTGGAGAGGAAGCACAGTAACTTAGGATTCTCAAGTGATCATAGACACCTGCACAGGGGCAATTGATTAGAAGAAGAAATCTTCATTTCCTGTAATGAATCTCAGGAAACCTCACCTGTGTGTGAAAGGCATACTTACAAACCTAATTTTAAATGGCTTAATCTGGAGCAGTACCCAGACCCCAGAATTAGGTGATATGAAATCTACCCAGAGAGACTGCCATGCCATACTCCTGTATTTTTACATGCCACTTAAAAAAAAACATTCTACCTCTGTATTTTCAAGTATTTTCAAAATTATCCAGTTTTTTGCATTCATTCATATCCAAGTTAGACACCTAAAAGCATTGACTGCATAGGGGGTATTTTTTTTATTTTCCCCCAAATTAATCACTCTTTTTTCCATTCTATCTTTTTCTTGACTATTTACCTGCACTCTCAGAGGCATTTTTATTCCTCTATCCACATGCAGCCTCAGCACACTTCCCTTCCCATGCTGGCATAACAAGGTACTGTGGAAACAAGCTATCTATGTAGTCTCTTGGAAAACTAATTAAGCTATTAGATAAGATCATGGATAATGATGAACTGGATGATACATGGTGCACATCTCTGAATTAGAACAGGATTCTCCCAAAAGCTTCCACAATCTCATCGGGCAAAAGGAAATACTTTTGCTTTTTATGGATCCATAGAATATCAAGGGTCTGGAGCAAGTCAAGAACTCACCTTAGTATTTTGATTTTCCATAAAAATTTACCTAATCCAGCTAACTTGGATGCCTCACTCGTATCCACATTTAAATTGCCAGATGAAGCAGTTTGCTATAGGAAGTTTCTTTGTTCTCTGGAGAGATATAGATGCCGGTTAAAATCTTTTGAGGAGAAAAGCTGCTTTCCCAGGAGCAGGCAGCTTGGTTTGCTAGAACAGTTCTGCCCCTGAAACTGTCATGTCATCTACCTGTTCCCTGCGAGTACACGGTACACTTTGGGAACACACTGAACCACAAATGACCTGATAACCCAAAGCGTTCATGTCAATCAGTGCCTGACACAGCCAAGCTGTGTCCCACCTTTCAGGCGTGTCCAACACAGCTTATTCTTATACAGGGGGGCTGTTACCATCTAGGTAGCTTAATTGTGTTTAATTTCTCTTAATACATTGGTCCCATTATTTTCACCATGGAAGCAGCAGTTAGATTCTGACAGCAGCAGTTACCAGACCTGTTATTCTTTTTTTCTTCTTTTTGAGCACAATCACATTTGCTTTCATACATTTACCATTGCAAAAGTGAAAAAGTGATGTAATACCTTGATATTCAGACATTTAAAAACCATTCCTTGCTCTGGCATGTTTTGTTCTAAGAGTTCAAATTATTTTCACAAAAATTTTATTTTCCAGTATGAGCTTTATGGGAGGAAAAGTGTGTGAGTGAGTGTGGGCACAAGTGAGAACCCTAAGCATGTGTGTGTAATTTTTTTAGTTCCAGATATCCTGTTCAAAGCTAACCGCAGCACAGAGATTAGTAATACTGTCCAAAGCATAAATCAAGAGATACAAATAGAAAGAAACCATCTTGCCCTCTTTGAATAGCTGCTGTAGAAGATCTTTTTGTTGGACTACAAATTACTCAAGTGTCTCTAAGGGGATGAGATACATCATCTTTTACTATTAGCTATTATCATTACATGCCTGAAGGGATGGAATAGTGTGTTTCTGTTTCAATTACTCAGGCTACTTTACTGGATATGGATTTAGCTGATTTTACCCTATAAGAACAAAAGCTGTTATTACATTTAATGATTAAAATCCTGTTTGTAGTCAGCTAAAATATAAATCAGCAGTTTGGAAGAACAGGCTTCAAGCTAAACAAAATTGCTTTGGGAAACCAAATAATTCAGGGAATCACCAATAGGCTATTCAGACTTTCACCTCTATAGCAGGTCACTAATTGGATTTAGGCCAGGTTCATAGTGGTGACATGAATTTGGAACTAAAATTCTTGTGTACTGGGCAGCCTTCATTGCCTAGTGGTCTCAATCCAGTTCCTAGAAAGTAACTGTAATGGGATGGGCATGATAGGTAATGACTCACCCAGCCATCTTAGTTAGCATAGTATGAGACGTGTCATATTTTAGAGATGTCTACTTGTCTCCATTAAACAGAGGAAGTATCTATATTACTAGCCCAGACTTAGACTTTTTATTTTTAGATTTCTGAAATTAGAAAAAGGTATACAATAACTATTTGATGACAGAATTTGAATAAATATATTTTTCCTGAATTTCTAGAGCTTGAAATTCATAAACTCTTTTCATAATATAAGGGGGGAGGAGTATATACAAAAAAACAGTAATGCTGATATTTTTCTTGTCTCACTGTGAAATACTGTATACTAGTAGGATGCTAATAATTTCAGACATAGCCTTTGGTTCTCATTTTACTTTCAGGCTAAATTTCAAAAATCCACAGTGATTCAGGGTGGAGATGAGGGCGGAATATGCCCCTTCAATATGAGAAACACATTTACAGCAGGAGACGGGTTGGTCCATAACACTAAGAATTTATACCTTCTTTATCTGTTTTATCAGCTGATATGTCCTATTTTCCTCCTTCAATTCAGTACAGACTCATGAGTCAGGAAGGGCTCTGCAGGACTGTTTTATCCCAGGGGAATGCCAGTATTTCATATCATATCTCTTCAAGCTCCTTTTGATTATAATTGCTTTGTGATTTCATGAAAAACTTCAGCTTTAGTCTGTATTGTTTATCATATGAAGCTATCCAACTGGTTTGCTGTGGGTTTTGGTGGGTTTTGTTCAGTTACTTGCATCTCTGCTTGAAAGCTTACATCTCGGATAGACACACATTTCATACTGGGGTACAGTGGTTCACTGCGTAATCTGAGCTCTCAAGGTGAGAAAGGGGCAAATATCCATTGAGTGGGGCACATTTGGTCAATGTCTCGTTTCCTTTCCACAGTCTGAGTCCACTACTTTCCCCTGCCAGATGGTGTGTGAGAATTATTTCTGAGCTTCCTTATAGGGATGAAGCGTCTGAGCTGCTTTGAGGCCACATCTCTTCTCCAAAACACTTCTAAACAAGGATTTCAGAAGTCTCTGTTGCAAAGATTGAAGTGGAAATCTTTTAGAATTCCATTTGCTCCATGTTCACAGGGGAGTTTTTCAGTTGTCTTCCCAACCAAAGCAGTTTAAAGGAGCAAAACCAAAAAAATGTATTGCACAGTACAAGCAAGCACACATGAACATACTCAAAACTCAGTAGCTGGACTGTAGGCAGATGTTCACTGCTGATTGAAGGGGTCCAGCTATAAGCAGCATCTTATTCTAAATAAATACAGCAAGACAATGCAGCTCTGAACAAACATGCCAAACTTTCCCCAGGACTTCTGACAGCAGGCAGCCAATTACTTTGAAAAGAATGGGTTCTGTCTTATGACTGCTGCAACAACACAAATGCATCTCCCTTGATCCCAACATCAAGGTAGAGCTTTGCATTTCCAATATTTTAATTCAATACAAAGCAAAGGTTTCAATGTTATTTTTTTTTATCATGAGTGGCAGCTTGGGTTTTTCTGCAATCAGATGTAACACCAGGAAGGTTAAAAGAGGTATATAAATAATAGATGGCTTCTCTCACCTAAAGAGAGATCTGCCAATTCTTACCCTCCTTTTAATTTTAGGAAGTGAATATAATTTAAAAGATGACAGATTTTTTCCCATCAAATCAGAGAAGAAGGAGGCCTCCAGAAGAACAATGGCTGATGCCATAGCATGACTATCTGACAAACTTGAAAAGCAACAGTAAAGTTGCCAACACAACAAGCCTTTTATCTTTGATGATAGTATTTGGAGAATGTGAATTTCATCCAAGGAATGGGAGGAGGTATATGATGTCCTCTCACCACCTCTTTTCTTACTGTTTTAATTATCATTATTTCATTATTTTTGAAAAATATATAAATATTCAGAAAATAGACAGCCTTCTTTTTTTTTTTAGTTCTTCTAAGTGAGTTACAGGAATATCATCACTAGAAGTGCTGAACTTGGCTTTATTCCAGACATAAATATATATGACTTTTTTCAGATTTCTTTGCTTTTATGCCTATTTTCTGTGTAAATGGTTAGCCTTACATGCAATTACATTTTTTGGAAGCTTAATAAGAGGCCCATTCAATTAATGGGAAGACTTGCCCCATGTACTAATCCAGCCAAGGCCTTCTTTCTATGTGAGTAACCATCACAGGGCTTTCGTAAGCAGGCTTCTGCACTCAAGGGGACATACTCAAGGCTTGATTGCAGCCTGGATTTGTGGTACAGTAACTGGTACCTGGTTAATTAAAAGTGTTACCCTCCTCCTGTGAGAGCATCCATCCGGTGCTGGCAGACTGCCTCTGCGCACGCTGGGCTCAGGCAGTTTGGCAGCGCGAGGCTTGGCTGCAGCACTCGCCAGGGTGCCTCACTCCACTCAGATGTATCAGCTGCTGAGGTTCCCTTTGAGTAAAACACAGTGATTTGGTTCCTACACTGCAGCCTGCCACACAAACAAAGGCAAAGGAGAGGGTGCATCTGAAACATTGTCCCTTGCTAAGACTAGAGCATTTATATCTGACACAGCTGTCAGCATGCAATTCAGAGAGGGAAATCTAATACTAGCTTAGGCTTTTGGATTTCCCTTGAGGAGTAGGCCTCTGCAACAGCTCTCTTCTGCATAACATTATTCAGGAAATTATAAAGCTGAGTTCATTGCCTTCCTCAGAGTAACAGGGTTTGAATTTATACTTCCCAGAAGTACTGGAGGGTGCATGATTGGCCATCTGTAGGCTCACCTGAATAGAAAGATGCCTCCACATCTGTTCAAGCTGAATTTTTGTGCACCCAGGCATGTGGAAGTCATGGTCCTCAATGCAAGAACAGCAGAAGAGCCTGATTCAGTACCTGAAAATAAGGACAACTGTGTATCCAGATGCAGTTACAGGATGCTGTGTGCACATCCTACCCTACTACAGTAGTGAAGGGAAAAAAATCATCCAAGAAAAAGGCTTTTTGCCTTCCTCTGATGAGGCACCTAATGTCTAAGCTGCAAATATACTCTGTCTCACCTCTTCTGACCCTGTAATTTTTTTACTCCTTCTTTAAAGAGGAAGGATGTAGGGGATCTTCTTAAGAGTATGTCTGACTTATAGCAAGGATATCCTTCTCAGCAGTACAATCCTACATTTTAATCTGAACAATGTGAACATTAATTTAAATCCTTGGTCTTCTACTTCCTGACCAAATGGTCCACATTTGATGGAGTTACTGAATAAACTACACAAGTCCTTAACTGAGGTCAGTGTTATCCAAACAACTTCATCTTGGACCAAGCAAACACAGCAATTAGATCTTATGAGAGGGGAATATACCTGGTTCCACAAGTGATCTACTTGCTCTCAAAATAGTGATTTCAGCCTGTGCCCCACATTTCTGCTCGTTAGCATGCAGGCACCCATAGGGTTATCATCTTGATGATTGAGATGACTGTGCAGCCACAGAAATGTCTGTGCTTGCACAAGAAGTCATGTGTCCATGTGCCCATGACAGGAGGGGAAACAAGTAGGAACAGATTCCCTCTTGTAGAACTCAGACTTAAACTGTGTGTGTCTCATCATTTAATGTAAATCAGCAATTATAACTGTTGGACCTCCATCATAAGAGGTAGGCACCAAGGGAGTTTGCTCTAAAATATCAGTTTCATTCTGGGACATAAGCAGGAACTTTACAATTAAGCCCAAGAGGCTTAGAAGGGGTTTTCTGTGATCACTGTCCTTTTTTTGGCCTTTCTAAATGATATTTTAAGTGCCTAGAGCTGTTATCTTGAATTTGAATCCTCTGTGGAATAAGGAGAGTTAAATGGGATTATTGGCACACTTCATGCATGGCAGCAGTATGCTGAGCTATTGAGGCAATAGGAAAAATATGTGAAATATTCCCTTTCCAGCTTTCAAAGTAACAGTTCTCAGGATTATCTGTGATTTCTTTTACAAGAGCATAAGAAGAGCATCACTGAGTTAGACCAAAGGCATGTTTAACCTAGTTCTTGTTTCTGACAGCAACCAATAGCAGAGGCATCAAGAAAGACATTAGGAAAGAAAGAAAAAGCACATCAATAACTAACCTTCCCTGTTTCTAGCTGTCAGCAGCTTAGGGTCTTCCTTAGCCACAGGTTATATCAGATCCTTATGTTTAATATACATTCTACTACAGCTTGAGTAGGCTGCAAGAAAGATTTTCCATACAATTCTGCCCCTTGCCCATTAGTATTTAACTCTAGGCTCTCCGAGTATCTCATGATAACGAGTTCCATAATTTAATTATGTGAAAAATACTGAATTTGTTATGTTATAAGTTTCTCCAGCAACTTAACTGGATGTTACACTAAATAATTATTGTATATTCACTTTCTCCACAGAGTTCACTTTTTTGTATGCCCTTTTTCTAAGTCAGTCCCTACAAAATAGTTAGACCAGAGTTTTGGCTACCACCAATTGTCCTGTGAATACTTTTTTTTTTTTTTGTGTCTGTGGGGTGGTCATGATTAACATTATTCATGAGGAAGAAAAGTGTAAATTATCTGTAACTGAATTCTCACAATCAAGAGGCCTACCCAGTCCGCTGCAAATTTAGACACTCTTTCTGCTTCATTTCTAGTCCTGTAGCTTTTAAACAAATGCTGCTATGTGTGCCAACAGATTAAGTTCTTCATTTTAGAAATGCCAACGGATTTACCTCTTCATGTCTCTCCAACATCCTGTCTGTTTACTTATAGTTTAGCCTCCTTTGGAGTGAAACAACTTGCTACTAAATTTGTTTCTTCCTACTCTTAACCCTCCTGCCTAAGACCTCAGCAGTGGCGCAGGTGAAACTGCATGAAGTTCAGTCTTCCACTGCTGTTTTAGATAGCACCAGCTATCTCCAGTTCTTTATTTTAGATACTTGAAATACCAGGACTACAATGAGACTAGAAGAGCCTGAAGGCCAGCACAGAAGGGCTTGGCACTGAACAGTAAGAGTGCAGCACATTGACTGTGGCTTTGACTGCAAGCACTCCTGTATGTGGTGATGCTGTGGTCTCAGTCCAGGAGCAGAAAGAGCCCTCCAGGAGTGCTTGGTACTGCTTTTTTTCTGTGGGGCAGCCTAGATGTGAGTCTCTGAGACAGAAGATTGAATCCAGTCTAGTGATTCTGAGGTCAGTGCTCCAGTTTCAAGGTTATTTCTACCTCTCTGAGCTCTGTATTTTGTGTAAAGTCCATTCTGCCAGCTGGGTGGCTCAGATCATGTCTGCCAGACCTGACATAGGAATGTAAATTCATTTACAAATAGACTGAGACCCTGCACCCTTGGGCATCTGCACAAGCAGAATTTAGACCACTGAGGAAAACAGGAAAGCCTGCAGGTTCTAAGAGAGCTAAACAAGCTGGGAGGAGTTTGGTTGGAGGGGGAGTCAGACAGCCCAGAGTCTGAGGGTCAGACTTGGGCTACTGTTGAATCCCTTTGTTAAGGGCTTAGTGCTTAAAGTTCAGGTGGCAAGTGGTGTCTAACTATTATTTAATTCTTTTTCTAAAAACGCATTGATTTAGGATTGTACTTATATAAAGGGAAGGGAGGTATGTCTACATATGTGTACCCAATTACTGTACACATAAACCTATTAAATATACATTTTATATTTGTGTGCATGTGATATATATACAAGTATAAGTATATATGCATATGCACATACACATGTGGTTTATGTGCATATATACATTAATATATATGTACACGAATAGAATACTCTCTCACTTGGGCATCTAAGGCAAGATTTTTTGAAAAAAAATTGGTGCCAAAACCTCATTTAGTTGCCTGTCTTACTCCTTTTGACTTCTCTTAAAACTCAAGGCTCAGACAAAATATATGGTCAAAAAATGCTCTATATTCCGTTCACAGAACCTCCAGTCATATCTTCCTGAAGTCTTCATCTATACTTTTTCATTTTTCTTTTATTTCTTTGCCCCACTTTTTCTTGAATTTCTCTGCAAATATTTTAGTGAGTTATTATTAGACCTCATTTTTTATCCAGGCTATTCCTCATATCTTTTCCAGAATATTTGCATTTGTAGTTCTTATTTCCACCCAGCAATTTGGCAATTTGGGTACAAACACTGAAAGAACTATCAAAGACAGGGAAAAACAATTGCACAGGTGAGAGGCGATGCTACATCATCTTGTCTGGGTCTCTCATTCCAGTTTTGTAAGCTATGGACTTTATCTCCTCATGCCCTGGAGTCAGTGGAAAAAATTAAACCTTTTCCTGAGGGAATTCAGGACAGTAGCTCTGGAAGTGCCTGCCTATTTTCCCCTATGTACAGTACCTGCAGAGCTGTGCCACTTCACTTAGACACCTACAGTGGGATGCGTAAAGCAGAGCTTGACATTTTTTAGCTGTCTTGATGACAGTAACTTTTATTCTGAACTGAAATCCTAGACTGAAAACAGGTTTAATTAAAACAGTGAAAGCTTGTGTGTAAACTAGCCCTTAGGCACCTTCATAGAGTCATATAAATCAGAGCCATACAAGACACGTTATGTTCCTGAATGCATCTGCCTGTCAGAGTGAGCCCACCCATGCAGGATATCTTGTAGCATTTTATTCAGCCTAGTTTAAAAAGCCCAAATCATTCCGCCATTTATTCCATCTTGCACAATACACTCAGAGCAAATGCCCTGACTGCTTAAGGTCATTTTAAAACCCTACAAGACTGTACATAAAATTTGCTACCAGCGGTGTCCTGCTCAATTTACAAATAAGATAATTGCAGCCCTATTTAAATTCTCTTTCAGCTGTTTGCAGTACCTTTATTTATTATGACTGCTAGGATTTTATAATACCACTTTGATTTTAGTTATGGCTGTTTGTCACAGAAGTCTATATATATTGCACAGGGAAGTAGGTAATATCATTCCTTTGTTAAGGACTGAGGCACTGCTGTCATGGCAGCACAGAGCTAGAACTGAATAGCAAGACAGCAGCACAGTTAGGAATTACATTTGCCCTACCTGGACTTCAAGACTCAGCCTATGCCAGGTTGATGTGAAAAGGGCTGTTTCCAGCAATCATGAGTGCCTCTGCCATTTATCCACTTCTCTGTCTTCCTCTCTTTCAAGAATTAGGGGCCCAAATAGATTTGCTCATGCATTCAGATTCCATGTTTCTTTTCAAAATGCTCATCATCACACACACACACACACACACACACACACACACACACACACACACACACACAGAAAAGAAAAAGGAGAGAGAGAAGAAATCACATCTAGACTTTAGCAAGATGCTCACAAAAGGGTTTTCTTTGATAATCAGAAAGGGGATGCTGAAAGAGGTAATTTTAAAAAAAACCAAAACTTAGAATGTACTTCACAGTAGGGTTCCCAAAAAAAACCAATTCTACAAAACCCAAAAGGGAAGAGCAGTTGTTATTTTAGTGTGTCCTACAGCACTGAACTAGCATAGAAACCGTTCTCCTTGCAGATGCTCAGAGAGGAAATTATTTTTGCAAATAAACAGTCTCCGAGCCATGACTTAAGACAGTGAATAAGAGTGCATATGTTAGAGTGCAGTCACTCCACATTTTGCAGTATTTGCATGAGCATATTGTGACCTACATTAAATGGTTTCCATGCACTGACCACCGAACAAGCAAGCTCCAATGACAGAGCCCAGCATGCAGACAGCTCCATTTCATTAAGAAAGCAGTGCAGAGTGCATGCTACAGCTTTGCTGTGTGCCATTTCAGAACAGCGATGTACATCTGCCACAGTACAGACACCCCCAGGCAATATTAGCTGGGTACTACAGCACTGTGAGAGGGGTTACAGCTCTATGTTCATGCCCAAAGTCCCCATATCACCTAACTGCTGTCCCAAGGATGATGCTACACCTTGTGGCGCCATGTGGCATCTCAGATACTAGTACCCATCTCATGTATCTCTGTTTTCTGCTTCTGTTTTCCATGGAAAGCTTACCAGTGGAGGGCAAATACTGGAGGCCACATGGGGCCTTCCATGTCGTATAGTCACACACATATACAGTACTGTACATGAGGCAATAAACTTCTGCACCCAAGCTGGCTTCCATGGTCCCAGCTCAAACATGTATGGGGGAAAAAAACAATTAACCCCTTCAACAGATAACAGGGAGTACATAGCAATAATATCCAGGTGCGAGTCAACTTGCCTTTTCCATGAGAGGACTGCAAAGAATTGTAAACCCCAGTTATACAGAAAAGAAACTGAGACGGCTAAAGCTAATTGATTTTCCTGCACTGTAGCATGGATATACTAAAAATTAATTATAGTCCTTAATATGATTTTTATAATGGAAGGAAAATTAAAAAAAAGTTGTTATGAACATGAATATATACAGAATAATGTGCATATGTATCTCACAGACACACACAAATGAGTAGAAAATAAGCCTGTATAAGAAGAAATGACTGTGTAAATTTAGAAAATGCCAGCTCTAAAATTCCTCCTGTGACCTTCTAGTACTTTGAGGTTGCAGTTGTTCATTGCAACAGAAAATGCTAGATTTTTCTTAGATGTTAATAATGACTGTAACTAGGAGTAAATACAGCTATAAATACTATATATATGCCAAGGGTCGGAAGTGATATTACATGAATAAATTTAATAATAACTCTATTTATTCCTAAATACTGACTTCGCAGTCACTGTTGTTCATTAAATGTGTATGTTAAAAGCAAACAGGATCACTTTCTGTATTTACACAAATGTACTTACTGCTTTTCTAGAATATGTACCTTTTGGGACAGATTGGAAATACAAGGTCACTAGCTATTTGATACAAAGCTGTTCAGCTGTGTTATCTCTGTATAGATCCAAAACCTCCTAAGTGTGGTTTGTGGGAGAGTTTGGGTCACTTTCTTTGTCCAAATGGTCCATCTGACATGTCCCTCATCACACAGGGTACCATATGCTGGGTATGCTCTGAGGGCTGGGATCAGATGTTATCAAGCCCTTGTGTTCAGTTTGCTTCTTCAAGGTAAAAACAAACCCCAGCATGTCCATTTGGACTCAGCTGTGGTATTTCTATTTACCACATCAACTCCAGGCAGCCATCATAATTAGCAACCTCATGAAACTTATGCAGCATTTGGCTTCCTCCTGCCTGTTTGACTCTGAGCAAACGGAAGGGCATTTGGTGCAAGTGGAGCAGACAGGGAGCAGCTGCAAGAGGTGTCTGCATTACCACCTTCATACAAAGGCTCAAAGCAGGCTTTCTCCACCCCACCATCTCAGTTTACATGATGACACTAAACCAGATGCAGGGCATCTCTGTGAATATAACAGTCATAACCAGATCCTCTCTCTAGTATCCAGTCTCCCATACTACCACACTCTGGACACTGTCTGCAATGCCACACATTTGATTTTACAACTTTGCCATTTCTGACTCTCAAAAAAAAAAAAAAAAAGGATTGGTCTGGGCTCACTTTAAATCTGGGAAAACTCCGTCTCCTTTGCTGAGGCTTTTTGACAGCCACTGTAGAGGGACAGCAGATATCTGTGATTTACACATTGTTGTCTTCCAAGCAAGGAAAGTGAGAAAGGTGCCAGCAAGCCCTACACAATCAACACCTCTGGAGGCAGACTGTCCTGTTCCAGTGGTTCAGTCTTCCTACTGCTCATTATAGTGATTAACTGTGGTCCTTGTTCACTAAGGAGAACATAAAAAGAAAGACAAATTTGTGGCAAACACTATTTAATTTTGCATTTAAGAAAGCATTGAAACTGAGAGAGTGTCGTACATCAGAGTTTGCTGCAAGGGGCAGTTTTCAAATCTAGGATTTATAACAGCTGAGCAATGGAGGGTTTGCAACAGTTGAGTGGACAATGCTCTGTCACCAAAGGTTTAGGTACATCTGATCCTGCCTTACTTCAGATGGTGGCAATAAGCAATCTTTTGGAGACCTTTGCAGTCAAACATTTCTATTATTTTATCATCTTTCTATCTGTGAGCTTTGTCTGTTTAGCTGATCCTGATGCACTCAGCTGAACATTTCAGCTCTGACACCACCCACCCCTTGTTCCACAGTATACTTGAAAACAAAATGCCACCCAATTCAAAGTCTTCACTAAAATAATGCATCTATCTCCTACGCAATGTCATAGTGAGGAGGAGAAATTCCTAATGAATGTCTCCAAATCCTCAGGGGATGTCAGAAACAACCCTAGCCCATTTTCCTTCCAAGCCCACATAAAACTGAGAGGCTGTGGTTCTGCAGTGAAGTGGGGTGGATATATCTGTTTAACAAGGATAAGCAGACAGTAGAAGGTAGAAAGTAAGGAACAAAATAAGCTTTCTGCAGTGCAATTTGTGAGAAGTCTGCGTTGTCAGGAACTTGAAGAACAACATATGGGGACAGCTTCTCCATGATGCTCTGAGAACAGTGTTAATCAGAAGACTACTTGCATCTTGTCAGCTAATCACTGAGCATTGCATGTATGAGAGTTTGGGATGGTTTTTTCTGATTACAAAATCGACTGTTATCTTTTACCAGATAATTTTACAGCAGCATTCCAAATACCACACAAAGCAAGTCCAGCACAGCCATAACAAAATATTTTGTCACATGAAAAGCCTCCACCTCCCTCATAAATTTCTTTCAACCACGACCCACAACTTGCAACTCCTGATTCTAGAGGAATGTAGAAGCAATTACAATCAACAGACTGTGGATGTACATGGTCTTCTTTGGCATGACATACTCGAGGATGATCATTCTTGCTAGGATGCTGACCTTGAACAGCAGAAAAAAAAATCATATTTTCATATTTACATGGACATATACTTGCTGGCTAAGGTGAGAAGAACACTGAGACTGTATGCCTTCTGTCTCTAGCAGTAATATGAGAATCCGGATAATCCTGCAACACATCTTCAAGGTGTACAATGGAGTTAAACTTAAATTGCTGTATATCATTTTTTAATATAAACCACAGAGTAAATAGGTCAGATCTTTTCCCCTTTCTATGTTAAAAGGAAAACTACTTCCCCACACTTATCCTACCACTTATAACTACACCTTTCTTACAAATCCTATATGCCCTTTAGCTTCTTATTCTTTCCTCCCACTGTGTGGTTCCTCAGGAAAGCTTTTCCTTATATTTCTTCAATAGTGCCCCAGGGTAGACAAATTATTTTCCCTCAAAGCAGATAAAGATATTATATCCAGAAGTGATGCTGCAATGTCTTTATGGTTTCCAGGATGCTAATAATAAAATATATGCTCTACTGCAACCATTATGCCACTGCCTCTTGCCTGTGCTTCAACCCACTGTGATGACAGGCTGATTTAAATGTTATGAAAGTGCAAGGAGAAGTTGTGAAATGTAGGCATAAAATTTGAAATCTCAGAAATCTTTATGATGAGAGTAAGTTCTTGTAGACTAAGAAAGAGTAAGGTTTCTAGCAGCTGGTATTACCAGGCAGAAGTGTGTTGGCAGCAGTAGTCAATTACACAAGTTTGTTGGTCATTGCACATCAAGACCATAACATTGAAGCCAAGGTCAAGCCAGGAAATCAAGTCAGCAAAACAAGGTCAGGATCAGCAAAATTAGGAACTACAGTTTGGCTAAGGCAAGGACACAGGACAAGGAGTGAATTGAAACCATAGGATCACAGGATAGTTCTGTTTGGGAGTGAGCTCAGGAGCTTGTCAGTCCAACCTCCTTGCTCCAAGCAGAATCAGCTATGGTGTCAGAGAAGGTTGCTTGGGCTTTATCCAGTCATATCTTGAAAATTTCCGTGGATGAAAACTGTACAGTCTCCCAGGAAACCTCTTTCTGTGCTGGACTGTCATTTTGGTCTCACTTTATACTCACTCCAAATCCATGCTGTTTTAGCACAAGCCTGATGTCTCTGATCCTACACACACACACCACTATGAAGAGCTTGGCTCCATCTTACAGTGTTTCTCGTGGGTGCTGGGGGCTGCTGTTAGGTCCCCCCATGTCCAACTCATCTCCAGGCTGAACAAGTTCTACTCCCTCAGCCTCTCCTCACAGGGTAAGCACTTCAACACCTGGTCATCATGGTGGTCTTGCTGAATTTACTCCAGTTTGTTAATTACTTTCTTGTACTGTGATTCCAAAACAGGTTGCTGTATCTAAATCTGGTCTAATGAGTGTTGAGTAGGGAGGGATGGTAACTTCCTTCAGTTTACTTACTGGCTGCGCTCCTGTTCATACAGTCAAGGAGGCTTTTACCCTTCTGTGCTGCAGGGAAGCCTGCTGTGTGCAGTCTGCTGTCTATCAAGTCCTCATTTCATAATCACAGAATCATAGAACATGCCAAGTTGGAAGGGACCCACAAGGATCGTTGAGTCCAACACTTAGCTCTGCGCAGAACCATCCCCAAGAGTCACACCATGCGCCTGAGAGTAACATCCAAAGTCTTCTTGAACTCTGCCAGGCTTGGTGCTGTGACCACTTCCTGGGGAGCCTGTTCCCATGTCCAACCACCTTCTGAGTGAAGAAGCTTTTTCTAATATCTAACCTAAACCTCCCCTGACACAACTTCAGGTCATTCCTTCAGGTCCTGTCACTGGTCACCACAGAGAAGGGATCATTGCCTGCCCATCCTCTTCCCCTCACAAGGAAATTGTAACTGCAATGAGGTCTCCCCTCAGTCTCCTCTTCTCCAGGCTGAACACACCAAGTGAACTCAGCTACTCCTCATACAGCTTCCGCTCAAGGCCCTTCACCATCTTTGTTGCCCTCCTTTGGACACTTTCTAAGAGCTTAATATCTTTCTTATGCTATGGTGCCCAAAATTGCACACAATATTCATGGTGAGCCTCTGTATAAGGTTCCTGTCAGCCATTCTTCGTCCTGTCTTGGTCTATCTGTCTGGGAGCTCTGCCCTTGAGTATATTGACAGGTGCTTCCTAGTCTCGTGTCATCTGCAGGTCTGATGAATCCATCACCTTCTCTAGGTCACTGATAAACATGTTAGACTCATCAGGTATCCAGACAGAGCACTGATAAACCTCACTGCAGAGGGGATGGTACAAAGAAAAGCCGCACAGATCAAGGAACTCTGAGCATCTCCTGTAGATGATTCACAGCTTGGACAATGGAGGAGCTGACTGAAAACCAAGTGACAAGCAAAGAAGAAAAACAGGCGGAAAGCAAGACAGGAAAAGGAAGAGTCAGAGAGGGAACAACAGCCAAACCTTTGAGCAAAGAGGTCAGAAATAAAGTAGTAAAATATGTACTTGAAGAGATAGTTGGCCATAACAAATAGAAACCCACCCACCTTGCCCAGGGAGTTTTGTACCTTACCCGATTTCAGCTAGCATTAATTCAGTGCATATTTTGACAGTCACCATGGCTTAAGTATAGATGTTATTGCCAAGAAGACTTTATCACATTTTCCTGAAAACAGTGATGATTTTCATGTGAAGGTCACCATTTGAATATTTCAAAAGCAGCATAACAGTAAAAAGCTCATAAACATAAAAATAATGGTCTTGTTTATACAACTGCATGTATTCATACAGAGGCTGACAGAACATTCCATCTTGAAGAGCAGGAGCAAATCCTCCACTGGTCTCAGGTCCATATAAGCCATTTTTATTTCATTGACTTTATAAATGTTGAAGTTTGGGTGACCTCATAACTTGAGACTCCTTTTATAGTCAGTAGACAGAAATGAGCACATCCAGAGAGTGATTTATTAGAGCAGTCTTAAATGCAAATCTCCTCTGGAGACTTCAATTTCTCTCTTCAATTTCAGTGAAAGGAAGGTCATATGTCTAGCTCAGACTTGGCTGCCTAACTCAAAGCAGAAACCAAGAATCCTTCCTCCTGTAATTACACAGACCATTGGGGATCCCATCTTGAACCTTGCTCCGAACAGATGATCCTTGTGGGAACAAGATTTTTATTGCATAAGAGTATAGTCAGATCTAAATCCTCCTGTCTGGTTTTTTTCATTGCTCTTGATTGACAGACACTGTTTTAAAATATTAAGTCTTAGAGATAGTGGGGAAAAGCTTGATGAGAGATACTGTTGTGCAAGCAGCGCATTTCGAAAATTAACATCACAGATCTCACTATGGCAAAATGAAAGATATCCCTGGTTCTTCATATCATAGCACCAACTTGCACTGGTCATAAGCTCCATTCTTTGGTTGCAGAGCATGTAGGAAGGCATAAGCTTTGAAATCCCTTCCACTTCAACATGATTTTCATTCATTTTTGATTCTGTGTCAGAAACACCAGTGCAGAGACTATATCAAGCAGGTACTTTAGAGAAACAAACAATGTGCTGCCACCTTGGGAAAAGTGGGAATCCCAAGTGTCTTTGAGATACAAGTGCCCAAAAAAACCCAGAAATGAAGTTCACTTGGCCACATCTAGAGGTCTACCACAGATGTCTCAACATCTGAACTAGGATTCTTTTGTAGTTAGTAGAAAGAAAGAGTATTTTCAGGAGAACTTCTGAGTGCGCAAAAAACCAGACATCTAATGCTGAAGTGAATTGCCCATATACACGTATCTCATGCCATTTCAGGTGTCCTAGGTGGACTGTAGTATCTGCATGGGGTTGACAGGTATGGCAAAGGACCTGGAAGAGGAGATAGTAGCCAAATGGAAGTATCTTAAATCACAGTAGGTGCCACAATAATACAGGCACATTGAATTAGACGTTTACATAGCAACGATGGAATTCAGGTCGAGAATGTAGATGCATATTAGACATTTGTAATCAGCTGGTCACATGCACTGTTTCTTTTAGACTGAGACTATTAGCTGTCTAAACTGTACTGGATCTTCATTCCCTGTAATGGAGGTTTAGACACCTCACTTGCATGTGAACACATAAATTTCAATATCTCAATGTGTCATTATATACCACTCTCAGCGTGACACTGAGATGTCTAAATGGCATAAAAGATGCCATAGGACCTCCAGCTGCTCCAGAGGAATTTGTGCCTTTCATAAAAGCCTCATATAGCTGCCTGAGATTCCTTCTGGAACCTCAGATTGAATTAACCATCACTATTTTAACAACCAAATTAAATTGAACTCGATGCAAGTTAATGGGATGATTTCCAACTCCAGGGTTCACAGCAGGAGTGATGCACCTGTACTACATGAACAGCCTGGCACCTCCTCCCATGCATGCATGTATTTGGGTAGAGTTTAATGTAGGTAGTTTTGGTCTGTGTTTGGCCCAGCCACCTGTGAGAAGCTGGGTTTTCTCATGCCAAGTTATGGGAAAACAGTCTGATAAAGATGGTCTATAACCTTAAGGGAGAGATTTCTGTGTAAACTAAAATTAATTGGTCTCTCATGATTGGGTGATGGCCTTCCAAGGGCACTTGAAGGAGAAAGGGAGGAGGAGGAGGATGAAGTGAACCCCCAGACTCAATTAAGGGAGACCCTCTGAAGTGGACTGCGCAGGTGCTGAGAGACTCGCACACGCACAGAAAAGTACCAATTATTTAACATTAGGGGCCGTGCCAAATACCTTTGCTTGGGCGGCCCTGGCCATGTCACTCAGGTAAACATCATTTGGCCCAGTAGATAAAAGGCAGATGGCTCATGTTTTGGGGCTCGCTCACTTCACGTGACAGGACAAGGTTGCCTTGGCGGGGACGCCTGCTGTCACCTGTGAGCCAGCGGCCCCTTGAGGATGCAGCCACTGCTAGGGAGGTCTGGGCATTCCAGGGGTCGGTGAGACAACTCCATGGGGGACACCTGGGCAATCTGGGTGTTTGCACCTGGGGGCTTATCTTCTTCTCTCTCTCTCTCTATTGGGTTTCTTTCCTGTTTACTTGGCCACCTTTGGTAATAAAACTGCTGGTTGGGTTAAGTTTTCTGTGGTGCCTCAGTTTCGGCTTCCACATCCCTTCGGACCCCTATTTTCCATGGAACAATGCACAACGCTGAGACATTGCTGTGGTGAGGTGCTACAGCATCAATGGTTGTACAATGGCAAGAGCACCTTAGGTACCCTGCACTAGGTCCTCTTCACCCTTCCACATGCAAGGCAATGCAGAAGAAGGAGGATTTGTCTGATCCCATTTTAGAAAACACCAGTACAGATATGAACTGAGCACTGTAGAGATGTGGGTACTATTCAGGCACAGTTTGCCTGACCTGTATTGAATTTCTTCTCTGAAATAGCATCACTGTTGCTCTGTAAGTGCCAGCTTCCCTTGCCTGACCGCCAAAGCAGACTCATGACCAGTTCAAATGCAGATGTCTCCACAGTGAACACCAAGATCTGGTCATATCCCACACTGCAGGACACAAGTTAAGAATCTCAACAGCAAGGTTGCCTAATGCATTGTCAATCTCCTGTGGAAATGTATAAACTGCCTCAAATAAACTGTTTGGAAAGTCTCCAGTAGATAATCTTGCCTACACTTCTGCCATGGCTGGACTGCCCCATGAAGCAGATCTATCTGCCTCTACCTCTCAGTGAAGTGCTTTTCCTTCAGGTTTTTCAAGAAATGCTACATGAGGATGTGAGCTTTTGAGGAAGGACTAAGAGACAGAAATGCATACTTTTAATGTGTCTGTGTGTATTTATAAGGTTTTCTTCCCCAACTTCCCAATTCTGCCCAATCCTTTTCAACAGTCGAAAGTTACAGGATTTACTTTCATCATTTCCACAGGAAAACTATTCTAACATTTAATACTTTAAAAGTTCACTCTGTGCCTAGCCTATATTTTATTTCTGTGAGAACTGAAAATGTATCAAAACCCAACAGTAACAAAGAAGGAGAAAAAAGGGGGAAACTGTACAGAGGCATGCAAGAAAGAAAGAGCTTGTGGCATATGCATGAGCTTAAAACTCCAAGAAAAAGTTAAATTAATGAAGGTAGTTCACAGTTTAAAATTAATTATTTTTGCATTTCTTTTTCTCAGAGGTTCCTCTTCAATATTCCAAATATAAATGGTGGTGGGATTATTTAGAAACTGAGTACATTATAACTAGGGCCTATAGCAACCTCACTCAGCAGTGAAATTTGTTGTCTCCCTCTGATCCTCAGATTATGGAGATGAGGGGATGAATGTACATCAGTAAGATTCCCTACCGAGATAGCTTTTCACTCTTTTCAGTAAGAAAAAGATCAAAGGGAAAATAGCTAATTAACATACCAAAGGAGACAAAACCCCTAGAGCTTTATCGTTGTTGCAATCCAATAATAAACAGCCAAGTACAAAAAAGATTATTTGATAGTGACACACAGAATTGAAAGCCTTTGAAATGTCAGCTTCTCAAAAAAAATATTTTTGGAAGGAAGAAAATATCCATAATTATACAGAATAATGCTTAAACATTAGGGAGTAACTCTTCATTTCTAAGAGAACTTGTTCGTAAAACTACTGTGCTTAAGAACAACAGCTTGGCTTGCCTTTATCTAAAATAAAATAAATTTTAAAAAAGATACCACATAAAAAACTTCAAATCCCTTCCTGAGCAAAAAGTCAATTCTTTTATAAATTAAAAATTAAGTACAGTTGTTCTTGTTCTATTGAAAAATATCATCAATCTCCACCCCCCAGACCAGCCCCCAGCTTTTATAAACTTAGAGGCAGTGGAACAGCAAGGTTTCAAATTATGGCTGTCTGGGCTGAAGAACTGCTATGCCATGCTGTAAGTTCTAGGGACTTTTAGAAAGCCAGAGGCAAAAAAGACAGGTTCATGCTGCAGCAAATCACGTGAAACTCTTCCCTGGGGAAAGCAACTACTCCAACTACACGGATACATCAATATCAGCAAAAGAAAGAGGAGAAGGGCATGGGCCCAAGCATATTAATTTGCGAGTGGTTTCTCTGGCACACTTTTGGCTCAGAGAAGCTTTTCTTTCACAGCACTGTTAAAAAATTAGCACCACTCTGAGGCCATTCACAACAGATACCTGGGTACAGACAGCCTGATTTGGGGGATAATTTTAGCTGCATGAATGGGAACAGTTATGCTTGCAGACCCAAAGGATGATCACCTCCTTGTCCCATTTACAGATGCAGATGCAACAAATCAGTCTCTGTTAGAGAAATACCTCTGGGACATCAGTTTTTACAATAAGGGAAGCTGGGAATCACTCTGGTGAAGGGCTGTTCAGTAACCAGCATAAAACACTCCGCTTTTGTCCTACCAAAGTCAGGTTTGCATGTTTGAAAATCTTCCCAATTGATGTAATTGACATGATTTAAAAGAAAGGTTAGCCCCTGCATGGATGCTATCAAAGAATATTCAGGAGTCTGATTAAAAGGCTCCCATGGGATAAGGCCCTGAAGGGAAAAGAAAACTGATTGATAGTCAAGAAGTGCCTCCACCAATATCAAGAGCAATCCGTTCCCATTAAGTCCTGCATGGATGACAAGGGAATGCCTGACAAAAAGTAAACACAAAAATGAAGTATATGCAAGGTGGAACCAGGGACAAGTAACTCCAGGAACAACACACAGACACACACTGAGCATGCAGAGATGCAGTTAAGAGAGCCAAAGATCAAGTGTAGTTGAATCCAGACAAGGATGTCAAAGACAACAAGAAGAATTTGTATAAGTACATTAAGTAGGAAAAGTACCAGGGAACATGTGGGCTCACTGATGAATGGGACAGGGACCCAAGTGACACAGGGCATGGAAAAAGCTGAGGCAGTGAATGCTTTCCTTGCTTCAGTCTTTACTAGCCAGACCAGTCACCAGGACTCCCAGTTCCCAGAAACCAAGGAAAAGGCTGGAGCAAGGGAAACATAACCTTAGTGAAAGAGGATCAGGTTAGAAAATACCTAAACAAACTGGACAAACCTAAGTCCATAGGCCTTGATAGGATGTGCCTCCAGGTGTAGAGGGATCTGACCAATGTCATTACCCTCAAATACCTTTGAATAATCATGGCAATGAGTAGAGGTATCTGAAGAAGGAAGGAAAGTCAGCATCATTCCTGTCTTCAAGAAGGGCAGGACAGGGGATCCAGGGAACTATAACCCAAACACCTTGATCCCTGGGGAAATGATGGAGTCACTAATCCTGGAAACTGCATCCAGGCTCAGTAAGGACAAGAAAAACATCAGGAGTAGTCTGCATGGATCCACCAAAAGGAAGTCATACTTGACCAACCTGTTAGGCTTCTATGATGAAATAACTGGCCTAGTAGATGAGGGAAAAGCGGTGGTGTTAGAGTTTCAAAGCCTAAGGGGGGAATTCCTTCCAAAAAACTGGGAGCCAATGCCTTAGGGTCTGTAAAGATGTTTAACAAAAGAGACAAAAGACATGTATACCCTGATGTTATCTACCTTGGCCAGGCTCTTTGTTCTGATATCTCCCCCAGCCTGGGAGAGAGGGGGAAGGGAGTTGGTGTTACTGGTTTTTCTAGTTTTCCTGTGCAAGGCAGGAGCTCAGCTCTCGGCGGAGCGAGGAGGACGGCACACACTCTCCCCGATCTCGGCACCACTGGATCCTGGACGGTATTCCTCTTCCCTTCTCTAACTCGACCATTTTTCATCCGTGAGTGATTATAAACAAAATTACCGTGAAGAAAAAAGAGGGAGAACGCCCCGGTTTCCCACCCCTGCAGAGACAGGATTGTTGCTGCTTTCTGCCTTCCCATTTTTCTCACGGGAACCAACCTGAGAACTAACTGTCAACACCCTGAGGAAGCCCAGCCGGCCGGGCGCGACATCGCTACCTGCTGTCCGTAAATATTACTGCAACCCTGGGAGAGAGAGGCCAGCGGTGGAGGTGCCACAGCACCACCTGCTGTCCGTAGATATAATTGCATTCCCCTTTTTTTGGGGATAGCCAAAAAAAAAAGACGTTTTTGACTGTTTTGCCTTGTCATTTGGGGGGGGGAGGGGTTTTATTACAAACTGTTGTTGTTTGGTTCTTTTCTGGGTATATATATATATGTGTATATATATATAGTGGTTAAGAACTGTTATCCTTTTCTTTATATATATATTTTTCCTAATTAAAGTTCTGTTTCCTAAATTTAAAGGAGAGGGATTATTTCTTGGCCAGCATAATATCTTAGTTCTCTCTTGAACTAAGACAGGTGGATATCATCTACCTAACTTCAGTAAGACTTTTAACAGTGTTTCTCACAAGATTCTCTTAGAAAAGCTGATGAAGTATATGCTGAATGAGGACAGGTGAGTTGAAAATTGGTTGAATGGCTGGGCCCAGAGGGTGGTGATCAGTGGCACAAAGTCTAGTCAGATCACGAGTTAATTAGTGGTATACTGCAGGGGTCAGCACTGGCTCTAGTCCTGTTCAACATCTTCATCAGTGATTGATGATGATGGGGCAAGGTTGTGCTCTCAGAAGGTTTGCTGACAACACGAAACCAGTAGTGGCTGATACACCAGAGGGTCATGCTGCCATCCAGAGGAACTTCAGCAAGCTGGAGAAGTGGGTTGACAGGAACGTCATGAAGTTCAACAAGAAGTGCAAAATCTTTCATCTGGGGAGGAGCAATTCCAGGCAGGAACATGTCCTGGGGGCCACTTAGCTGGAAAGCAGATTTGCATAAAAGACCCTGGCAATCCTGGTGGACACCAGGTTGGACATGATTCTGCAATGTGCCCTGGTTGCAAAGAAGGCCAATGGTATTCTGGGCCACATTAAATGAAATACTTTCAGCAGGTGAAGGGAGCTGGTCCTTACACTCTGTCCAGCACTGGTGAGTCCATACCTGAAGTATGGTGTCCAGCTCTGGGCTCTCCAATGTGAGAGAGACATACTGGTGAGGAGAATCCAACAAGGGGCCACAGAGATCATTACCTCACATACAAGGAGAGGATGAGATTGTTTAGGCTGGGACTGTTTAGCCTGGAGAAGAGAAGGCTCAGGGGGATCTTATCAAGGAATATTAATACCTAAAAGGAGGGTGCCAAAAGAATGGATCCTGGTTCTTCTCAGTGATGCCCAGTGACAGAATAAGAGGCAACATGGACAAACTGAAGTACCGGAGGGTCCTTGCAAATGTCAGGAAACACTTTTTCACTGTGATGATGACTGAGCACTGGCACAGGTTGCCCATGGAGGTTGTGGAGTTTCCATGGAGGTATTCAAAGCCATCTGGCTTGTCCTGGACAACTGGCTCTGAGTGGTCCTACTTGAGCAGGAAGTTGGACCCAATAACCTCTAGAGGTCCCTTCCAACCTCAGCCACTTTGTGTTACTGCGATATATTCTTACATCAAAGGTATTCTCCCTTTGTTAGGGCTGCGATTATTGTAGGAGAAAATAGAATTTCCTTTGCTTTTATACTACCTACTCTCTGAATAAACATAAGTTTCAGTTTCTACTGTAATCAGTCATTACAATAAAGAATATTCTTCATTTCACACTTCAGTTCATTAATTTATTCAGCATATTCCTGACTCAATACTGAGGTGCCAATCTACACTCCTCATGGACAACAAAACAACAGGTCCATTTCTTTTTATTTAAGACAGGGATGCAAAGGAGATGAGATAACACTCAAAACTTCCTGCCTGACTCAGCCTTTGCAAGCAGAATCCATAGGAGTTAATATACAGTGCATACTATGTTTTACCTTTTAGGACCTAAAAGAGGCACATCCATACCACTGGCACTAGAGGATCAGGAAGCAAGGATGGGGAAGGACCTTGGCTTTTCAATAGAGCCTGGCTCAGATTGGGGTATTTCAAAATCAAATTTCATAGAGAGGGTTTAGTCCTCACCTCATGTGAACACAAGCCACTTTGTGTTACCCAACCATGGATTGAGCTCTGGCTACCTTTATGCAGGAAGGTGGCAAGGTGGACACAATTGTAAATTACTTGGGTAAAAAAACTACATCTGTATTCCCAGTTAAAACACAACAGCCACCGACTTGACTCAGAAAATACTCTAAATTAAACAGGTCGGATTCAAAACTGAACCAAAAGACCGCTTTGAGATGACCAGCCTTCCACTTCAGCTGTGACAAGCTTAACATTCCAGTTATCATATATGTATAGAAATACCTTTGCATTGAAAAGATGCAATTATGGCAAATAAATCCCTGAAAGGTGATTAGGATATGACATTTTAGAGGCTAGATGTGACTACACTGAGTATTAGTAGTATGCATTAGTTCCTAAGTGAAGTACACACTGGCCTGAAGAGCTCTCAATAACCACCTGCAAACGCAGTTGACAGGATTGCCACTGTCACTATCCAGATATATAGGTCAAAATCATCCAAAGTCCACACCTCTGAGTCTGCCCTGATAGTCTGGCAGCAGAGGTCTGCCTTTTACCTTGCTTAGTGGTAAAACCAAGCATGTAGAATAAGTTGGCCTGAAATTCCAAAATTCCTAAAACTTCATTCTATTCTTCAATGAGGAAAACATCCTCATGTAGCCAGCATGACTGCTAAACCCAAACTTATCTGTAACTGTACAAACTGGGTTTCAATAACTCCCTGCTAGTTGTGATTGAGTGGCAACCCCCATTATAAAGTCAGTCTAGGAAGAAATGAGGAGAAACTTAGCACTCAGCTCAGCTACTAAAAAAAATATTTTATGGGTTCTTTGTAAGCTTGATACTTTGGGCAGGCTGTGAGCACATCTGCTCTTCCAGAGTCAGTCATTGCAGTGTGAGAGAAAAAAAATACCCAGTTTTAATCTCTATTGTTTTTCTTCTTCAAAAAGGCTCTCAGAGGTCCTGCAGGACCACAGAAATTCTTAATGATATTTTGTTATGCATCTCAATTTGCCAAAATTTCACATTTAAAACTACTTTTACTAAAGAGAAAGAAAGGTATATTATAGACTAAGAGAGGTATTGTGCCACAATGAGTCTTTGGCAACCTACCAAAATATAAAAGGCTTCTGACAAATCACTATAAGAAGTGTTTTATGAAACATAATATTTGCTTTAGCTACCCATAAGACACAATTTTTATATGTCCATTATCTTTTCACTATAAAAGCATCAGAGAATTTAGAAATATTGTGTGTTTTCTTGTCCCACTATTCTCATTTGTTGTACAAAAAATAATCCTTTCATCAGTCATTTATCATTAGTACTAGGCAAATACTGCCCTCTTCCCAAATAAAAATCACACACATACTTGTAGATGGCAAAATTATTTCACTTTAGTCCCTCTTGTGTTTACTTTCTCCTACTGTTTTGAAGAAAATGTTTCCAGAGAAGAAGAACTGTTGAGAAGGGCAACCACAAATATCGGAAAACAATAGCACAACTTCATTTACAAACAGAAGATGACCAAATATTTTTACTAGAAACCCAGTGCAATGTGTTGTGACACATTGTAACTTGCTGTGTTACTTATAAGATCAGTCAAAACCATTCACATTCTGAATAATAAACACACACAAAGAGTTGCTTATGAAATGGAGGATTATTTCTATAAATTAATTGGGAACAGATTTCCTCACATCTATTCACACACAGAAGCAGCTTGTTCCACAGACAAGTTTTTCTTCCTTCAGTATGAGTAACCAGGAAGGAATTTGACCCTTGAAAAATGATTTTGAATAACGAATATGTTTTTTAAATATTCCAATCTGCTCATGGACAAATTCATCAGCAGAACAGCAGGCAAAATATTCTACCTTTTTTACTTTTTATTATTTAGCCATCTATTCTAACTGTCTCTTCAAAACCTCACCCTTTATAAAGCCTCTGCCCCCTCCCTCTTAATCTTCAGCTGTAGCAGTAGAGGGTTTTGTAAAAACCTCCTTGTGGTAGCATTCATTACATGTTAGTCTGCAAAGTGATGAAGTAGAGAATGCTTGGAATGAAAATGAGGAAAATGATTCCTACAGAGGAAATGCAATGGTAATAATTATCAAGTACCCTAAGTTTTCACTGTTAGATTATGATTCTCAACCAGCTACTATAATTTCTCATTCAGAGGTGATTGCAGTGGAGGAAAAAGGAGTGTGTTTTTTAAGGCTTTGTGAGGCTCCCTCACTTCCTTTTTATGTCGAGCCTATCTACACAAAAAGATACACTAAATGAATGTTGCTCAGATTGCAAAGTCAAGCACTCTAGTGCTAGTAAATGCCAAAATTAAGATTTCTTGAAAACATTAATTCTGTCCCTTATGCATATTCATTGTACCACACTCTTTAATTACTTGATGACATACTATTTTTCCACACAGTCCTTGCCTCGTTCTGTACTCATGCTTGATGGTGCTCACTTAATGAGTAAGCTATTCAACATTTTCTTTTATCCTCTGTATTCAGTGTGGCCCCAATGCTTTATTTACAGCACACTATTCAAACCCTGCTATGAAGATGGAATTAATTTTCTCATGGGTTTTTCTATGGCTGTCATCAGTATATCTTAAATATTCATTAGGCCAGAGAGAGAGAGAGAGAGAGAGAAAAGTGCTGCAGTTTAGTGGTTGGAAGACTCACCTGGGAGACCTGCTCCAATATAGTCTCTGGTCCAATGAATTCTTAAATAGCCTGTATCATACAAAATAGCTTCAAAAGGAGACAGTAACCTGATGATACCTGCAGACTCCTGGTTATTTCATTCATCACAGGGGTGGGAAACTTGGATTGAAGACTTTCCCAATCAGGCAGAAAATGTCCCTAGGCCTTCAGATGGATAACTATCACATATCAGACTGCTTCTTGCTTTTCCAGTAGAAGACTACCATGGATAACACACTTAACTACGGGAGGTGGCTCACTCCTATGTGAAGGAGTGAAAAGCTGGCTTTCTTCTAGCTGAAGGCAACTCTCCATAGCTTGCTTAGTAACTTCCTCACCAAAGTTTCTGGCTTCTTCACACTCTCCTTGAGCATCCAGTTCTCTCCATGATAACTACCAGTGCCCAGTATATGGTAAAATAAGTCTAAAGTTCCAATGAAAGACCTAAGCCTAACCTAGTCCATAAGGAATCTAAAATAGGCCAATCCTTCTTTAGCCCCACATTTCCTGGCATTTGGTATACATGGTGCAACACTACTGCACATGGTACAAAGGCCATCTGCTCCAAGCAGCTCAGCATTCACAGAATCACAGAATATGCCATGTTGGAAGGGACCCACAAGGATCATCAAGTCCAATTCCTGCCCCTGCAGAGGATCATCCCCAAGAGTGTTGTCCAAACACTTCTTGACTCATCTCTTTCTCCATGACTTATTTAACAAGAAAGCACTTAATGTGTTAAATAACCTCGAAGTGTGGACAGAAGCTTGAGATCAAAATCCACAATTCTTTTCATTAGGCAAGGAACCAAAGTAGGCTGCAGCATCTCAGTGCTTCTTTCCTCCCATGTTTAATCACAACCCTGGTGAATCAATAGCAGTTTGAAAAGCAGGTGAGAATAACACCACTCCAAAACATTTAGAGCCTCTTGAATAAGGTAACTTCCTGCTAGGCTTAGTATTAGGTCACATAAGCAGCTTTTTAGCTGGGAGATATATTAGCTGCTTGTTAGACTGGCTGTAGCTGAATGCAGCTGGTTTTGCCTTTGAAATTTGTTCTGGGCTATAACAGTGGTAAACATCAGTTTTTGCAAAGTGAGACTCAGCCTCCACCCACTTTAATTTGACTTCTTTCTAATTTTGATAAAATTTATTTGTATCATGCCTCCCTCACAGTGTCTTACTTGTTTGAGGGCTTGGTTTCTTAATTGCTGAGGGCTGAAATATTTCAAGTGCTTTGCTGACAAAAATTTCTTATAAGCAGGTTTCAGTTAGTACCTTGTTCTTTTTTCAACCTTCCCTGACTGCCTATGCTCCACATAAAACTTTTTTTTTTTATTTCATACTTTTATTTTTCATGGGATTTCCCACCTTTCCCTTAAAATCATCCATCTTTGAATCTCAACTTCTCTTTTAATCAACAGAATACACACATAATTTGGCACAGAAACACAAGCTTTCCCACATCTAACACATCCCAATTTAAATTTAAATGAACAATGATGGAGACAAATCCAAAATTTCATCTTCCTGCTGGGGACCTATTGGAAAGATTACAAGAATCTGAAAATCTCTTCTCCAAAATTAGCCATAAACACAAAAGCAGTCCCTGAGCCATTTCACCTAGGTCTCCCAATTAGCAATCAGGTGATAGTAATGTCTAATCACCATTAACAAGGGTCAGATTTTAAATGGTGTCCTTGAACCCTTCAATGTTTTACCCGAAAATTACCAATTCTTTGAACTGTCCAGATGGTTTGATAGGGTCTTTTATTTGCATCTAATTACTTGTCTCCCATAAATATTTGGTTATATTCATTGTACTACTGTGTGCTCAGGAAGCACTAGTCAATTCGTAAAACCTTTATTGAAGATCACAGTCATTAAACAATCTATTTCCACCTCACCCTATTTTTCATTCACGGGACCAGATTCCCTTAGCAGGCCATGGGCTAGCATCATTGAAGGGTAAAGTCTTAATTTATTCAGACCTGGAAGTCCAATAACTGTAACTCTGTCACCAAAGGGCATCTGAGAATTCGTACTGTTTAGCAACTGGCCAATAAGCTAACATGCAGCATGCCTACATTTCATCAGAAGATTTCACAAAACATATGTGGTACTGTATAAATAGTGCATAGGGACCAGAAAACAACCAAATGCAGAGCTCAGAGATATATAATTTGAACTGAACACATGGTGCGGGTAATGACTGGCATTCAAGTACATGCTGAACGCAGGGTTAAAAGGATGAGAAAATTACACAATAGAGGCATGAAAGAGGATTGCTAGGAGAACACATGACATAATATATAATGAAGTAATTATCTGTATAGGAAGGTGAGTCATGTCTGACTCTTTGAATATGTGCTGTGGGGTCTGCTGTGTGCTGCTTCACTAAGAGCAGACAGGGCTATCCTTCTTAAGTGCCCTGTGGCCTGAAAAAAGGAACCTGACTTACCCTTTCAGTGCTGTGAAACTGCAAGGCTGTGCCAGAGTCCTCATGGTGTCTGTAGGAAATACCAAGCTTGGAGCAGGCTTTTCTCTAAAAAGCCTCAGTTGTTGTGGGGTTCCTGAATGTCTGAAGCACAAGAGAGCCAGCTGGAGCCAGCAAAAAAACATACAAACAAAAACATTTTAAAATAAATTAAAAAGCAGGTGATAAGAGAAGCAGCCCAGCAAACAGTAGCTCTGATTTATCTTTCCTTCTCTCCAACTCTGGCCATACCAAGAACACCGAGGTTATTCTAAGTCACTCACACTAATCCTCCCCCCAACTCCTTTCCTAGTTACTGGGAAACTAGAAAATATTTAATTGTAGGCTGAGTATAAATAATGTCTTAATCACCTACAGATTGTCTACATGAAAACAGTAATCAGAATAATAACCAAAATTAGCCATTGGCTGTTTATATGTACCAAGTGCCTGGAGTTAGATAACAACTGCATCCAGCTTCTGGGGGCCATCACAATTTCCATGGCCTCCTTCTATCAGTAGCAGCAACAGCAGTTCCCTGCCCAGGTCCAGAGGTCCTCACCACCTCCTCCAGCCCTGCTGCCATCACCACAAGGCATCCTGGTCTTCACTCACCACTGAGTAAGACACAAGTCTGTGGACAGAAAGGGAAAAGACAAAGACCTTCACTTGCTACATGGGCAATCACAACAAAAGCTAATGCGAGTGAGGATTTGTCTCCCATTCTTCTCAGAGTCTGGTAACCGGATTACACCACCCTCACACCTCTAGTGAGACCCATGCTGTTACTGAGATGGAAAGCAAGGAAAAGGTTGGCTCCTGGAGCATGTGACAGGGTCCACTTGTCTCAGAGGGGGAAAAGACTTCTAGCACAAGAGCTCTGGTGGAGCTCATTGATGGAGCTTTAAACTAGCTTGGAAGAGGGGAAGAGACAAAACCAGGCTTACCAGTAATGAGCGATGGGTTGGTGTGACAGAACTTGAGGAAAGGAGCATTAATGGGATCCCTCAATCTTCCTTATGAGGTGTTGGGGACAATGTACCATGCCTGAAATGTTTCTACACTGATGCATGCAGCAGGAGGAACAAAAAGAGGAGCTCGAAGCTTTGTCCCAGTCCCAGAGTTTTGACATTGGCGCAAGTGAAACCTGGTGGGATGAGTTCTGTAACTGCAGTGCCCTGTTAGACAGTTTCAGACTTTTCAGGAGGAATAGGCAGGGCAGAAGAGGCAAAGGGGTGGCACTGTGTGTAATAGAAGGGAGTAGAATAGAATAGAATGTATGGAGCTCACTGTTGGCTCTGGCACAGTTGACAGCCTCTGGATAAGAATCAGGGGGCAAACAAATAATGTGAATGTCCTTGCAGGAGTCTTACAGACCTCCCAGACAGGATGATGATACCAACGAATTATTCTTTGACAAGCTAAGGGACACTTCCAAGTCAACTACCCTTGTCCTTATATGGGACTTCAACATGCCAGAAATCAAATGGGAGCATCATACAATTGGTGCAACCTGAGCCAGAAGATTCCTGGATGACAGCTTTATGGAACAGACCCTAAGAGCACTGGCTCGGAAAGTTGCTCTCCTTGTTCTGCTGCTTATTAGCAGAGTGGATCTTGTGAGTGAAGTGGAGATTGGCGACTGTCTTGGCAACAGTGACCACGAAGAGATTGAGTTTAAAATCTCAAGGAGTGGAGGAAAAGTGCCAGCAAAACCTCAGCTCTTGACATGAGGAGAGCAGACTTCAGGCTGCTCAGGGACTTATTGAGTAAGGACCCCTGGGAAAATGTTTTTGCAGGCACTGGGGTCCATCAGTGCTGACCATTTTTTAAACATCACCTCCTAAGGGCGCAGGAGCAGCAATTCCCAAATGGCAGAAGTCAAGCAGGTGAGGCAGAAGGCCAGCATGGCTGAGAAGGGATCTTCTATTGGAAATAAGTTGAAAAATGAAGGTGTATGCCCAGTGGAAGCAAGGTCAAGTGACATGGGAAGAATACAGAGATGCTGCTTGCCACTGTGGAGAGAAAATTTCTGTGGCCAAAGTTCCACTGGACTTGAAGTTGGCCAGAAATGTGGGGGACAATAAAAAGAGACTTTTCAAATATATTTATGTCAATAGGCAGTATAGAAATATCATTGGCCCATTACAGGATGAGAATGGTCACCTCACAAACAGGGACTGAGACAAGACAGAGGAGCTTAACACTTTCTTTGCCTTTGTCTTCAACATGAATGATAGACCAGGGGCGTGTCAGTGCGCTGAGCTGGAGGACCACGACTGTGAGAATGATCAACTTGCAGTTGACCCTGAAATTGTGCGGAATCTGCTGCTTCAGCTGGATCCCTACAAATCAATGGAGCCTGATGGGATTCATCCCAGAATCCTCAAGGAGCTGAGTCATGTAATCTCAAAACCCCTCTTGATGATTTTTGACCAGTCTTGGAATCTTGAGATGTCCCAGCTGACTGAAAGCTGGCAAAGGTTGTCCCAGTTTTCAAGAAGGGTAAGAAGGATGACCCTGAAAATGACAGGTCTGTCAGTCTCATTTCAGTGCCACATAAAGTTATGGAGGTTATTATGTGAAGTATTGAAAAACACCTGAAAGACAACACAGTCATTGGTCACAGCCAGCACAGCTTCATGAGAGGAAAGTCCTGCTTATCAAACTTGATTTCCTTCTATAACATGGTAACTCGCCTAGTTGATCAAGGGAAGGCAACTGATGTAATCTTTTTGAATTCCAGTAAAGCTTTTGATACTGTCTGTCACAAGATCCTTCTGGAGAAAATGTCCAGCACACAGATGGATAAACACATCATGTGGTGGATAAGCAATTGGCTCACAGGTTGAGCACAGAGGGTGATGGTGAATGGGGTGACATCAGACTGGTGATCTGTCACTAGTGAGGCTCCATTTTAGGCCCTGTGCACTTCAGCATCTTCAGGACTGGAAGGGATACTAAGCAAGTTTGCAGATTACACAAAACTGGGAGGAGCTGTTGACTCCCTAAAAGGCAGGGAGGCCCTGCAGAGAGACCTCGACAAATTAGAGGGCTGGGCAATCACCAACCACATGAAGTTCAACAAGGGAAAAGTGCTGGATTCTGCACCTGGGATGGGGCAACCCTAGATATGTGTACAGACTGGGGGATGAGAAGCTGGAAAGCAGTGCCATGGAAAGGGACCTAGGGGTCCTGGTTGATGGCAAGTTGAATCTGGGTCAGCAGTGCCCTGGCAGCCAGAAGGATCAACCATGTCCGGGGGACATCAGGCAAAGCATCGCCAGCTGGTCAGGGGAGGGATTGTCCCACTCTGCTCTACAGTGGAGCAGCCTCACCTTGAATATTGTGTGCAGTTTTGGGCACCACAACATAAGAAATATATTAAGCTCTTAGAAAGTGTCCAAAGGAGGGCAACAAAGATGGTGAAGGGCCTTGAAGGGAAGCTGTATGAGGAGTGGCTGAGGGCACTTGGTGTGTTCAGCCTGGAGAAGAGGAGACTGAGGGGAGACCTCACTGCAGTTACAACTTCCCTGTGAGGGGAAGAGGAGGGGCAGGCAATGATCCCTTCTCTGTGGTGACCAGTGACAGGACCTGAGGGAATGGCCTGAAATTGTGTCAGGGGAGGTTTAGGTTAGACTGGATGTTAGAAACAGGCTCTTCACCCAGAGAGTGCTTGGGCACTGGAACAGGCTCCTCAGGGAAGTGGTCACAGCACCAAGCCTGGCAGAGTTCAAGAAGCCTTTGGGTGATACTCTCAGGCGCATGGTGTGACTCTTGGGGATGGTCCTGTGCAGGACCAGGAGCTGGACTCGGTAATCCTTATGGGTCCCTTCCAAAGCAGCATATTCTTTGATTCTGTTATTCTGTGAAACCTTTATGGAAGGTCAAAGAGAGGAAGAGGGAAGAAAATGAGGTATGACCTTGGTAACCCAGCTGGTAGGTAGCTCACCTGTGTTCAAATTGAGCACTGGGCTGTAGCCTGCTCTCAGGACTGTGTCCTTCACTTAAACACAGTGTGTGTTTAAATGGTGTTTATTCACTGATAGTGAATTCACAAACTTATTGGAGGCAATTCATCATAATCAGCAGCTCAGATTACACTCTCCAGAATGATGGAAGGTGTGACTAGGATTCTGTCATACCAAGGAAAGCTCTGAAAAATTCCCTTTTTCCCAAGTGAGTGCTCTAACTACTACATTATTATGTAGAAAGCTGGAAGACATATTACATCTTTTGACTGTGGTTTTGAGGTATTTTTCTCCCAACACTGGAATAAGATTTTTACAGCTGCAGGGATTCCAGCTTAGTGCACTACAAAGTGAGAACAGAGTTACTCCCTGAAACCTGTGCCTCTGCTGCAGGAGGATGGGGAAGGGCAGGGGTTCATTCATCTCTCTTTGTTCAGTGTTCAACCAACCACTCAGTTCGTGGGTGGGTTTGGATTCCAGCCCAAGGCATTTTGCCTTTCTCGCACACAAAGAAGGGAGTATGTGTGTCCACCTGGGGATTGTGGAGTACCAAATGAGAACCAAACAATTCATTTCTAATAACATCTGGCTTCTCCTGTTTAAGCCATAGTCTTTGACTCTCTGGTACCAACACATCATCCAGACCTTCTGAATATCGTATAATTTCTGAATCATGGTTCATAGTGCTACTATTTTTATTTCTTTGCTGCTGTACATCAAGATCTTTCACAAACATCCTTAATTTAGTTTGTCATTTATCTGTTTCCTTTGTTAATTTATATATCTATGAACTTCTTTATTTTTCATTCATTTTCTTAATATAAAAAAATATATTGATGCCTTCTTTTTCTGTCTGGCAGAATGTTCTGATTTTAGGACAAGAAAGGGAACACTTAGAGAAGCATTTATTAAAAAAATCTCAATTCTCAGATATATAACTTTAGGTTTAAGTGGTTTCTCTCACCAGCTTCCTTCATAGTTATTTCTATCTTTTGTAAATTGGCATTCTTAGGGACCCAGCTCCATGTATTGATGGCATGTTTTGTTCAGAATAATAATGTCTGCCATGATACAGGTCTGTTACAAGTTTCAGGTTCCTGAGTACACAAGTGGCCCTGAGCTGCCCTGTGCAGACTGCCTTGACCTCAGACCTGCCTTGTCACTGAGGACATGTCTGGAGGCCACCAGGCTCTTGGACAATGTGTCGCTGTCACTGCTCTGCTGGCCTAGCTGGAGCACCATAACATGAAAGGGAAGACACCAGCACTACCTGCCTCACCACCACCTCTGCTCCTTTCCCAGGCTGAGAAGCCCTGTCTGTGCACTGACACCAAGACTTTTATAAAGCCTTTGTGCTCTGGCATGCTATTTTCTGTAATATTTAGCTCCTCTGAACTCTTTTCTTAGTAAAGCTCAGCATGGGTCCAAGCAACAAGAGTACTCCAAAAACATGAAAAAATGCTTCACAAAGGAAGTGCAGCAGTGTCACTAACCTCAGGCATGGTGGAATTTTCACAAAAGTTGCATGTACTAGGAAGCCTGTGACTTTTCTTCACTAGGATTGATCATCTATGTCCCTGTGCTGCTCAGTGTTGGGGCAGCCCTCACAAGACAGTCTAAAAAACTGTTTTCTCGGGTCTGACAACAAAAAACGAACCAAACAAACAAATTAAAAAAAAAAAAAAAACAAGCCTCAATTCACACCCTTTGGAATTTCTTTCATCTCTAGAAGAATAAAAAAATGTAATTGTAATTATTTTTTTCAGTGCATATCATTATATTCCACTGTTAAAATATTCTGCTCAGCAGAGAACGAGAATGTTTTGGACTCCAAAAATGAGCAAACACCCACTCCCATCTGAACAGAGATAAACAAATTCACAAAATTTACTGGTGACATTATTTCCCCTCATGGTTGTTAGCAGAACAGGGCCCAGGATCTTTCAGTCCTGAATTTAAGACTCTGTCCTTCTTCAGGTCTTTGAACCCACATCTCGCAGACCCATGGCCTGGGCCAGCCTGGAGTTGAGAGAACCCTTTACAGAATTTCTCCATATGTTTTTAGCAGGGCACCATCTTAATATCTGCTTTGTAAAGTGGAACAGCCCTGGAAAGGACACTCAACAGCCTTTGCCTTGCCAAAATCCTACTGGTCAGGACTATCTAATCAGCAGGACACCCAAGCTCAAGGCCACCTTCTGACTGATTTACCACTGGCAAAAGATGCAAGACTGTATATCTTCACTGAACAACCCAATCACCATGTTGTCAGAATCTCCTGCATGGCTTTCTCCCAAGATGCAGGAGGAATCATCCTGTGTCCTTACAGTTGCAGCACTTGAAAGCTTGAGGGATGATATAAAAATAAGACATTATCCACAGCAGGTACACCTGGGTATCTTAACAGGAGGGGCCTTTCTTGGGCAGATCAGGACAAATGGAAGTTGTTTCAGTAGAGATGAAGTAATCAGTCCCAAATCACCCAGAATCCAAGCAAATGTGGCAACACCCTATACTGCTGAGTAAAAGCCATTTCCTGAATTAAACTTCCCACATTATTCTGTCAGATTTACACCATTGACCCAAATTTATGACTAGTTTTAAGACAACTAAGATCATAGTTTCTAAAGATTTTAACTAGTCACAAAAATAACTACCAGTTATCACCTAGGTTTTCTACTTGTTCCCTTTAAGCAAGTTATTTCAGTTCTACCTCATGCTTTTGCCATTTATATAGTATGGTAAATCATACTAGTACATATGAAACAGACTGCAGAGGTCCTTTGAAACCAGTCTACCACTCAAAATCATTTGCACAAGCTCAAAAACAGTGCCAAATGTTAATAATCTAAATTAACAGAATTTTACAGCCAATGTATATTGGCAATATGGATTGTAAGAGAGAGAGGGTTCAGACTTATTTATGTCTGTAAAACGGTCTGGATGCAGAAGTTCTCACTAGCCTCTTCTCTTTCTTGTCATCTCTCTCAGTCACCATCCTAATCAGAAGCCATCTCTTCAGATTTCCCTCGTACAATGATCTCTACATCTATCTGTCATCCAGCCTTGAGTGAAGTGATTCGTTTACTCATCTGACAGAAGTAGAGTTGGTTTGCCAAATTCCCATCACTATCACTGCATGACACAACTCTGGGATATTAATAAATAGCTTGTTACCTAGGGCCACCCAGCATGGATTACTTTGGAAGCATTTCTTATCTTACTGCAACAATTATAGCATTTAATAGGTTAAGGGATATAGTGTATGTAGGATTTCAGGAAATCCTTTCACAAGGTTTTCATTCCTTAGTTGAGATGCAGAGCACAACTATTTAAGGATTAGCTCTTCCTTCTCCCAACACATGCTTCTTTGATGATACCACATCCTTCTATCTTCCTCTGTGGAACAGAAATGGAGAATAGTCGCACTGGGGGAATTATTAGCCTCAGCCTCCTTTATACCTTTAAGGCAATTACATTCCAAGACAAGAGTATCTAATGTGCTGTATTTTCAGCATGTGCAACTTAGGTAGTTTTATGAAGTCATGAAAACCTCCAGAAATATTCTTTTACAGACTGTCACACGCTATAAACCCTAAGCCAGGTTTAATGCAGGTGTTTATTTCTTTAATGTTTTGAAAGTGGAAAATGTTTTCTAATAAAATATATGGGCTTTTTTTTACTCACTAAAGAACTCTATGAACCTTTTTTTTTCCCCTGGTGGAGAACTAAAGGCAGAATTTTATAATAACCAAGGATAATTCTTTTGCTTATTTGTATGTTTTAATTTGACACTCAGCAGCATGCTATCTGAATGTAACATTAGCACAATGGAGAAGCATATAACATAGTTTACAGAGAACAACACCTTTCAGAGCAGTACTTTAAAGAATGAATACTATGTCCAGGCATCTTTTCCATAGTATCCCGTGGGAAGATAATATGTGTGTCATAACAAGTGTAATTTCTGCCAGAGATGTCCCAGTAAAAGTCATTCCAAATGCATCATTCTTAATCAAGTTGTATAGAGGAAAACGGTTCACATATTTCTGAGCAGACATCTCTGGAATCATTGCCTAAAGTGGTAGAAGACTGGGCACAATAACAAGTACAGAAGGTGTCAAGGTTCCTCTGTCTTAACCAGGCAGAGCTAATTGAAAATTTCCCATCAATATGATTTTCTGAAGGAAAAGCATGTGTCAGATACCTATAGACAAAAGAAAACCTCTCTCTTTCTATGTATATTCTTGCATGAACAGTCATGATCTTTGTTCACCTTCTTATCTGCTCAGAATTGCTCTTCTTTCTCATAGACAGAGTTTCTCAGAATCACACCTACACTCCCACACCCAAACTTCTTCTTCCTTGGCACCTTTGCTATGAAGTATTTCTCCCCACTTCCTCTATCCATTCACAGGGTTGCTTTTTTTATTTTTCTTTTTTTGTCTGTCAGCCCTTCTGACTTTTACTTTGTTGGGAAATTTGTACACAGGAAGAACACCTCCATTGGACAAAAGCTGTTTCTGTGGGAAAATATCTGTCTTACACACATACACACACACACACACAGACACAAAACCAAACCCACAGTTTCCATCAGGAAAACAAAACAAAAACTTTAATTTTCCTCCTCACAAATAAAAATGTTCTTGGCTACAACTTTGTGTTCCATTGAATTTTTCACAAGAAAAAGACTTGTCTCTCAAGCTGTTATATCCATGGGGCTTGCAACATTATAACTCTCTGAGTTTCACCTGGCAGAAGACTGGAAGAGATAGCAGAATGCAGGGAGAGCAATACTGCAATGGTATTTAGTGACCACCTCACTTCTATTTCAAGCAATCCCTTTAAAGCAGAACATGTTGTAGAAATCTTGCTTAGAACAATAGACATGAGTAAGTGTGACAAGCTCCTTGTCAAAGAAAAAAATTGTTTCGGTCCTCTGTCCAAACAGATTTCAAAAGACACGATGAGGTACCGGGTTTTTTTGGAAATGGACACAGAGTGACAGGTCAACTATGGCTTTTAACTGATGACCACATAGTAAATAGGAAGAAAATTGCTCCAACAGACAATTTAGGCACCAGCATTATCTAACTCTCCTAATACTCCCATAACCATTTCCATCTTGTCTAATTTGTTCATTCTAGTCAGCTAGGGTCAGGAAACATTAAAGTCTTCAAAGAAAAAAAGAAAAAAAACAAAACAGCACTTCCATTAGCAGTTCTGACATCCCTGATGATTCACAGCCTAACCTGGTGGACCAGCTTAGTCTCTGAAGGGAATGAAACACATCTGACCTCCCAGAGCCTAGGCAGCCAAATATTCCCTTTGAAGAGAAGCAGGTGACCCAGATAAAACACCTGTATGTGCACACACATGCACACCTACATAGTGCATTGGATGTGCATTGGCAGTTTCATGAGCCTCCAGCCACTCTTGCACAGCCTGGATCGTGGGCAGGATGTACATTTATCCAATCTGCTTGGAGGCTCTCGTGGCTGTACTCAACAGTGCAAAACTGTCCTTATTCTCCACAAGACATTGAAGATATCTGTCCAGCTGCCACTCCAACACTGCTGAGGTCTATAAATCCTGTAGCATATCTGTTATACCTCTACATATGTCAGGGGTACATTCATGTACCTAATATAGAAAAAACTGTGTTTCAGGTACCTGTATCACCCCCTTGGGGTAAGACTCAGTCTGAGAATAAGACATCTAAATTTAGGAGCAGGATTCAGCTGACTAAACAAAACTGTGCAGTGCCACTTCAGGCAGCATACAGTATCTAGGACAGTCAGATGGAGCATCCTAAGACATCTCTAATGGAAGGACACTTGAATGTTTAGGTAGCTCAGATGTTTACCTGTGCCTGTATAATTCCATTATAATCAGAGAAGATCTTAACTCATAAGTTTCACACACATGCACATGGAGTTACATATAAGATGTCCTATAATGTGGAAAACACTTGTGGGAAAATAATGGATACAACAGAGGACCTACAAGAAATAACTTTCCATAGTGGCAAGTGAAAACCAGGGAAGGCATCTCATGGAATCTAAAACATCACTGAGTCCAAGTGTGGGCATCTGAATTCAGTTGCCAGTCAGTACATTCACAGTGCCTAGAAAGTGACTCAGATAATGCCGAAAACCTGCAACAGGGCTTTAGGAAAATTATAGTAAATACCTTCATTTAGACGCCTACATTTAAGCAGCTCCACATGGAGCTGAATCTCATCCTACTGATCAGTCAGAGCAGACACGGGATCAAACTTGTCCACCATTTAACAGTAAGTCTGCAAGCCTTAGTTCAGGATGGCAGAAGAAATTCTGGGTTGCTACACCACTCAGCACACTTGGACAGATAGGCTGTAGAGTCTCTGTAAAGGGGAAAAGAGGATGATAATGCCTCCAAGACCATCTCTGTCAGAGTGATACAGATAGAGACACTGGAGTCTCAGTCACTCAAATAGCTCTATACAGAACTAGTAATTAAGATGATCCTAGCAATTGCACAGTGCTGACCACCTATGTGATGACTTCAGCTGACCATACAGCTGAGAGTAACTAAGAAAGAAAATCATTCCATGATTGCTGGAGGTTGAAACGACTGGGGTTCATTACAGTTTCCCATCTTTACTGTTCAAAAAAGAGATTCAGCTTATGTAAGGAGGATATTGTTTTCCTTCCTCCTCTTATTTTACTATTAAACTGTGTAAATTGGAAGTCACTGCACAGGCGATGAATACTTGCTCTCTATAATACAGTTCCCACCCTGACCTGCATGGATGCATTTAATCTTGGAGAGATGAAACAGACTAATCAGGGAAGATATTACATCAGCTTACTTTTCAGAGATTCCATTGAGATTCAGATCAAATAAAAATATGTCAAATATTTAGGCTGACCTCTACCTGAGAGGAAGCCAGAGAACGCTACCTAATATTTTTTTGTCAAGAAGAGATAAGTTCTTCCATCGTGTTGGTGAATATTATCAGGAGGGGTGGGAGAGCACTACTACAGCTGCACTAGAGTTCTTATATTATTAACTAACTGCCCACAGCCAGGTATACGTAGGGAAATGTCATTCATAACATCAAACCAACAGTAACACTCCAGTTATTTATAAGTTTTGTGTTGTTCTTGCTCATGACCTAAATTTACAAGAAGTTTGAGGTTAATTTTCATCTTGCTGGAGTTCACTGCTTTCGGGAACATTAAATGTTTCGTTGCTTTGTGGAATTCTGGCTGCTGCAAACTCTACTGTCATTCTGTCACTGCTGCCTCTATGCGTTCCCTTTAGGTGATGTTAGATCTATAATCTATTACGCTCTGCAAATAAACTGCCAGTATACTGGCACTTGCTAGTCTACTTTAAAAACCTGTCTTTCAACAATAACTGACAAGGACTGGGCAACTAGTCAAAGCTGTTCCCCTTTGGGGACCAGGAAGGCTATGCCTAGGAGATGTGAAAGGAAAAGCCAAATTGTGTTAAACTCTGGTGTTAAGAGCCAAGAGACCAAGGAAAGAAAAAAGAAGAAAGAGTTGGAATTAGTGCAGGAACTGTGTTACTATTTTTATTAATTACCATGTTTATCCCCCAAATCGTAAGCATGAAGAATAAATATGCATCTATCCAGGTTAGACCAATTCTTTTAAAGTATCTAAGCTGTGCATATTGCTACAAAGTAACTAAAAAAAATATTAGAATTAAATTACATTGAATTTTCTGAAAAACCGGAAACGGACAGTGTTGTGGCAGCAAACATTTTTCCTCTTTGTTCATTATTAAGTGAGTATATCTGTTATTTACAGAAGGACATTATCTGCCTTACTGCCTCAGCACTTTAGGATCTTCAGTTAACCTATTGACTTTGAGGACTAACTTCGATAAAAGGCAGTACATTTTTAGCTGCAAAGCTCTGAGGGTCTGAAAAAGGCCTTTACAAATATAAAGGTAAACAGAGGTTAACCAATGGGGCACTGAATGTTAATATCCAAGGTAAATAAGGACTGCTTTGCATCAAATCGCAGCTCAGCAGCAGTCAGCTGGCACACGCCTTAACGCCTCAGCCATCTGAAGTAAACAATGAGCACCACAGCAAGAGACTTAAAAATTAAATTATACTGGAGTGGAAGACCTGCCAAAAGGACTTGTGAACGCGCTATCCCTCTTGTCAGCTGGCAGCCCCAAGAGGCTGTGGGTCAGGCTGCCCGGGAGGCAGAACGCGCCCTCCGCGGGAGGAAGGCGGCGAGGTGCCCGGCTCTCCACGGAGCACCGCGAGCAGCCAGCAGATGGTAGCAACTGTCGGTCACTACTAACCTGAGCTGCATTTCTGCCACAACCGAGATGAGAAAAAAACTCCGCATTTCATTATCAACAGCGGAAAGAAAAACCACAAAAACATGGATTAGCCTTGGCTATAGCTGATTTTAACTGATAGGTGAAAATGTTTTCAGAAAAAAATGCTGACCTATATGTGGGCTTCTACACGATCCATTTAACTCAATATGTAGGGGGGGAAAGGAACACTGGGGCAGAATGGCATTGTCAGAGTGTGTGAAAATGTTCTGAACAGATGGAAAGACAAGGAGAAAAAGACTGTCTTGTCTGTCCATGGCTTTGAAAGAAGGAAAGTTAATAGAATAAGAACAAAAGGGTTATTACATATGTACAGAACTTTCGAAAATCTGTAGCCCCATGCTTTCAAAAACCTGTCAAGTGTCTTAAACGTTAAGTATCTTTATGGGGAAAATATAGAAAATGTAATCACCATGCCATGAGGAATACAGGAAAGGAGCAAATATGTCACTGTTGGAAAAAAATTTCTTTTAGAGGAATACTCTCTGGTCCATGGTAACTGTTACTGATTGAAAATTATAGCTTAAAACTACAGGATGTATCTTATAAAAAGAATTTGTAAATTTAATAACATAATTTCTGCATAAATTAAAATATTTTAATAGAATGTACTTGCTAAATAGTTGAATAAATGCTAATTGAGGGAAACATCTGCTCTGAACAAGAGCATTTACCACAGGCAAAGAGCTTGTCTGCAGTGGCAGTTTGCATGAGGAATAACAGGATGCAAAGCCTCAAATTGTATTTTTACTCTGACAGGGAGTTTAAGGATATGGCATGTTGAGTTTAACACACGTTGTGTCCCTGATTTCCATACCATACTTACTTAGATTTCACAGGAAAAACTGAGGGAGGTGGGAGGAAGCAGGAAGGAGATGTTGAAAATGATAAGAGATGACACTCCAAAGCTTAAACTGGGATACTTAAGTCAAGCTGTAGTTTTTTGACTCGCCTTTCTCTTTATTATCGCCACTAACAAAGGATCTTAGACACATCTGTACATCTCAGTTTTCCTCAGAAACACCTATTTCATGCTTACCTGCTGCCTGTGAAGAATCTGCATAGTGGTCCTACAAACAGCTTTCTATCCAAAAAAAGGGCGCATAATGCAAATGCAACCTAAAGAGCCTCCACCAGTCTTCCCAGTTTTTCAGAACTGCTAAGTTATACTTGTCTAGAATCTCTTTTTCATCCCCCTCCTTTGAGAAAAGCAGCATCTCTGTTCCTGAATAGACCCCAGAGAGCAGAGCTGCTGAGTAAGAGGGCTGAGAGCCGGTGTAGATAATAGCAAAGCTCTGCCTGCCATTTTCACATCCCTGCTAAGCTGTCTTTAATAAGCATTACAATTAGCTTCTGATAGCTGTTCAGGGGCCTGCACAGAGCAGGCTGGCTGTCTGAGTGTGGGTCTTATTAGTCAGTTGCCTCTTCACAAAACTGCCTTCACAAGTGACACCCTTCTCAGCAGTCTCCGCAGAGGCAAAGGACTGAACCTATTCAGAGACTGAACAGCCTGTAAAGCCCGTCCCCTAAAGGACACAATAACAAGAAAATAATATAAAGGAGAATGAAGGAGCAAGGACAGGATTGCATAGAAGAAGCTATGTGGATGCCAAACGGAGCATAATTGTCATAAGAGTGTTTTTTTGACCTCTGAGCTATCAACCTGGTCATTTTCTCTAGGGCTAAATAGGCTTACAGCTAGTTTCAGCAACAAGCAATTCTTGTGCCAACATCTCTAGCTTTTAGATATGAAAAAAAAAATAGCTTCCCTTTAAAACTTTGATTTATTCTCCACAATAAAATAAAATTATGGTGTAGCTGAAAATAAAAGCAGCCTACAGTTCTCAAATACCTGATAAAAAAAAATTTGGCTGTCTGACCCTCAGCCTGTGTTTCCTAATTATGTTGACACTAAAATCTAGTTATAATGACATTTCCTTTATTAAATTACGTGCTCCTGGCAGGTATTCTCACTTTTGTAAAGGACAAAGAGTATAGTGCATGATCTCAATGGAGTTAAACATCTAAGTCCTCTTTAAAATACACTTTGTGTAGAACAAAAACAATACCAAAATGAAAAATGTACATGTATTGAATGAACTAAGTTTGAAGCAGGAGTTGGGTTTTATTTGGTTTTGGTTCTTTTTGTTTTCTCTTGTCATTATTATGCTATGCTGCATGTAATGTTATTCCAGACATCATCAAGGACTTCTCACAAAATTCTATATTTATGGAATCACTTTTTTCTAACCTCCAACTGAGAAAATGCCTTTTAGTTTCATTTAAATCGGATCATTATTTTTCTTCCCATTCTGCATACATACTCTCTGACACAAAGTCTCTCAACAGAAAAGTGAATATAAAGGTAATTGCAGTGTTTTGTTTGAAGACTTGCAGTACATAATTCAAGGTTTAATTCTACTAAAAGGCAAAATTGACCAATTTCCATTCTTTTCTGAAAAATCAAACATGTTCTCCACTGAGGTCTCTGTTACAGAAGCATCAAACTGAATATAAAGCGGATTTTTTCCCACCAATAGCATGTATTCCATAACACTGCTGTATCTACATACACAGACATGTACATGCATATAACCAGATCCATATTTACTAGAAAATGCTTTCAGCAAAGTTAGGAGGGTTACATCAGCTAAGATCTTGACCAATAGTTTTGTGCAATGCAAACTCAATACCATGAAATTGCAATGTTGCAGGCACTTTTAATAGGAATGATTATGTTGGCAAGCCCACTCTGAATCATAATGTAATAATAGTCTCATTCTGATGTCTGTAAGAACAGTCTTCAGGGGAAGATCAAGGATTCACTGCAGCATAGATGAAATCAAATTTTACTGTCCCAGGAATGAGAACAAATTCTTGCAGTCTCTGTACTGGATAAGGAAACACAGCGCTGTGGTAGGTCTGGCACTCCACCCTTCCTCAGCCAGTTGCTGAGGATGCAAAGGAGGAGCTAGCACAGTGGAAAGTTGATAGGAGGGATGGCCATGCAGGCAGTGGGATCATGGCTACCCATTGATGGGGACATGGAGGTCTACATGGCATGACATTCCCAGTTGCTCAGGAAGGACTACATGAACAGGAAAAATTTGCCCTGCCTTAGATAAGTCCGTGTAAGCTGAGTTCTGCACAGCAGTAGCCACCATTACACCAAGAACATCATACTCATTCTTTCCCTTGCTTTGCTGGCATGGCTTTTCAGCTACCATGCCAGTCATGGACATGTCTGATCATGCTGAAAAGTGCCCCAGAGCAGCTGTGTAGAACAGCTTTCTGGCAAACACATTATCAAAACTACAGTAAGTTCCATTTCAAATGAGAACAAAATGTATAAGTATGAAGCTTTCACTGCCAAGTAGGACAATGCCATCTGACAGAAGTGACCAAGACGAAAGCATACACAAGTCCTGGAGTAATTTATTTCTGCACCAAATCATCTCACTTTCTTATCTCCAACAATGACAAACCAGAGCCATGAAAACAAGCCTTCTCAAGCCTTCTGAAATGTTTGAATCTCAGGGTTTCGACTCAGTCTGACCCTTGGTGAAATCTTGACATCTGCAAATATAGGCCTTTCACATGCAAATAGAGGGTTGTAAATAGGGAGCGCAAGCATTTTGGAAATGCTTTGACATATTGGGCCCTTACACCGACTTTTTCTGTGGTCACTTTTTTCTCTGTAGTGAGAAATGTTAAGACATATGCCATGCAATGTTGTCAGGGCTTCTTCTCATCACTACCCATGTGCCTAATGATTTAGATGGAAACATATTCAAAAGGGTCATTCACCAATCTCCCTGAAGGCTTAAATATTTTCAGCTCAATGTCAAAGGGTACTAGAATGGGAGTGATACTCTGCCCAGTCCTTTTCACAATACAAATCATCCAAGCAGAGGGTGTGTGAAAAAAACAAGAACAAGCCTGATGTTATTGTAAGGCTTTGGTGTTAGCATCCTTGTGATGGGAAAGGGCTCTGCTCAAGTTCTCCTGTGGTGATGAGATTTGCCTGTGCACACAGCACATTTCCAGACCCCATGCCCCTGTAAAGGCAACTTCATGCCTTCACCAGATAACACAGGTTTTCCCTGCACAAAATCCTCTGGTGCAGTGCTCTCTCTTCAGATGACAATCTGAGTGTTAGTATGACCCCAGGCTCTTTGTATGATGCTTTCATTTTTACCATTTTAAAACTGAAATTTTTGAGGAGCGGGTTCCAGACAATTTTTCAGCCTTGCTCAGATCTCAGGAGCAATTATGATTAGTCCAAATAACCTTGGGCATCTCTTTGGCATGCTGGCTTAAGTTACCATTCATCTCATCCCAAATGACTATCTTGGTTAACACATGAAACTTGTTATTCAATAGGTCTCACCATCTAGTTAATTTAATATTATTGAAATGCTGGGTTTAGCCCAGAAAACACAATGGACCCAGATTTTTACCTAATCTCTAATTTCTTCTTTTGTGGAACTCACAGCAACCATAATTTCGACAGTTGAAGTTCCTTAAGCAAGTCAGTTTATTTTTGTGCTTTTGATATCAGATTTATAGTCAGGACACTAAGGACTCAAACAACTACAAGGTCTTCTCCAGGGAAAGTCTATCAGTAAGAAAGATATTCTTGGTAGAGTTTTAACCTCTCTTAACCACAAAAGCATTGTAAAATTCCATCTTAAAGCAATATGTGACTGACAGTTTTTTCCATTTTATTGCAATAATCTTGCAATCCTGCTTTACAATACATCTTAATCTTCCACTTTCTTCTGCACTATTGGATTGAGATCACCAACATCAATACAGAAGCAGAAATAGCATCTACTTATATTTACCAGGAGAAAAGAATTTCAGTTGACAGTGATGAAGAAAGATTAAATTCTTGTTCACTTTCAGCCTGTTCCCAGGGATTTTTTGATGTATTTTAATCTGATGGATTTTCCAGGACCTATAAACAAACTAAACTGAAAATCAAAGGAAAACAAAACAAAAAAGAAACAAAAAACCCAAAACAAAACAAAACAAAACAACAAAAAAATGAAAACCCTGCTTAACAAAGTTTTTCCTTCAATTCACTGTATAAGTCTTCCTCATACACTTTTCCCTATTTTCTCATTTCCAGGTTAGAAATCAGTGCCTGCATTCCAGAAACAAATGTTTTTAAACCACACTGTTAAATATGGAGGTGACCAAGGAAGGAATTTGAAAATATGCCTGCATGTCTCGAAAGGGTTTAAATCTGGCTTTTCCTTCCCATGCAAAGTGGTCATAAATCTGAAGAAGAACTAGACAAAATTAGCTTCAGGTCTTTATGAACAAACCATTTATTGGATGCATTAAGCAGGAGTACATTTAGGGGATGTATACTCCTGTTTCAACTTTGCATGTCCTGACCCTTTCCTCCTCCTGCCAGCTCTGCTGTGACTTTGTAAAGCTGGTCAAAACAGACAAATTTTTATAACACACAAGTTCAAAATAATCACAAAAATTTCTTAAAAACATTTTGTTTGCTTGGCTTATTTTTTTTCTTTCCATCTCTATTTGAGCACATTTTCATTTTCTGTGGAAAGTTTCTGCATTTCAAGTTGTTTTTCCTCTTGGTGAGCTAAGGTAGTCAGGCATCCTGTTAAAACTCTGTATTCCCAGGAGGACACTACTTTCCCTAGTGTACATGATCCCAAAAAGATGGACGGACCCAATATTTTTATGGTTTATGTTACAGAGCTCTTACCACTGAAGTAGAGGGGTAAAGTACAACAGAAATGTAGTTTTACTGTTTCAGTTTTGCAGAAGGGGAATTTAGGCCAGTGTTAAAGATTATCTTAGAATATCATACTCTCATAATAGCCTGAAGAAACATGCAGCACTTGGCTTCTCAGTCAAGCCTTAAGACAGCAATACCTCTGTTGGTTTCATTAGTGCAACAAGCAATAGATTGAGCTGAATTCAGGAATTAACAAAGTCAGGGAAAACTCATTCTGGGGATTGAGTGGGGGAAAAAAACACACAAACAAACAAACACACAAAAAAAGAATCTGGCTCCCTGCAACTTGCTTCCTCATGCAATCAGTGTCATTTCTAACAGGACATTGTGTAAATAAGAACAGGTGACAATGGAATATTCTAATCCGGAAACATTTTCTACCCACGTTATGTGTCAGACAGAAGATCCCATGGTGCTCACATGGCCAAGGTTTGTGTTCAGGGCCTGAGGATCTCTCCAAAGGCTTTAGCAAGCTGTTTAGACCACTAAAAGTAAATCTACAGACCTCAGGGATTGGTACAGAGGTTCTGGCATCCTAATAAACATATTTTTGAGTATTTCACCTAGAAATATTTCTAATCTGGTTCTACGAACTGCAGCTCATGCACCATAGGTGATCTCAGTCATTGCTTCCAGTTTAGTTTCAATCTGAAAGAATCATGAACTGATTATGATTGCTGAGATTCATTTCATGATAGAAAGCAAAGCACAGCACTTGAGGAAGAATTTGCTTTAAGCTCTTAAGGCTAAGGAGAATTGTTGGAAGTTCATAAGCAGTAGAAACACATTCAATTTGCTCATTCCAATGCATACTAATACATTTACAGTAGGCAGTCCCTATCACACCAGTGACTCCTTCAGTGGTATTAATTGCAATTTGTTATGCATGCATTCATTAGGCCCATTCCTCCAGATCTGGCTGTGCTCTGCTTGATTCAGCACCTGGTAAGGCATAATTTTCCTTGCACTTTCCGGTGCCTTTACTCATCATTTCAGCCCCTGGCATAATTGGATTCTCTGTTGGGAATTACTGATTCAGTCAGAGATTGCTCAAAGCAGCAATGATGAACTAACACTCTGTCCTTTAGGAAAATTTATCTTGAGATAAGCATGGTTCTGCACCAGCCAGAGATTACTCCCATCTTGAGTAACCTCACTGCAGCATGAGTAGGACAGGATCAGTTTGATAGCATATTTCCAGATTATCATACAAATATGTCATCTGCTGTTGTTCTGTTTGTATATCAGCAGCAGTCATTAGGATTTTATTCATCATCCCAGATGAAATCTGGCAACACTCTAAGTTCTAGTTTTCACTTTTTTCCTACAATTTGATAAATGGTACAACTCCATGTGAAATTCTCCCCTCTTACATTTGTTAATTTTTTTTAGATATTGCTCTATTCTATGCATAGGATGATTTCTATAAGAATATGGAGACGTAGCTCTAAAAGAAAAATTGCCTAGGAAGTTCAGAGCATCTGAAATCAGAAGATGAGAAAAGAAACCATTCAGCAGACTTAATTAAGGCTTTTGCTAGCAGCAAAAACTATAATGCAACATGACAGTTATTTGAATGATTTTTCTTAAGATGACTATTGCTTTTCATTATCTAATTTGACATTAAGGTTGGTGCTGTGTGTCTAGTCTGCAAAACAAAAATAAAAGTTAATAAAACACATGCTAGAGATAGAATACAAGTTCAGAGGGAATGCTCTGGGGGCTAGGCCTTTCTCATGCTTTGGGGAGAAATATGCTACCATACCCTTGTCCTAATTTTTCCAGTGTAGTTTAGAATAGGCCTTGTGGCTAATATGTCACATCTAATATAATTTGCTATTTCTGCCTTGCATCTTATTGAACCTTACTTTTTCATATTATAACTGCTCTGCTAGAAGGGCTATAGATAAAGTTGTGTCAGCATTTCATTATTAACTCTGGCTTTTCAGTGTTTTTCAAGTCAGACATTAACATAATTCTCATCCCTAGCTTTAGACTGGTAAATATTTTAAACTTAGGTGAGAATCATTTGAAATAATTTTTAAAGGAACATTCTGGCCCACTTTTTATCAGAAGATCTATTTTTCCTTCTCAACAGGGAAACATAGCAGGATTTCTCCTGAATGATGGAGCTTAAACCACTGCCCAGGCAATTTCTCCTGGTGGTTTAACTTTCTTGCACATTGTCTTCTTTCCATTTCTCCTCCAAAATATGCCAAAGGACTAGTGAATGATAAAGTCTGACCTTTTCAGTTGCTGACTGCACCTCACACAAACTGAGGACCTAATGGACCACTTTAACACGATAGTGTAGTTTACTAGGGCAGGGACCTGTCTCTGCAAAATCAGTAGATCCACACAATTGCCAGCACAGTCCAGTCCATCCAGTCTTGACATCTAAGATTAAATGCAATGTTGTGTTTGTGATAATATTTTAAAATAAACTGCATTACTCGTGAAGTTTTCACTGCATAGGAATACACAATCAAATCTCCTGGGAGCTTTACGCACAACCCAGTAAGAAATAAATAAATAAACACTGTAATTCTCCCTTGAATTATTGAACAATTGAATTGCTTAATACCCTCAATGCCAGCTGCACAAAAAAATTAAATGAAGAAGAATGTTTAATGAAAAATAAAAATAACTATCTCAACTCTGTTCGCTTCTCTGGAGCACTGGAAATGCTGAACGGGAATATTGACTGATAGGTAATTAACAAAACATATCTAATTTAGCTGATGATGAAAGATGTAAGTATCTCTTTCAAGTAGATTAAGAGAAATTCAAATATAAGTATTTCATTTGTGAAACTGTATTGCTTAAGTAATTCTGTATTAATTACTTGCAAATGAGGTATTTTTGTTTCATATGTTTTAAACCTCAACAAATAATCTTAATGAATTAACTGATAATGAGTGTCTTTTAAAAGCAGATCAGATACTAATTTGAAGTAGCTTAATAGGTTCTTACTGCTGATATTGTCACTACCTATTGCTAACATCAGCAAAATAAAATGCTTTCCTTTTTTTACGGTCTTCTTTTACTATTTTCTACTGATGCAATAATGTTAACCCTATAGTAAAGACAAGGATTTCCTCAGTCCATGTCTTCAGTATGATGTTTTACAGGATAATAGCAGGAGGCCTTTGCTCACTCAATAGCAATGGAAAGAATTTATGCCATGTATTAGTGGACAAATTAAAGAAAAAAATGCCATGTTTCTATGATTGCAGTTGGGAAAATAGACACAAAATAACAGAGCAGCTGGGGTTGGAAGGCACTTCTGAAATCATTTCATCTCACACCCTGCTAAAACCAGGGTTGACTTAGCTCAGGTTGCTCAGGGCTTGAGATTTGAGCACCTCCAAAAAGAGTGCTCAAGTTCCCATGGGACATTGCAAGAACTTCATTTCTCTGTCTTTCTCCATGTATTCTCTCTGTCTTCTTTGATGGCTTTCCTAGCCATCCTATACTTTCTGAAGCTGACCCGCAGCTCTAAAATTCAATGTCCAGACTCTTCAGATCATCTATTAACCAATATTTTTAGTTCACCTTTCTCTCATCATTGTCCTCAGTACTCCCACTCCAAACTTCACTGTTTGTTTCTTGCTTTCTGAATCACTAATACGTAGGTACAAGTTGCAATTTCCTTAACTAGCAGTAATGGTTTTCCAGCATCTTTCATACCCTTTAGATCAAGATCAGGATACTTCTAATGTCTTATTCAGAATTTTCATTGGAGTCCTCTTCTGGTGTTTAAGTACCACATATTTTTATTGACCTTTCTTATTCTCAAAGTTACATTCTAATTTACAATTAGGTCTTCATTTGAAATTCCTACAATGTTATGGAAAAAACCCCAACCTTCTGGCCAAAAAAAAATATCGGACTATGAATACTGTTAACCAAAGAATTATATGTTTTTATGAAACCCAGTGATGCTGGCACATGGAACTGAAAAATCCAATATCCTGTGCTCCAGTTCATGGCCATACTGTATTTCCCATTAGCTAAATACGTACTTTGAGACAGTAATTTAGTCAACCTTGATAGTTAGTAGAAAAGTATAATTGCCTCAGAGAGAGATTCAGCCATCTTACCATGATGCCTGTCCCAAGGCAGGATGAACTACATAGCGCAATGCTTTTCCCTCCTTATCTCAACACATGAGTCTCTGTCCTGTTTAAAGACCCTACAGTCTGTCTCTGTAATTTTAGTTTTATAGTCATTGACTTCCAAAGACCATTGGAGGGTATTTCTAAGAAGAAAGATCTTGTATTATCGAGTCTCTAGGAGCATGCTGTTGGCTATTATTCCTAGATGCAGCAAATGCAATCTGTGAAACAGGCTTGGCAGAGAAAATATGTGTGAATGGTGACTGAAAATTCTTTACGCGCAGTCAGTGAAACATAGAGAAGGCAGAAGCAAGGCCAAGATGGGAGGGGAAGGAAAGGCGAAAATACTGAAGGCAAAAAAGGAGTATGGTTGTTTCAGAGAAGCAGCATGGTCCGAGCAAAGAAGGACACGACAGCAAACAAGTGTGAAGTGTGCAGCGTGTTTTTAGATACAAAGAATAAAACAAAACTCATCCATCAAAGGATGACATGACAACTGCACATGGAGAGAAGGATGCACAGTCAGAACAATTAAACAATGAAGTTGAATGTGCCTATCAATTATGGCTAATTATCAGAATATCACTCATAAGGACATTGCAGTGATTGCACACGAAGATATGATAAATTGTTTAGCACAAAGGGAAAGAGTTGAAGCAAAACTATTCATAACTCATTATACAAATATAAATTCAGCATATCTCAATCTGTGTCGACCAACAGACTCAGCCAGATGGTGCCTTCAGAACAGACAACCTTTGAGTGCTGTTACACAGGCAAGATGCACTGGTTGGAGGTGAAATGCGACCACTTGCCCAAGACCGCTGCCTGCTACAATGTGCATCCACCCTTTTTTCACAAGAAAGTGAATATAAATCTGCTAACAATAGACTGCTTTGTATCTTTCATATATTCCTTCACAGGTAGGATCCTCTGGGATCTGTGACACAAAGCTATTGAATAAGCACCTTTATTAGATGGCTCATAGGCACCCCATGGAGAGCAGCACTTAATTGCATGGTGCAAGGGGAAAGAGAAGAGAACAGGCTACCAAATAGTTTTGCAGTTTCTCTTCACCTCCCCCATTCACTGCGATGTGATTGACAAAGGCACCTCCCCACTGCCATGGAGTTCCCACTCTGAAGGACAGGACTGTACACTGTGTCCTTTTATAAGGAAAGCTGGACAACATTGAAAGAACAGGGTAGAAGGGAAAGAAAGCACTCACTTTCCCTCTTGTTTAATACAGTTTAACACATATGCTATCTCTCTCAAGTGTTTACTATATGGATCTTCTCCTGGAGGAGAAGATTCATTTCCAGAAAACTATCAAGCTAAAAATGTGATACTTTTAAAGGGGAGATTTTAACTGCACTTCTGATGAGAACATATATAAAACCCCCTTTTAGACTGATCTTCCATTGATTTCATCGATGCCTTGAGTGTTTTATTTGAAATGTTAGACATTCCTTAGACAGAACTATGAGGTTTGGCTTTCAGCAAGACAATCAAGGTTTTATGCTTTTAATCACCATCTGTTGTTCAATAAATGTCAAATTGTTCCTAATGCTATCTTCTAGCATACGGGGTTTTAATTTGATTTTGTATTTTGTGTTCATTACTGGCAATTGAGAGCTTGTCATGTAAGATTTTCATTCCTTATACTGTCTTGATTACAGAAGGAAATAATTATACGTATGCATTCATACACAGACACACACACATGCAAATGGGCATGCTTTTCAAAGCTGTAGAGGAATACAGAAAACATATGAAATTGTGCTTTCAGTGGTCACTGTGACTGAGGACCCCACAAAGAATATAAAAAAAACAAGATAAAAACAAATCCCAAGAAAACTGTTGAGAAATAGAACAGTTGGGCTGCATGTTTCCATCAGAAAAATAAAAAGACATTTTAAATTAATATACTCTGCATGTTACAGTGAGGTTCAGGGTTCAATCAGAAGGACTGTATCTGAGCCACAAACAGAAAATAAATCAGACATTGACTCAGAAGGTGGTTTGGAAGTCACAGTGAAAAGTCAATACACCCTGAAACACCATGTAAATCCAGACTGGTTAGACTGTGGTATTCGCTATGAGAAGGTTTTCTTCTGATCACAGCAGAGAAAACAGATGTGAAAATGAACTGCCTTTTATGAGCTTCTGCAAATGTCAACAGAGAAAGCAGAAATTCTATTCTGCTCCCTGATATGGGATAACAGGTCATCTGACAGTGACTGGTTAAATAATAGGAACGCACTGCTTTCCAAAAGATTTTTATAAACGCTTCAGGATTCCTTTTCTGAAGAATTTTCTTTGCAGTCATCAAGGAGAGATGAAACGTCTTTCAACTGTCAATGTGCTGTTAACAATTTGAGCTCTACATGACACATCTGATAGCTTAGGTCAATTCTGAAGTACCCTATAAAGCCTTGGGAAACTGTATGTAAGGCCAATTGGAAAAGGTTCAAAATTGGAAATACAGAACACCAAGGTAGGCCACTGTAAAAAGCATCCTAACTAGTCAGGCTGCTACTGTTTAGATCCTTGAGAGGTATAAACTGATGAAAAAAGTAAAGCAAGATGTCTAGTGAACACATATAGCAAGAGAATAAGTGGCAAGTAGCAAAATACAGAAGTGAAGCTGGAGATCAGTATCAAGTCTAATTCCAGAATTTAAAGTCATTGATGTAAGTCACAAAAAGAAGAAACTTATGGCTGAGCTACCAGACAGGAGATGGGCTCACAGACAGGGCCAGAACAGGACCTCTGGCATGACAATAGGCTGTTCAGACTAGATCTGGCAGCACAGCATGAACAACAAATTTTGTGTTATTCTTCACAGATATTTGTCCAGCCTTAAAGATGCTTTAACATCCCTAGTCGGTCTCTTAGATGTTTGACTGTCCTTCCAGTTAGAAAACCTTTCTCAATTTTGATTGTACTTCTCTCTTGCTGTAACTGAAGCCTGTGGCTCCTTGTTCTATATCCTGCTGACATGTAAAGTAGCTCATTCCTTTCCCAGTTGGTACAGTTCTTTGCCTATTTATTTCTCTTCTCAGCATCACCTATCATCAGAAAGGAAAAGACTGATTGTACTTGATTTTTTTTTCGAACACTTTCACAGTTAAGACATTCTGAAATAGGTCAGGGGGGCCATAGTAAGTAACACTTGTGCATGGTGAAGTGGAAAGAAGAACCAAGTATAGAGCTAAGAGAATAATAGCAAAGCAATTTCTCAAAGATGACCAAAGTCCCCAGCTATTTTTTGCTTGCCAAACATACAGCAGGTCATCAGACCAAAAGAAAAGGCATTTGATATGCCGCAAACCACAGCCAGGTGACAATAGCATTTGCACGTGGCAATAGCAGCAATAAGGTGACAAGCATATTGTATACACAATAAAAACCACCACAGAAACAGATAGCACCACCAGGTAAGACTTTGTTCTTTTCCCTGCCTTTTTAGCTTAGCTGCAGCCACAAACTAGACCAGATTCCTTTTGCAGCACTCCAAGGACCTGGTTGGCATATTCAGAATGTAGCAATGTCCATGGTTCCTCTTTTCTCTGCAGCCACAAGTTGTTGGTGATTCCAGTTAAGGTCCATTGGCAGGCATAAGCCAAATCCTACACCATTCCAGAAATTCAGATACTTGATGTGCACAGCTGCAGACTGAAACCATGGCTAAAGTTTTGCTGAAAATTTGACCCAAAATTCCAACCCAGTGCCTATTCTATCGTAAGTTTTCAGACATTTTCTGAGGTGCCTATACACAATGACGGCTTGTGAAAGGAGAGGTGATGAGGGCCTAGATGGGAAATAATTAGTGGCAGGGATGAGGAGAAAGGACGACTATTATTGCATAGAAATAGAAATAGAAATGCAAAAGAAACAGAAAGATTTTAACATGACCTGTATATTGGGATTTGGAGAAAGGATCCAGATGGGGAAAAAGAGGTTACACAATGCCCAGTGGCAGAGGAAAGGAAGAGGACTTTAAGGGTGACACTAAGAGCTCAATTTTGCTTGCATTAAGCTTATGGTGATGGTTTCAAAAGCATAATTGCTTCTAAAATAGTCAAATTACACATTATGAATACATAATCTCATGCATATAGATTGCTTTTTCTGCTGACAAATAATTCACAAAACAATACTTATTTCTGTAAATGTATCTACTTGAAGCTTAGAAATTTATCTAAAAACAGATCTTTACAGCACTGAGAGAAACACCTCAGCCAGTTCAACTACATTGGTAGGTCAGATAGATAGATCTTCCATTAGACGGTCTTCTCTCTCACACAGATCTACACACGATACATACAATCCAGCATCTATATTATGGCAGCCTCCTGAACGTTTCTCAGCTTACAAGAGCAATTGCCATGGAAATGTTGTGACAATCCCCTCAAGGCAAATGAGTGGTCTACACAACAGCATTTTTGAGCTCAAGAGGTCCCTTTTCAAGGCTATACTGAATTGAGTAAGTCACACCATTACTGAGGCAGTCTCAAGACTGGCAGTGCAAAACTATACAGTGATTTGCCAGCCTTAATCGCTTTTCAGCTCTATGCAGCAGCTCTCTGGAAGTCCTGAGACATGCTTTTCCAACACTTACACACTATAACTGAAGCATCTATTGTTAAGGGGCTGTTTTCAATTTTTCTTAACAGTTCCTTTTGTGGCAGGGTCAGCTTTTAAAGGAGGGCTAACACTTCTTTAGTGTCAAAAGGACCCCAGTTTCCAAGAAAAAGATCCCACAAATTAAAAAGAATTAAAGAGATTATTTAAATAAAGTAATATTGTATTATCACAGCTTGGATTACTTCTGTCCTCATTCTTCAGCCCAGCTAACCTCCTCTACAATTTCATATAACTTCCATGTATGAGCCTTTAAGCATTTTTAGTATTCACTTTATTCTTTTCATTCTTTACCTTTTCACATCTTTTCTTCACCCAGGGTTTCTCTCTCTCCTGTCATTTGTGTGATACAGAGTTATTAAAAATTTGTGCGTATCATGATCTGCTGTGTACCATCATGTCCCAGGGCCCTAGAGTTGTTATAACCTGATCCAGGTCAGAATATTGTCCTATAAGGTGTCTTTTATATAGGAGAGACTTCAGTTTTCAGTTAGTGCTTCTAATCAATACTCATATTAGATCAAAGATCAGGAGCATTCAAATGGATGAAGCGTATTTCACTAGATTTCTAGTCCTTGTTGCAAGCTCTAAGTTCATGTTCACTCCTATCTACCTCCCAGAATGGAGGATAGTCTACATCTGGGGTCTTGTCCAGTACCATCTCTCTGTAAGGGGTTTTAACCGCTTATTAGAAGTGTGAAAATGACCATCTGGGCATTTGGGAGACTTTCTCAGGGACAGAAATGATGTAGCATAAGTAGGAGTATAACAAGGACTTCAGTTCATGGAATGTGTCAATGCAGACTTTAAGGAAATATACCCATGGGAGTAATATACATTCATTATACCCTGATGTGTTTGCTGATGTGACCACCAGTACAAGGCATTACAGTGACGATGTTGACCTGGGGATAACCATTCTTCTAAGAGCCTGGATGAAAAATAATTTGTTTCCCATAAACTGCCGAGTGACCATTTCCACAGTCACAGTCTATTGTATGTATAGGGAGGCTTTTGTATTCAGACTGCACTTACAGACATCCTGCTCATCCCTGTTAGGGATATACATTCTTTTAAGAAGAGGAATAATGATGATGACAACAAATGTGAGTAACCTGCCCACAAAGATTTGGTTCTCATAATTCACTCTCAGAACTTGCCTCCTGCATTGTCACCAGGCCAGTCCCTCCTCACTAAGTGGCAATGACTTCCAATGTTAAGGCCCATGAAAGAGCTGCCTTCCCTTTCCCACTCAGCAGATCTATGCTCACCCCTCCAGTGTCTACAAAGCGCATTTATCCCCTCAAGGTGGATGGACATGAGATGGTCATGACAAGCTCCATGACCCATGTGCCCTTCACCCACATACATATAGATGGTCTCAGCTCAGCATGTCCACACTGTGCTTGGCCAACCATCCCCTATTGCTCCAAGCTGTCACATACTTAATCCCATTGTAGCCAGACTCATGAGAAAAGTGCAGATCCATCTTAAAGTCAGAAGCCTGCTCAGCTGTCCCTTCCCAGAGAAATACGTAGCTTTAGTTCCTAACTATAAACCACAGGCATGAAAATGGAAATGAAAACCAGTTTGGACTTCTGTGACCAAGCTCAGACCTGTTTCAGGCTTGCCTTACCTGCCCAAATCTAATACTGACCTTCTTGAGAGACTCATTGCTAATATTATAACCCACACTGCCAAATAAATGTACGCATCTCATTGATTACTAGAATGACTGAAATGAAATTGCTTCCTCACATCTTTCTACTGGCTTTCTTAGCTCTGCACATGTAATTTTCCACTCTATTGTGCTTGTTCTGAACTCTGTTTTGAAGAGTTTTTCCATTTACTGAAATACTAAACAGTCACAACAATTTATTTGCACCTCTATTGTGCCTGCCTCCCCTCAGAGAATATCAACACAAATTACAAACATCAGTGATTTTAGCCTCCATTCATTCCAGCAATATAATCCCCAGACTACAGATGAGAAAACTAAAGCGTGACTTGTCCAAAGTCATAGAGGAAACTCACTCCAGAAATCACTGGTGTCTTAAAGATGCTGGAGGCCATGAGTAATGTGAGCATGTGCAGAGTTAGTCTCTGTACATGCAGTGAGACCAGCTCCCTGGGCAGGAGGTGTGGATTTACCCCAAGTGTCTGAACCTGCAGAGCCACTACCCAGAAAATCTGATCTATTTGGCTGACGGGCTGCTTTTGAAGGAAAGACACAAAACCTGAGCCTTATGGTGTCATAATTTAAGGAATCGCTAACAAAAATAAGAACCTAATTCCTGCACATGTCCCTGCCTGCTGAAGTTTTAGGCCACACTTAAGAGAATGGTGTGCACATCAACAGAAAACTTTCATTTCAGTTTCTTTTCCACCTATAGGTGTCTATAGTCCTTCTACCTTTAATTTTCACCAGTGTTTTGGGAACATCATTGGACAATTAAAATGCAATGCAGCTCAATGATCTTGGCCCCTATGTCAAGCTTTAACTACTAGGCTTATGATGAGGCAGCCCTCCTAAATTAAGTGTTTTAGTCCCTACACAGCACATATGGAAATGTGAAGACTTCAGTAGGGTGGTTATCTGTCCAGCTCAAGTAATCAAATATAGATGGACTACATAACCTTTTAGAGTTTTTTCAAAAGCAGTTATCATTCCCAAATATCTACACAGAGGACAGCCATATAAATACTTACGCTGTTACTATGGAAGGATCATTTAAACAGTAGCTTAAAATGTAAGCTAAAGTCAAACACGCAAAGAAGGAGAACTAGATCTTAACTTCATCTTATATGCCAAGTTCAGTTTCTTTTGGTTTTCAATCCAAGCAAAAACACATTCAAAAATTATTTCTTTAAAAGTCAAAATTATTTTCCATTCATAGTCTATTCAGTAAAAATCATTTTATAGCCAATCTTTTTAAAGCAAATATCATGGGAGCTGAATTTTCAGACATTCTTTCACAATGTAAAGTCACAGAGAATAAGTTGTCATCTTCTTCTTACAACTGAATTCACACTGTACTAGTTTTATAAGTTGCCTTCTCACACATCAGTTATGGAGCTATCCTGAATCATAGGTGAATAATAGATTTGATAAACTATGTTGTTTTCATATGATAGAAACTGTAAATTTGATTTGCATTTATTTGACATTTCATTTGAAAAAACAGGAATAAAACATCCAAAACGGCACATTTCATTTCAACATTTTCAAAAGGCATCTTTTGCATTTTTTATTTTTTCATATCAAAATTGACCTCATTTAAAAATAAAAGGATTCAACTGTATAGGGAATGAGTGGTTTAGTTAATCACACATTTTAGTTATGCCATGAAGCAAATCGTATTATTTTGGGGTCCTGCATCTCCTCCCAAAAAAAGAAGAGATTCTGGAGTTTGATGTGAGTTGAGCCAGTTGGTTTCTCTCCCAGTCAGCCTTCAAATTGTAAATTTGATTACATGTTTGTTTTTCTTCTCATTAGAAACAAAACCTTTAGGTCACATTCATCACATTCAACTTAACTCCCCCCAAAATGCAACAGTGCAACTCAGATACTTACATGCAGATGTCCAGGATGCATGTCTCTGCATGTGAAGTGGGTCCCATCCAAGAGGTAAAAGGAATAGAATCAACAGAAACTGGAAAGGAACTGAGCACAACCTAGAGTAAACATATACATCTGATCAGTAAAGAAATCTCTAATTTAATTGGCCAAGACAACTCTGGGACACTTGTATAACACACTGTAAGCACCTAGGACTGTTTGAAATGTCCTAGAAGAGGTACCTGTGGCAGAGGGGCTATGGGAAATGGTCTCACTAGACCAGACAGAGGCAAGGCAGTATATCCTAAAGCACTTCAAATGTCCTAAAAATATCAGGGCGGGCCACAGAATTAAACCCCAAATGTTTAATCTAATCCACTTATCATGCAACAACATTCCAGACTGTTATCTGGCCTACCTATTTTTCATATTTTTCCTTAAGGCGAAGGTGAATCCTAGTTAGGCATTTTCTAACTCTTTTTGTGGCTGAAGCCTATTCTACTAGTTTAGAGCAATGTATGTTTTAGATTGATAAAGATGCATAAAACAAATTTTGTTCCGTCTGATTCATGTGGCTTTGCAATATAATAACAAGTGTGAATTTTGAGCATTCACAGCAAATTCATCACACTGACAGGACCATGAGTTTTATATAACTGGTTGCAGTAAGCACTTCATGAGCTATTCACTAACATTTTACAAAAGGAAAAGTGGGTTCAGTTTTATAATTAAAGCATCCATGTCAAATCATTTGCTCTCTTAAAATAAAACTACTCATTATAGTGAAAGGTAGAACTAGTTTCACTTGTGGAAGCCCAGGCACTATTCTAACTGGCACTTGGGGGATTCATGTTGCCAGCTTTAGTCATCCCCATGAAGTACCTAAATTAGGAGGTTAATTTCCCTGGGCTCACTGCCTAATCCACAGAGGAGGAACAAAAGGAACCAATCTCCCTATATGCCACCTACATCTCAAACACCAACCCATTCTGCAGACTTTAGAGCCCTTTTAGATCTATAGATGGTTAAAATCATAAATAAATCAGTTAGTGTTGGCTCTCACGTGGATAGTTAGGACCATACAAGACACCCTGGGGTACCATGGCTACCAGATAGGAAGCACAGACCCCTCTGGAATGGCTGTGGGGCCAGGCACAGCACCTCAGACAACTATAGACCTAATCTTCATTAAGGTCTAAGTGACTTCCTACTCCACCTCAAAATTCCCAAAAGTTTATCTTTAATTACCCATGCACACAGAAAAGGACCTCCATTTTGAGGCTAAGTATTTATTGGCTGCCTAAAGGTCTATTGCAGTCCAGGATTAGGCAGACAGATGACTTCAGGAGACTAAGTATTTTGGAAAAGCTCAGTGTATTCTGGTCTGGCAGATATTCTCTGGGAAGCCAAACATCCCTCTTGCTGAAAAGGTCCTTGGTGACAGACGTAAAAGGTAATGTAATGCTTTAATGGTAATATTTGAAATTCACTTCACTGTGTTTGGACGTGTTCCCTCTACAATTGCCTTCCCCTTGTCTGGACTGAACAATTCTCGTGATGTGACTATGGAGGTCCTTGAGATGTACACCATATTTGGGACAGAACAATGCTATTATCATACAAATGATGTCAAAGAGCTTCCTCTGTTGTGCAGGCTACACTAAAAAATGAATGAAAAAAAGATTAGATTCTGTGAGATCCTTCCTTGCAGGAGCAATGTATTGTAAAGCAGATTTGCTTCATTTCCTTCAAAATCCCTCAGATAATGCAGGACAACGCTTTTCAATGGTTCCCACTATAAGCACGGCGTGTCTGAATAAATGGGAACATGGTACACTTCAGAAATCATTGTAAAGAATTACTGTTTATCTGGATGAGGAAGGGTAGTCGTAAGGCCTGATTATGCCTACTGATACAAATGCATTGAAAACTCTGTTCTCATTTTCACATTCCTCAAGTAGCAAAACTTGACATCTGTGCAAAAAACTGTCCCGCTGAACAAAAAATATGGCTGCTAGTGCAACTAAAAGGGCTAGAGTTTGTTGCTAATGAAACTTTCACCACATTTTTATCTGTCCTTCAACTGAGTTTGTGGTTATTGTTTTTTTTAAGTTCCCACAGGAAATCTCTGCGGTTTTATCTGCACTTTGAGGGTCATGTAAAAGGTTGGGGCATGTTTGAATGCTGAAGAAATTATTCAGAATGCAGATTTGTAAACGAGGGCGGTTATTTACTCAGAACAATTGAGCCTGGGCATAAAAGCCAGGAAGCACATGTACAGTGAGAAGGCTGCTGATTGCTGCCTATCTGTGGTTCTGAGCAGCCATACCTTTCAGCCAGTGACATTAATGAGGGATGAGGATTTTCAGCATCTCACAGACTCTGGCTGCTGCAAGGCTGTTTGCATGCCTGCTATAGTTCACAGAAATATGGCAGTGAGGATATATCTACTTGCACCTGGACTTCTGCTCTAGCCTTAAATGCACGGCACTGGTTCTGACTGCTGATATTCACTCATCTCTTTAACGTTAGAACTGCCACAGTTGCAGTTATCCTGTATAACTTGACAGTATCCTGGAAACAATTTTAATTAAAGGACAACATCACTGAATATTCCAAAACAGCCTTTCCATTCTGTAAAACCTCACACACATGCACATAACACAGCTGATATCTCCCTCAAAGATTTGTACCTGTTTCATGCAGAGAAATGCTGAAGTCAATCATTTAGTCATTTGTGTAGTGAAATCAGTTGTCGCCTGTAGTAGGGAGCAGGCTGCAAACCGTGCTGATTTTGTTATGCACAAAGAACAGGTATTGAAGTGATGGAGCATTCAGCTCTCCCTCCTAAAGATTCCCCACCACACAAAGCAGAGTAATATAATTGTTAAGAATGGAGGGGTACATTTTCAGAGTGCTCTGCTCAGCAGTTTATTCTCCTGACTCTGATTAAAATTAATGGGAGTCATGCAGCTGAAACCCCATGGATTGCTCATGGTTTGATGACACAATACAGCTGCAAACGAAGGCAGGATTGTGAAGAGTCAGGTACAAAATGGCAATTTTTGCTCCATTTAACCATAATCTCTTTTCCAGCTCTCAGCACATTAACCACTTTTCTGCTGATCATGTCTGAAATGTCAAAAACTAAGCGGTGCTCTTTAGAGTGCCCTATTTCAGCAGTAAAACTGAGACCTTGTCAATACAGCCACTAGTACCTATGGTAACACCTATCTTCTATTTTGTTCCCCAAAGTAGAAGGATTTTCACAATGTGGACTAATGCAGGATGGTTTTCAACCTGTTGCAGTCTACCAATACTTCCTTACTAACATATACCAAGGATTAACTTCTGGGAATGCTCCCACTGGTCCTACTGCCAAATCCTGTTTAGTGCATTGTTCAATTAACAACCACCATTATTCACATGAAATATACTTGTGTGATTTGTGGGTACAAAAAAATTCTTGGCCAAAAGTACATTGTGAATGTTGTGAACAAGCTGTAAATGCATGCTATTTATTTAAAGGACAAATGTGTAAAAGCTTCCTTAATAAAGTACTTAACTGCCAAAAAAATCTGGTTAAGTTTTATTTCTCCTGAAAATTGTAAGTCCAGAAACCTTGTGGTCTGTCCTCATTCTTTGTTCATCCCCAAATCCTTTCAAAGCCAAACCATCAAAACCCATCTTTTTGTTTCAGTAAAAAACCTGTACCTACAGCTTTCACTTTTATCCTGTTAATATCATCTTCAGACTATCTTGGACACACCACTTAGGACACCCTGCCCAAAACTACACCACAGCCTGGCAGTGGAAAAACTTCTTGCTCATATTTTACAGGTACATTTCATATGGAACTCTGTTCTCCAAGCAAAAAAAAAAAAAACATCCATGACCTGCCTGTGAGTCATAGAAATCATGATGCTGGAAGCTGCAGCTGTGCACTAAGAGAAGATCTATAGTCACAAGTAATCAAGGATGAGGAACCATGTTGGACTGCTGATCCTCCACATGGTGTTTCCTCACTCCCTCTCTGCTCTGCAATCAGCTGTAAAAGAATTGGGATCTCTCACCAGTATGTCAGTCTGTGTCACTTGGACTTGGCCCTGTTTTCCTTGCAACAGTGACATTTATTTTTCAGAGGGTTGCAAAATTAGATTTCTCTGACCTACATTCCCAGGAGATGAAAAAATGCACTTAAAAAGACATTTATTTATGAATCTAACCAAATTAAAATGCTTTTAGGAAGGTTACTTTGCAACAGAAAGAAGTTTCTCAGTCATATTTCTCCATATAGAAACATGAACAGTTAACACTGGATAAAACTAAAATTCAACAGATCATTCTTTGAGGCTTATTCATCTTGAGGATCTTATGCTATGACCATCACCCAAGACTCTGGAGATCACTTCAGAAGATCAGAATTAAAAAAATAATTGCAATTCTCCCTGAGCCTGATTCTGTGCCTGATTCAGATGCACATCTGAATCTCTCTGGGCCACTTCTCTTACTGATAATAGAATGGGAAAAGCAGGAATTATTCTGAGCTGGGGAAAAGAGAAAATACTTCCCATCTCCAGCAGAGAACAGACACACAGTTAAAGCCCCCAGGCCCTCAATAAGAAGACATCAAAGAATCACTTCCAAAACATAATCCTGTTCCCAAAGATTTGCACTAAGAAATCCCTGCAGGAGCTGGTGATGCCAGAAACAGTATCATTCCCCTTCCTCATTCCTGTACTGAGTGGCAGGGTATAGTGTGAAGCTGCACAGACTGCATCCTGAAGTTTTGTAGGGAGCCAGGTTGGTTGAAGGGAAAAGACCTCAATAATCAGCAGACAAAGCCCAGGTGTACGCACTTTGTTTGACATACAGAAATATGACTGTCCCCCATTCTGCAAAGCTGAAGATTCTTCAAGAAGAGGGAAGCTATAAAAGGAATGCTTTGCAAATAAAGAGATCCTTTGCAACTTCCAGAAAATTTTTTCTTCTTCCCCATTTATAAAGGCATGGAATTTTGCATTAATATGAGTATTATACCTTCCCCTTCTTCACATTGGGTTTTCCATCTCAAATTATTGTTAGTGAAAGACTGTGGCCCACAGATAAAAGTCACTATATGAAGAGCTATTATTATTTCCATTTAAAAAGCCTAACTAATCTCTTCCTGCTTTGAAATACACCAAAATGGAGATGCAAAAAATGTTAAATCCATGTGCATTTTATCACTCCAAACTTTCCTGATCTCCAAAGATTCAGCAGCTTTAATGTCACTGCTTCTAGGGGGTATTTTTCATCACATTAAAACAATTCAGTAGAGAATGTTTCCATTCAAAATGTTTCCAACTGCATTCCTGTCAAATATATTAAATGTCCTGCATTATGCATAAGAAGGATTTGTACCTCAGCTTTGCCAACATAAACAGTTCCAGCACAGGTAAGTAATAGAACAGGTTAATGCTCTGGGGTCTGTTCATAATGCAGGTGGTAATGATTTAAGCAGCTTGTGTATGTACTTCCCACGTAAACATCATGAACCTGAGTTCTTTTTGTCAACCTTTCCAACAATGACCTTCCATCACACAGCAATGGCAGCAATCTTTCATCACCTGTCTTTTCATAGTATTCTTTGGCCCACCCTGATTACATATCAGGAGCTAATTAATTGAGTCACAGGTGCATGTAAAATTAGTCAAGAATCCAGTAGGTTAACAAAGCTATGTAAAGGAACAAAAGACATTCTCACAGCCCTTTGCAGAGTGTCCAACAGTGAGGAAATTTTCTGTCAACATACCCACACCACACTGCACTGAGAGGTTCGTCAGGTATTTCCAAACAAGCTGAGTTATTTCTGTGGCAGCGTGCTTGCACCCTGGAAGCCAGTTAACCACATTAGCATAGCCTGCTAGCCAAGTGTTCATGTTAGCATCTGCTAAAACAGCTATCTGGGTTCTCAGCTTCAAGAAGCTGTCTATACTGCCAAATGAAAGACAGCAAAGAGGATTCTGTCCTTGATCCAAGAGACACTGGCAGCTTTACATCATCACAGCTTAGTGACTCAAGTGTCACTTTAAGGAGTTGCACTGCAGGGCACAGACATGTCCTCAGTTCCCTGTGCAGTACTATGAGACACCTGAGCTTCTAAGAGGATGCAGAACAACCAGCACACCGAGCCAGCCAGAAGGAAATGCCAAAGACTGAAATCTCCCAGCAAGTTGGCACTGCAACCCTAGGAGTCAGAGCCAAACCCCATACAAATCCATATATCCCTCAACACTCATTACAGCACCCGCAGGAATAATACAGGGGCTGGGGTTTGGGTGCAAATTCTCCATTTCTCCTCTGAAAACTGTATTACCATGCAGGCAGGAATGCAATACCCCTGGATTCTAAAGGATAGCAACTGCCCAGTTCTTCTGTGCTTCTCCAAGGAAGAAATCCTAGGGCTGGTTCCTATATGTTACACAGCTTCTGTTTATCTCGTGCACACCATTCATGAACATCAGATGCAAGAGACAGGCCATGGGACACTCCATGTTCAAGGAGGTTGCTTGGGCTAGGGTATTAGCCCTCTTCTTGTTTTTTCTCTTTATAGATCCTTCGTGCTTCCTTTCAAACCAGATAGGGCCTAAACTTATCAGCAATAGAAAAGATGGTGCCAGGTCAAAGCGTTATATGTGAGACTTACAGATAACCAACTCATCCTCCTCAACGATGAGGAAAAAGGTTGTAAATCAACTAAAAGGAGAGATCAACACAAATTTTATAAGATTCATAAAACTTGACCTAGAAGGAAGGGGTGGGAATCAAGGTTATCTAGAAAAGAGCTGTTGTAGCAATATTAAAAGCACTTTCCACTATATAAATGGTTCTTACAAAGATGAGAGTTAACTGTGCTTTGAGCCTGTTGTAGACAGACCAATAAAACATTCCCAAAATTAAAGACACAGAAGTCCAGCACCAGGATTATCACTGCATCTTTGTCCTGCTCCTACACAATTCTATGAAGCCTCTGCTGTTAGCCACTGCTATGTAGAGGATGCTGGGGCAGGTGAGCCTTTGGTCTAGTCATGCTTATCTTTTCAAATCCACTTAATTTTCAGCAGAAAAAGTTTATAAAAAATTTCCTAGATGTAAGGGTAGTTAAGTGCCAAAAGAGGCCACTAGGGAGACTGTGAAAGCTCCATCATTAGATATTTTAAAGAACATTACCAAAACAGCTGTCAGAGACAGCTTAGACATAAGTGTTCCTGCCTTCAAGGAGAGGGGTGGACAAAGGGACTTCCTGGGACCTGTGTCTAGGATTCTGCCCCTCTTCTGCACAGCTCCAGCCAAAAGCAGCGCTCTCACATGTCTTCTTCCAGTGACACTTCCTGCCATTAGTGGATCCACTAGCTGTGTAGCAGTATTGTCCACCTCCTTCTTTCTCCAGGATCATACATGTACCAAAAACAGAGAAATGTATGTGGCATATGACTGTGTCCAGTTACTCTCTAGGAATCACACAAAGCAGGCAGAAATTAAAGAAGTTTGGGAGCCACTGAGCTGGAAATGGGAGCACCATTTTACAACCTCATTGCTGAGGAAGAGCAACAGTTTAAAGCCAAATTTGCCTTTACACATGGCCCAAGGCCACATACAGCCAAATTTCCTTGGAAAATATAGGCTGATGGCAGGAGCCATTCCCTGAAAACCTGAAAGAATGGTTGCCCATGCATCTTCTCTCACTTCATTTGCTTCTCCATACATGGCTAACACCTTGTAAACTGGTAGCAACCCAGAAAACAGAGGGAAAGACATACATATTCACCCCCACACATGCTCACTTTTACAAACCACCATGCTGCAATTCCTTAATTTTCGTCTCTCCAAATCCAACTCGCCAACAAAGCTAGCATTTTGTCCGATTAGGGAAACTCCAATTTCTGCAAAATTGCAAGTTGTTTGGCAGTATGAAACAGGTTGTGGCTGCAGACTCTGCACATGGCACACACTTGTGCCATTGGTCTCTGGCTTTCAGGGAGCAACTGTTGTGCAATCACAAAAACTCAAAGAAAGAAAGGAAACAAATCAAATATTTACAGGAGAAAAGTGATCCTACCCCACATGGTACAAATTTAGGGATGCATTGTAGCTACATTATGTGCCTATAGCTACTGAAACAGTTTCCAACAGAATGTTTACACTGTTGTCTGGAAGCATATTGTTTGCCTACTTTTCAAAGCCAATTTATATGCACCACACGTCGCAGCATGCACGAAAATTCAGACAAAAACACAGATGCATTCAACAACCCCTGGCCAGCTCTTGTTGCTCCTTATTGTTTGTTGCTCAGAAGTACCTGGGAAAGAGAAGGAAGGTGTCAACCTCTTATGCCAGGTGCTACACTACTCCAGACTTAAAGACAGGTATTTTGCTTTAGGAACATATAATCTCTGTTTAAGACAAGATATAACAAATGAATGTAACACAGTGTGAGAGAGTGACATACGGGAATGAATAATAAGAGAGTTTATATGTGCCAGCTTTATGCATTCATGTGCCAACTAATTGAATACATGCTGCATATAAATACCAGTCTCCTACCGAAGGCAACAAGTTAACTGTATCCAGTTAGCAATTTATCAAGATCTTCAGAGAGGAATTACTGAGAAATTTGGAGGAGTTCAAGGAAGGGCATCTCAGAGAAAAGTGTCCAGTGGGATAAATTGAAGGGCATGTAACAAAGGACAGAAGAATGAAGGAGGCTGGCATTGTCTAGGCACCAAAATGAGGATGTTCAGGTTGCTGAGAGGGAAGGATGTGAAAGTCCTGGATCAAAGAATGGAGGACTGGTATCTAACTTGCTAAAGAAATAATGGGGTCAAGGAGGACTGCAAAATGCCAAAGAGGATTAATATGTCACTGCACTTGGAAGAGACCAGGGAAAATAAGGTTAGTGGTTGTTAGGAAAGTCTAGGTGAAAAGGGTCAGAGTGAAACTTATATCACTGCAGGCAAAAGCCTTCTCGAGAAATGTTGTAGAGCCACCAAACCAGTAAGAGTCTGTGCTGGGAAGCATGAGGATGAGGTTTTCTCCACATCCAAGGAAGAAGGAGAGGAGTAAACACCCTCCCAAACAAAGCAAAGGTAGCACCAGCAACAGGAGAGGGAACAACAGGGACATCTAGTGGAGCCTGCCCAACGTTGTGTGCCATGGCCAGCTCAAGGACACACTTTAATTTTAACAGCCAGCTCTACTAAATCACCTTCAGTCAAGGCCTGAAAGGAGAAGTCTAAGGGAAGAAGTGAAAAGATGTATTACTTCCTCTTCTTGAAGTGCTCCTTTGCAGAAGATCCCTCTCCCCACACACCATCATTGCATGGGTAAGAGCCAAGTCTCCCATCTTAGGTGCCTTGAGTTAGGTAGTGTGAAAACCACTCATCAGTTAAATTGCATCAAAGTCCCTGTACTGCAGTTCCCTGTGTCACCACATAGACAGATGTCCTCTACTCCAGGCTCTGTGACAGGCACTATTTATGTTCAATATTGTTTATAGACCCCAAAACCTCCCAAATCAATACGTCAAGATCTCAAATAAAGTCATTTTGTGCCTTTATTTTGTTGTTGTTGTTTTAAAAGAACGATGATCTCCCTACAACTCTTCAGAACCACTTATAACATTAACATAAGCACTGCCAGCTGCCCATGCCCAAGGGGTACTCATGTGCCTCACTGCCCAAGGTACCCACCTACTGGGGCTCTCTTCACCCCCCTTGGGACCCCATTTCAGCCCTCAGGTCCATCAGCCCATAACAAGTGATGCCACAGGATGATCACTCTCCAGCTCCCCACAGCCCTGCTCTGCCTGGCCATGGGCCCCATGGAACCTGTCTCACCCATGGGCCCGTGTCCTAGCCCAGCCTCAGCCTGTTGCCCACAGAGATGCCCAGCACCTGTGGCTGGGGCAGCTCTGATGCTCCAGGGCTGCCCTGATCCTGGCCAGGGCACTGGGATGAGCTCTGGCTGCCAGACCTGCTCTAACAGACCTGTAGGGAGGGCCAGCTGTACCCTGGCAGCTGCTGCTTGAGAAATATCAGCAAAGGACAAAAATCAAAGGACAAGCTCAGCCTTGCCACCACCAAAACAACCTGACTCAGCCCTTCTGCACAATATATTTCAAGGTTTTGAAAGTGCAGGGATGTTTCTGCTTGCTTTCTAGTACTGAGCTACCAATGTCCAACCCAGCTGTGGTTTATCTCCTCTCTGGTGACATTGAGTGGACATACCCTCAAGAGATGGTTGCTGTCACAGTCTTCACACCTCAGTGATGTCCAGCTGGAACCAGTTGGCAAGTCATACAGGGTCTGGGTCACATTACAATTGAACATGGTGGGCAGCCGCGGCATCACCACTTCCAGTGGAAGCCTCCATTCTAGGCTGACTGAGGTTTCCAAAGGGAAGTAGCTGTCCCCAGGCAGCTTAGGATCATAGAATCACGGAGTGGTTTGCATTGGAAGGGACCTTAAAGATCTTCTAGTTCCAGCACCCCTACCATAGGCAGGAACACCTTCCACTAGACCAAGTTGCTCAGGGCCCCATCCAACCTGGCATTGAACTCTTCCACAGATAGGGCATCTACAACTTACCTGGGCAACCTGTTCCAGTGTCTGGCCACACACACAATAAAGAATTTCTTCCTAATATCTAATTTAAATCTACCCTTCTGCAGCTTAAAGGCACAGAAACATTAAAGACATTGAAGAAAGGACTCAATTACCACTGTCAATTCACCAGAATCAGTCACTTACATGCTAACATCAACTCCCTCACTAAACGGTGGTGAGCTGAGGAGCCTCAAGGCCCATGCTGATGGCATTTCTTTATACTAACTGAAGAGCTACTCACTTCACACACACAGATGAAGAGGGAAAAATATTTTTTGCAGTGTTTTCTTCTTCCTTTCTCAGCCAAATACTCATTTGGGCTGTTACAGATTATTCACACAGCAGCCCTGCCTGTACTGTCTGATCTGATTACTGCACCAACACCTCCACAGCTTTCAAATTCATTTCACAGATTTCCAAGAAACAGATGCTGATGCCTGATAAGTGGCAGCACCTGGATTCAAAACATATCATCAGTTCATCTGCCTTCAATATCTTGAATAACATCTCAGCTTGGTGGAGAAGTGTTACCCTAACCAGCTAACATCTTTCCATGAAGGGAAATAAAGCTCCCCTTATGTACTTGTTGACATACAGATTCACACCTTTGCGTTGTTCCTCAGCATTCAGAGTATAAGTGAGTGTAGTGATCCCACTTCAAACATTTGGTGCCCCAGCTTACTGTTGCATCCCAGAAGTTACCTATTTGTCACAAGCAGCTTTAAATGCCTCTATAGAACACCTGAGATTCTTTAAAATACCTTTTTTATTAAAACAAAAGCAATCATTTGCATACATGTTGATTTTGATTGTTAGAGGACACCGACATGGTTGCATATGTAACAGTACAAAAGAAACCACATGAACTGCTTTCATAGTCATTTCAGAGCTCTGAATTTCAGTGTGTCAACCTGCTTTCTGAAATGACGACAATAAGATATTGTTACAGTGCACATACTCAGAAACTATCACACAATAGCCATTAAAAAAAACAAACCACTTCTTAATACTCAACTATTTTGACCAGACTCCTGTTTTACAAAAGACTTCTCACCTTGCTATAAGACAGAATTATGCAGGGAACAAATTGGACCCTAGACTAACAAGGCACTCAGGAATCTAATTACAGAATGGCAAAAATGTTGAAAAGAGGCTCTTCTAATAACATGTCGGTTATTCTGTGGCAATGCATTATATATACCAAGACCTGCTTGTGGTCCGTAAAGTCAATGGAAGGATTTGCATCAACTAATAAGAGCATAAAGGAAAGGAAAACTTTCATTTTACTGCCACGAAAATGGAGTACGTGGCTAGATCATAGTAAGACCATTTGTAAGGTCAGATTTAGACACGGAATTATTAGGGGAAGCAGAGAGAGACAGAAGGGTCGTTATTTCCTCTGATGAGGATCAGTGGAAATTCATTGTCAGTTTCTGAGTGCCTTGCCTGTGTTACTCTAACAAATGCAAACCAGTGGGTAACTAGCTTCTTGATCAGTAGATAGGCTGTGCCTAGGTATTTCTACAAAGAAAACACACTAAACATATGCACAAAATTTACCCTCAGAAGCAGGACAATTGTAAAGCACTAAGCACCAATAAACACCAATCAAAACCTAAAGAACCCAGTAGTGCCAAACACTGCCGCCAGAAATACTGGCAACAAGAGCAGGGAATCTCTTTAAAGAGTATAGGTAACTATATGACACCCAAAGATACAATACATCAGACCAGATGAACTCTAAACTGGCAATAGCAATGTCTAAAGGCATATTGGATCTCTCATTTTAGCTGCTGCCAGTTTTATCACATGCATATTTCACTAGGTTCTAAGGCTGAAAGGTCACATCATAGCTTATAAGGTAACCGTCAGCATAAACATTCAGTGTGTGATCAGTGGGGCTATAATCGATACTCTGGATTTGATCCATCTTTTTATCCATAATGACACTAAGTCTACCTTCTTGGCCAGTATTCGTGTCATACATGTAGAAGATCTCCTCTTTCTTAGTGTTCAGTGGCCTTGTGGCATAAAGAACACCACATAACATAAAAGCATTGGAAACAGATGGCTTGTACTGTCTTGTCGGCCAAGATTTTAGCACATCAAGTGAGGTCTCATTGAGTTTGCTAATCACAATGTTGCCTACATTATTTTCTGTAGAATATATTACCCATAACCCACTTTCATCCACAGCAAAATCTATGTCTTGCCATTCTACACCTGCATAAGAGAAACGGTTACCAATAGCAGCATTTGGAAGCTCCTTCCTCAAAACCTCCGTGTTTGTTTTTATATCATGCTTCACCATATATCTTGAATTATAAGAATGATAGTACAAATAACCATTATAAAGGGCAGCACCACTTCCTTCCCCATATACTATTCTATTTTCATGGGTCGGTTTAAACAGCAGTAAATTATCAAAGGAATTATAAATTCTGTAGTATTCCAAGTATCTCCCATTTGTGTTCAGTGGTGCCACCCAATAGACTTCATTCTGTGGGTTCGATGGAGAGTAATCTCTACCCCAGGAGCCGTATTTGTAGGAAAATCCTCTCCAGTTCAGCTTTACAACATAGGGCTGGCTAACATTCAGCAGTCCACGGTGAGTGCAGGTACCTGCAATTAAAGAGAAAAGAAGACCAAACAGGTTTTCCAAATGTCATTACTAGGAGAGAGGTTTTGAAGACTATAGTCTCTAGACTGTGCTTTCTAGGGATTAGCTTTGTGTCAAAGCACAAACAAAAATGAACAGCTTCATGTATAAAAGGCTCGTTTTAGGCTAAGGTCAGCAACTGAATGGCACCCAGTGTTCCAAGTTGACTCAAAAAATTTAGCAATAGAAAAGAGTACATACCATTACAGGTATTTGAAGGGGGAAGGATTAATTCACTGAAAATAAGTGCTCACTGTGCTGTTCCATACAAGGGACAGATTTCTGTTTCTACCCATTTGATGTTGGCCAGCCTGATGCACTAGGAGATCCCTTGGAAAATACAATTTCAGAAGCATTTTAGGTTATTTTCTACCTCAGTGGAACCAAAAGCATGGGGGATGGGAAAAAAAAGAAAGAGGAGCATCTTATTTCTGAGTATTTCACTGTGAAGACAAAGGAAGGAGCAGCAGCAGCAGCAGTAATACCAAAGTCACATTTCAGATTAGCATTCTGCTGTCTGAATCACAGCTTTACAATGGTGAATCACAGCACATGGTGCCTTCCACCTCAGGCTCTCAAAGAAATCTGCAGACAGCAACAATCACAGTCCAAGAAATGTAGACTGATATTACTCTGAGTTTTCATGAGTTGTGACTCTTAAAAAAATATTACTTCAATATGAACCAGAACAGCTCTGTTTTACACATATCAACTGCAAAACCATTTTCAGAATCATGGGAAAATTAATTTAAATACAAGAAATAGTTTCATTTTACTTGCAGTGAATTAGTGACTTTCTTGACAAATTCTCAACATTGTAAGTCACTGGTGGTGAAAATCCTCCACTCAGAAATGTTTGTGGGTCTCTGATGAGTCAAAAGCTGCCACTAGCAAAAACCAGCATGCACTTTCCAAATGTTAATATCAGCTTTTTGTATCACTGCCACAAAAGTGTCCCAGATTTTTATTTGTAGGATTATGTTCACCTGAGGTAATGGAGACAGAGATGTCAAGTGACTGGCACCAACTCACAAGCTTAGTGGTATTCCAATGTTTCCCAGTTCATTAGGGTGCTCTAGACACTAGACAGTCTTCCTTATAAAAGATGGAGTATAATATGAATAGATCTAAGTCTCACAAGTTAATTAATGAATAAATTAATTATTACAATTGTTTGATGTTAATAATAACTCCCTCAACACAGGAACTCCACACACTGCCAGCTATGTTGTCACTGATGAAAATCAAGATTATCTTTAGAGGTTTTAATATCTTGCATGGGAACCATGCATTACTTAAAGCTGCTACAAAGAGAATGTCTCATAAGCTCAGCCACATGAAGGAACATATGGCATAGAAATAACTTCTGTCTTAGCACAAAGAAGAAAGAGAACTAACCGGGAAAGAATTTACCTTTTGTGCTCAAAGTTGACCAATTTGAAGCACTCTACTTGAAAAAACACTGTGAAACAAGATATTTGATGGGAAAAAAATAGACTGGTACAAATGCAGAGAAATCTTTTTCTGATCTGTTTTGCCCAAGAGAAAAGTTTTCTGCCTCTGGCACTTGTGTTCCGAGTGTTAGTAATGTCCAAGCAAGTGGGTAACATTGGTGCCAATGTGTAAAGTCGATTTGGGCAGTGAAGCTCTCTGTGTCTTCTGCTTTCTCAATCAATATGCAGTATTTCCCTGCTTCCACTACATAACACCTTTGCTCCTCATACTTTTGTGCAGCCTTGTGCTAATGACTGTGACCTAAGGGACATGTGACTCACCTGCAGCTTCCTCTCAACATCTGTGAGGAAGATAAGTAGCAGTTTTCTATTAAATATAAATCACTATGCTAAACTAAATCCCTGTGTCCCCAGGCCATGTTGGCAACTTCCTTGGAGTCAGTATTGCCCATGGGAGTAGCTCATCATCACTGAGTATCCAGCTGATGGCAGAGAAGGTAACACAAAATGTAAACAATCCTGTCTTACTCCCAAATACCCTTTTGTGTCCTGTAATTCTTGCGGCTGAAACATGGCATGACCCAGGTTGAGTGCTGCTTCCCTTCATGCCACCAAGAATCGAGGCAAATCAGCATTCCTGGCTCGGAGCAGATGAGCATTTAAGCATGCACTTAAGTGCTTTACAGCGGACGAGGCCCTGGAGCAGAAACGTCATTTCCAAATATAGCACACAAGGCAAGCACTGCTGTATGGCTGTCCAGGCTGTAGCTCTGGAAATGGCACGTAGTATGTCTAGTAACATGGCCTCAGCACTTGGCACAGATACCAGCATTTGGAGGGGCTTATTCCTCAGCTCAGGCAAAGGAAGAAAGCTAAGGCAGCCAGTGCAAAATGGCTTGCAGCCTGCCAGCTTCATAAATCAATTGCAACTGTTTCTTATATCTGTATTATGCATTGCTAACTCCAGCATGAGGACTTTGTTAAAGCTGGTGACCTATTGAATATATTCCTGTGCTTAAATCACAATAAACTTATCTCAGAATTAAATAGTTATTAAATGCTCCAAAACTCTTCATTTGTTTAGAAAAATATAGCACCAAAGCTTGCAGGTAGTGAAGCACTGCTAAGCTCATCTATATGCGACCTCAAATAATTTTTCATGTCATTAGGCAGAACACAATTCCAGATTTATTTTAATAATTCATACATTGTTTCATAAATAAAAAACAAACGTGTGTTCAGCAGAGAGACCTTTTTTTACAAAAGAAATAATAAATTATTATTTCTCCCCTTAAAGAGATCTCTGCTGAACACTTGTTTGGTTTTTATTTATGAAACAATGAATTATTAAAATAAAGTTAGAAGCGTGTTCCGTTTTAATGACATCAGAAATTGTCTGAGGTTTATATAGAGTATGCGCTTGATTTTGATTTCCTTGGAAAAAAAAATCCCATCATTATTTTTTTTTTCCAAAAATCTCTGTGGTAGTTGGGGGTGATCTGTCTTTTGCACAGGTTCAGAAGAACTCATTGTTGTTTATTTAATCTAAACTTGCCTCCCTGTCTGGATCTTGTGGGAAAAAAAACGCACGAAGGAAACAAAGTGTCATGTAATTTTGTAAATATTAGAAGGTACTTGATATAAATCCATATGCATTACTTAAACTTTGAAGTATTTAACTCCTTTCTCTACCATTTTGAGCCACTGATAAAAGATGCCCTGGTACTTTTGCCTTCCTTTGTTTCATGCTAATGTCGCAAATAGATGAGGGAAGGGTCAGTATAGATGCATACACACATATCTCCCTGCACAAAGAACCAGTATCTCAACTCAGTTGCCTCCTAATCCTTTTGATTCATCAGGAAAGGACCTGACACCTAATTGTCAGGACTGGAATACCCTGAGTTGCTTGACTAAGTCTGCAGAACTGAACACAGGACATATCCTCTTGGGTCTCATTTTACCCACTTCACTCTGAAGCACTGGCAGAGCACATCAGCTCCTCACTCCAACAGTACAGGAAAATATTGTAGCAGCCTCCTGACACCAAGCAGCTGCATCTGACTGTGGAAGAGAAAGGGCCACAGTTGACCTGTGAAGCCAAAGATCACGAGACAAGGTGGAACCCACATTTAAAGGAAATCTCACAAGGGGCACAGAGACCAGAAACAGGATGGTTCTACATTCTCACACATGCTCCCAAGGACCAGATGTGCACCCTCCTCTCCCATCAGATGAACCACTGCATCCAGATGTGTGAGCTGTTACCAGCCTTACTAGGACTTGAGATACAGAAGACAGAGCTCTAAGGGACAGGTTCGTCATGTCTCCTGCTGTCTCACTGACATAGGAAGACACACAAAGACACTCCAGTCTTTCACCAGTATCATGGGGCACACACAGGCTGACAGCTGCATCAGAGAAGACCTATGTTGGCAACATCTAACAAGGAATTAGGTGGAGTAAGGGCTGGAGTTCATGTGACCTGCCTTAAGGCAACTGAATGTTTGGGTCCCTTAGCTCACCTCCTTCTGTTACCAGTGGAGAAATACGTGTGTCTCCAGGGGCAGTTCAGGAAATCCTGGAGAGAAGGACTGGCCAGCTCTTTTCCAGAGTCTCTAGGCATGCCTCTTTCTTTGTATATGGATGTATTCAGTTCAAAACACAATCCAAAATACTCAAAAAACACAGACAGTTTGGGTCATATGGGGTGAAATACAAGGTAAAAGTAAAATTACTATAAGACTCCAATAGGATTGCCTGAGTTTCAGCATTAGGCTACTTCAGGTTTTTATCTGCTGCTGAGTTCTATTCACCAGTAGCATGAAATCCTTAATTTCTGAGTGTATAAAAGCCAGGAAAAAAACCCCAACATTGGTGCTTTTTTCCTTTCTTTCTATTCAGCCTTTGAGTTTCATCCGACTCACTTCTCCCTGCTTTTTCTCAGATCATTTCAGTGATATGTGACATAGAATCTTCTGCAGAGTCCTCAAAGAACCATCCTGGGGTCTTTCCTCTCTACATCTACCCAATGCAGATGAGATCAGCACAAAGGAAAACAAATGGGTAAATATTTCTTCCCACTGGACTGGTGAAGAGACAGATGCCAGGAACCATAGCAGATAGGAAATCCAGTGATGATGAGGGGGATGATTAACCATATATTAGAAACTCAGTGATTTCTTTCTGCTATGATGTTTGAGAACAGGCCTGCTTACTATGAGAAATACAGCAGCAAAAGCCTTGGGGGACAGAGTCAGAGGGGCTGTGTACTACAGCAGTGTGAAGCAAGAAGCTTTAATTAAACTTGCCTTTAGACTATGATCTTAGACAGCTTGGGAATTAGCCAAGCTCGCTGTAGTTCATGTTGCCTACCCAAGGTATGTAGGAGAGAGGATGAAGGGGGAAAGAAAAAGCAATCTGAAAACAGGACAAAGTGTCGGTTTAATGCAAACTTTATAAATATAATATGAACTAAAAGCAGGGCAAGGCCAAAGGGTTTGGCAGAAATTCAAGGCATGCAAGCTTGCAGAGAAAACGTATGGAAATTGTGTTCAAGCACATAAATGAGTGCTAAAGAGCTTCAGAGGCCCATGTGTGAGCATCCATGCCAAGCCTCCAAAACGACCATCTAGAAAATGCAGGTCTCCCAGATACTTAGCCCATAATCCTAAGCAATCACACCTTACTACTTCTATGTATTTCAGATACTCTCTGCAGGACATGTAGTTGCTCTTCAAAGTTCTCTGCGTAGATAAGAGTTGCTCCCCACCAGTCATACAAAGTCAAAATATGCTAGTCCTATGTAGATTAGCAGGAAACTGAGGTTATCTGTAGAGCTGGCATCTCCCATCACAAAGAAAACTTGCCAGCCTGCAGCAGTTTCTCTGAAAGTGCTTTGTGCTAACCTCAGAGATCACAGTCAACCTAAAGGTCACCTTCATCCATAAGAAGGCCATGTCAATACACTCAGACATACTCTCCAACTCCCACTAGGTTCCTATTGCTGTGAACAGAAGACAAACTCACAGACAACACCAGAGGTTCTCCTCAGCTGCCAGTGGTCATAACTCTCTGGAAGTTGTTACATCATCTAGGGTTTTGACCTCCTTAGTTACTTTCTGCTACAATGCAGTGGCATGCAAAGTGCCCAAGCTAGGTGGCACGTCAGTCAGGAATAAGACAATGCTAAAGCAATACCATTTTGGTCCCAGAAAAATTCTATCCACCTCCCCACCACACCTTGAGAAACAATGCTCAATAACACTATTACGGACACAATTCCATGCAGTTACATTTAGCCACCTCAGAGTTATCATCCTGGTCTAGACATGACTTGCCTCTCCCTGCATGGAGCTGCACTGTGCACTCCCTTTCCCACTTGGTGAAAGCTGCTATGTTCCCCAGACACACCAACCACCCGGACATCAAAGCAGCCCCTTCCTTCATCACTCATGGAAGGACACATTATTCTTGTTCCAAAGCTCAGCACTTTCTCACCAAAACAAAGACTTGCTGTAGGCTTGAAGAGAATGAGATTGCTTCTTTCCACACACCATCACCCTCAATAAATCAGTGAGATGCCCTTCAAGTACGTTTTCTTTTTTCACTGAAACTTTTTAAGACCTTCCTTAAGTAGAAGAGAAGGGCTTTGATATTTTTTAATGCAGGTTTTTGTTTCGGCTTTCTCTCCTGTCTAATTCCCAGACAAGGTGTTACTTGTGCATTCCATCAGAGAAAGGCAGCAACAGCCTGGAAAACCATGAATCCCTAAGGAGGAGCTGCTCACCTTCAGAGAAGTTTGTACTTCTGCCTCTCACCTTTCCAATGAGATGTTCGAATTAGCTGACACCAAGGAGGTGAGAGGCAAATGCTGGTAGGTGCAAATCTGTGCTCCTTGCAAGTAGGACACTACTCCTTTTTTACGTGCTCCTCTGGGTGATTGCTAACCAGTGAAAAATCAAGATTCTTGTCCTGAGTATTGTATACAACACACCATTTTTGCTCTTACAATACCATGTATTGTAAGGACCCCCCTGTGTACAAAACACTCAGGGGATCAACACAGTTTGATAAATCCTCCTTCTGTTAGCAAGTGGGATTCTTGACCTGGCATATCTAAACTAGTGTTTCCTAAATGGTTTATTCCAGTGTATCATATCTGACTCTCAAAATTTCTCAGACTATGATTCACTCACAATGTCATTTTTCAAACTGGACACAATGTCAAGACAAAAATTAGTTCAGTTACAAACTAATTGCCACATACCCTGTAACTGCTGACACGATTATATGAACTGCACTCTGGGAGCCACTGATCCAGGGCCCAGAACATAACCTTTCCTATTTAAGGAAATTATAAAATCCTAGTTCCACTGAAGGCAGTAATACAGCTCCCACTTATTTCCCTGAGACCAGAATTCCCCTCCAAGTTTCTTGACCTCCTGTTTTAGAAGCACCTTGTGCCTGTGAAGCAAAAGTTACCTTCATGCAAAGTTACCTTCTAGTGCTTGTGTACCAACAGCTTTAGTACATCAGTGGTTGCTCACACATTTCCTAAGAAGCAATTAGAGCAATATTGCTATGTCACAGGTCACTTTCACAGAAACTATTAAAAATGAAAGCTGGTTAGAAAAAATCCCACAGTTTCTCACAGGTAATTGTTTTGAAGCAAAAGCAAAGAGGGATAGAGATTTTTGCTCTATAGGTAAGAGGAGCATTACAACTTTTTCCAGTTGAAAACAGCTACTGTGTCTGTGAGTGTTTGATTCCTGCCTTTGTTTCCCTTTTGAACCCCTTGATGAAACATTTGGAGCTGTCTGCTCAATTTTTCAAGAGCTAAGGAGTATCATACAATTTTATTTAATATTAACAAAGGGAAATCTCTGCATTTACTGTTCTGTGTATTAGGTTATTCCTTATGTGATATGCTTACCTGGTGGGAAATAAGGGGGTGGTGTAGTTTTGTTTGCATTCTCTTCACACTCTTTCAGTCGTTTCTGCAGAGATGCAACTTGTCGACGAATTGCAAGGACATTGTTTTTATCCAGCGATTCTAGTTCATTTACCAGTATAGTCAGATTTGTTATCTAGAGGGGAAAAAAACAGAGCAAGTTTAATGTCGACTGTATTCTACAGATATTTGCAGGCAGGATTGATCACAACACAAAAGATGTTACAGAAAAAGGTTTTAAGACATATTCTAAGAATAAGCCTTATTCTGCTAGCCTCAACTTGACATTTCCAGCAGAAGTAGGTGACCACTAGGAAGTGCTTCAAGACTAAGTTCTATAACAGAATGCAAAAATATAGTGCTATTTTATACTTAGCAAAAAATAGCCAGTAAGTCAAAGGCAAGTCCTAGCTATTAAATATAAAAAGTACTTATTCCAGCCCTACAAAAGTATCCAGAAATTTTATTTGCAAAGATAAATAATGATTTTAATCATCTGTTTGATGATCTAGAGGACAATGGAGAAAGTGATACTTCACTTTCCATCTGAAGTAATTATTCTCTCTAGATGAGTGATTAACTACAATTTTGAAAATGTGATTTATAGCGAGCTGGGAAGGTGATAGTCTTTCCTACTTCTTGATTTCATATTGATTGGGCCACTGGCCTAGCAACCTGAAGATGATTTTTTAATTATCGAAATTAAAGCATGGAGTCTTTCAAGCATGGGGGTCTGTAAATTAATATTTATTATAATAATTTAATCAGCCTGTGTGCTTAACACTATGCAAAACTGTTAACTCTCAGGCAAATACTTGGCAAAAATTGAGTGATCTCTGTTTGGGGGTTTCTTTCCTTTTCTGTGCTCTATATTAAGGTATAAGATTTTAATACATTTAAGGTCAAGCTTTCTTTTAATTTATGTTGATGAAATGCTAAAATAATTCCACTGGCTGCAGTACAGACAGGCTACATTTCCTCAACCTAAGCACTAAAGGGAGAATAGCCTATCTGTATATTTGAACTCTCTGTGGCTAATTAAGTCTTTGGCAATACCTCCAAATATATTTGCTCAACGATGGCACTGCTTCCAACAAGGCTGGGTTTCAGCTGAGTGACCAGTCTCTCTAGGTCATTGATTTCCACTTTCAGTAACTGGAAGTCCAGTTCTGTGTAAGATATACCGCCCGACTCAATAAGCTGCACTCTGATGGTTAGATTAAGAATTTGCTGCTGATACAGTTCAATCTTTTCTGAGTACTCTGTAACCTTAAAGAGAGAAAAAAAGAGATACATATTTAAGTCCAGGTTAGCAAATAAGACAAGCCTCTTTGACATCTTTATTATATTTCTGAGTACCCTATGCATAACTTCCACATACTGGACATATATGTTCTTCACATAAACTGCATGAATGAAATTATCATCACATACATAAAAAAATGTGAAATTTAACCCTCATTTATTGTTGGCCATTCCACAAAATCCCCTAAGGAATGCCTAGGGATAACTGAAGGAAGAATTTTACTCACAGTCTTCCATTTTTTTAATTCTTTGCCAATATTGTCTCTGTGAGCTAATTTTATCCTCACTATGCCAAGAACTTACATTGGTGAAAATTTTATTAGGAAATCTGCAGTGTGCTATCTCTCAAAAGCAATTAGAGTAGGCTGAAAAATGCAATAAAGGATTCCCAAGTTTTTCAGCTTCATTTCCTATTAAGTCTGAATCCAAATAGGACTTTACTCTGTGTACATTTGAATTGTGTCAAATGTTAGCAGAACTGGTTTGATGTTTGTCTTTGGACAGGGGGAAAATATTTAAACACGGTGTTAAAAATCAAATCTAATTTAGATGAAAGTGTAATATATATTGCAGGCTTTAGCTAAAGTAATTTATATAGCAGCCTTTTCAGTCTTTGAACCATTAAATAATGGTAACCAATAAATGTCCAGATAAATATATTTTCACACATATATCTGCTGAGGTAAAGGTCACACCACAAGCATTGTGATGCAGAATGTTAAGAATATTATATGGATTTGGAACTTTCCTTAGAAATGTTAGTTCCTTGAAATTTAACACTTTAGTAAAGAGACATAATTTCTCTCCCATATGCTTCATAAAAGTCATGTTTCTTTTCCCTTAAATCAATATCATTATATCACAAAAAAATAAGAAGTAGGAATAAGTATAATTAGTTTGTTGCACTAGTAACTCAATATTTATACTTTGAGATGGTATTTGTTCCTCTCTCTGCAGCACTGCAGTTTCTATAACTAATGATTCTTCAACTGAAAGCATTTTACCCTGCTTCTCAAGTATTTTTGCATTGCCTTAGTATTAAATAAAAGTTAGTATTTTTCCCCATTTTCTCTGAAATGTCATCTAAAATCCTGACATAGCGTAAAGACCACGGACTCTCCGTTTTTCTGTTCTGGTAGCAGCCCTTGAGACAGGGACTCCAAAAACCATATTTATCAAATAATTCCTTTCAATTTTGATTGAGTCCCTTCAGGCTGGGAGCTCATGGTGTGGAAATTCATGAAGAGCAGAAAGAATCTGTTAAATTCATAAGTTATTTAGTGCATGTGAATTAAGGAAGAGAAGCATAAGAGTAGATCCTCTATTCAAAAGTATGATTTTCAATAAGGGCATAACTATGCTATAGATCCCAAAGAACCACCACAAAACCTCTGTATGCACACACATAGTATAAACCAAAATCAGTCCCATGTAATTTAATCTGAATTTGAAACAGATCTTCCATTTTAAATGTGTGCAGACAGACTTTGAGCTGCTCAAAACTGTGAAGTTTCCACAAGCTGTAGCACCCTGACTCATAGCACTGGATGCTCTAGATCTCCCAGGTCAAGCCAGGCTAACTGCAAGCTATTGATTATAATTAAGAATGAAAAAATAATAGCCTACAAAGACTTAGACCTAGTTCCTTGCAACTGGCTGGCAACAGTGACAATAGCTGGGATCCCTTGTTCTACCTGTCACCATCATCAGAGATCAACATCATCATTGTAGGGAATAGTAGGAAAAACCAAATAATGCTCTTGGAAAAACCAGATGTAGTTGGACCTCACACTTACACTGATCACAAAAATCAGTTTGGAGTTGAAAGAGACCCTCAAAAAATCACTAGGAAAAATTTTTCAAAGGTCAATGTTTATACTGTATGTCTAGAGTTTGCACAACAACAAAAAAAAGAATATAATAGTACAGCCCGAGAAATATAAAGCAAGCCCAGGTTTGAACAAAATGGCACTGCTCTGTGAAGCTATGTATATCACAGAGGTATTGGGGAATCTCTCTAGGTATTAATAATCTTTCTCATGGTAATACTTGCAATAATAATGCTATACAGACCAAATCTACAAACCACTGAAATACACAGGCTGCTGGATTTAGTGATGGCTATTCATTAGTGAGAAACCTATGAATCTGAAGTTTTCTCCAGGGTCTTCCGAGCCTGGACAAAATGACCAGAGCTGCAAAAAGCATACATAGTTATTTCAGCACTGATTGCACAATGCTGCAGGACACAGACCTGAAGTTCTCCTCCCATATTTGTGAATTTTCACTCAGTCAACCGTCTCGGTCATTTAAGGACATGTCAACATCATCCAGCAGAGTATAGCTGAGTCTGAACTAGCACCATCACTCTGCAGTGCTCTGTACAGCCACACCAGCATCACAATGAACTTAAGCTAATAGCTCCCCTGGTGGATTATTGGACAAATAAAATTTTTTCAGCAGTGCTGCTCTTACCGGTCTATACTACATTTTCAGACAAATCCAGCACATATGTCAAGCATCACAATGCCTGCCCTGTGTGGATAGTCCCACCTGCTCAGACCTGGTTGAGGAGTTTCTGTAGTTTAGAAATATCAGTTGAAAAAGATCATGTTGTTCTGTTGATTGACAGATAGATTAAAGCAGCTTGTAATCCCTGCTCTTCTACTGTATCAACCTGTTAGGGACTGGCTGTTGTTTCATTTGACAGGTTGACACAGAAATTCTGTACATATCCTACATTTAAGGGTACAGACCAATAGCTAGTACTGATTGCTGCCACATTTATCATAAAAGCCTAAAATCAGGTATGATGAGTGCACAGAGCCTGTGTTAGCCCTTTACAGGAAACGAATGGAGCCATATGAGGCATATGTAGGGAAAAAAATCCTCAATTTCAGCTTTTCCTCCCTGCCAAGCATTGTCACCTTCATGTAATGAAAAGAGCAGGAAAAATCTGCAACGCTCATTTACTGTGTCATTTACCTGCAATTGGTATTTATCAAAACAGGTTTTGCAGCATGCAAACAGACACTTCTCCAGTACAGAAGGAGGAAAAAAAGGTGCAAGATGAAGATGTAAAAGACAAAATGTGGGAGGACTGAGGGAAGATAAGAAGAAAATGACAAAACCAACAACTTTATAAAATCACCCAGCCCATGACACTGGCTTCAGGCAAGCTTGCCCTCTATAGGTCCCTTAAGAGCAAGGCTGGCAGTCTGACTCCTGAGAGAGAGAATTCCGTCACAAGTTAACCTCTTTTGGAAAGCAGAGGACAAGTATGCTTTTTGCCTCCTGTTCTAGTTATGTGAGGATGTTGTGGCCATTGTGAGACATGTTCTGAAAGGCACTTTGTCTCCTTCTGATCATGAGCTGATCCATCCCTGTTACAGAAGCATCCTCTCCCCTTTCCTATTGAGAGGAGCAGCCAATTCCCACTTTGCTTTAAAAGGTTAATTTTCTTCTGTAATCATAATTATGCTGGCAAAGGTTGATGTGTCAGAGGAAAAATTAGTCTGGTATTTTCAGCCTACAGTTCGTACTCACTTGGTACATGAGAGCATTTCTTTATCTGCAATCTTCCTTGCCTGCTGATTCTATAAAAGGACCCCCTTGCTTTTTGAATTAACCAACAATCAGGCAAAAGGTTAATGATTCAATCAGGTTGTTTGTCTGGGACTTCTGGCACATGGAAAGCATCCTTAAGAGGGTCCAATGCTGCAGCTCTTACCCAGGAAAGTTTCCCATGAGCTCCAAAGGGTGTTTTAGAAGAGCAACTAAAGCATGGATTCTAGCACGGAACCTCAGAATCAAAAAAGGAAGCATTCAGTAGAAATTCACACTACTGTATTGAGACTAGGTTAAGTCTGAATGAGATTCCCGAGGGATTTGCTTAGGATCGTTTTTAATAATGATCAATATTGAAAGCTTGCCTTTCCTCCATTTCATTGTTTCCTTCTCTCTAGGAGTATTATCGTGACTAAAGTAATATGCAAGATTGCATAAGGAGGAGTTTTTCCACAACTGGAAAGGTGAAGAATTTTTGAGCATGGAGACTTATGCATCACAAGGTCTCAGAGTACCTAAGTTCAGATATCAATAGGGCCATGCTCAACAGCTCTCTTCTTTCTACAAAAAAATCAGAACATTATAACTGAGAAATCTTGCACACAGAAAGTTACACCAATCTGCAATCTGTTCATTTTAATTTCGGACCCAAAGTGTTTCTTTGCCCATATCACACCAAAGTATATGTCACACTTCAGCTAGATGCATTGTAACACTGCTTGGCTGATTGGTCTCGACAGGATGAAATTCAGTGAAGACTGAGATAGGTCAAGAGTTTTCACTGTCTGCAGTGGGAATTGAAAGTCTGGGTCAGTGTGTGCACTGTGGTATACCGCTGGGTGCCAAAGGATGACAACACAGTTACACCAGCTGACACCAGCTGGCAATCTAGACATTGAAGTCTAGGGTGGGGATTCAGCTTGCTGTGAATTTAGAGGTGAGTTTTAGGTACAAATCTGTACACCTAATTTTAGGTATCTATAGTAACATGTGTCTTTACATGAGCATGACGTCTGAACCCAATGGATATCTGAGACTGTCCAAATGGAGAGATCAAGCAACACTTGAGATGCTCTGTATATCTGCGTGGCACTAGCCTAAAGGAAACGTGCACCATTATGCGGAAAGTACGGATAAAAGACTGGTTATGCCAGGGCAAATGACTGGAAAAGGTGATACACAAACACCTTGAAGAATCATGCCAATTTTTTGGCTGGGAATCATGCCCCTGATCCTGTCCCAACACAGTTAGCTTCAAATGACCACAGTGGGAACAGTATGGGGACCTGAAACCGTGGTGATTTTCATGGGTCATTAACTCTGAGCTACACCTCCATGCTGCGAGGTATCAGGTAACTCCTGTGCTTGGAGGCAGCAGGACACCTGTCAGCTTGCCCTTCATATGCCTGCTGACAGCTGAATGTTTTTCACTGTTAGCTTCAGTTCTTTCAAAACAAACGATTTGAACTGAAAGATCTTACCACAGGATCTTACGCCTGTTGTTATGTTTTTATGCATAACTTCTTATCTGTTCTTGATTATACCAGAGGAGGGTTATGAATATTAATGATTAGAATTTATAATTTAATGCTTTGCCTTTTCTGCTGATTAATTCAAGGACACTTCATTTCTTAAGACGCTTGGTTTCTGAAGAAAACACTTTCTGGTGGACACCCCATCTGAATCCTGAATATTTATTCACTGTAAAAAGTAAAAGGCAGAGTTCCGTCTTCACAGGCAGTTCACCAAGTGCACTCCAGGATGTGTAGGTTTGCCTGAGTTCCTCAAAAAATGGATCTCAATTCATGCAACAAGCAGCCAAACAGGGTAAGGTATGTTTGTCTTCAACAGAAATGCATAATTCAGCAATCTCACTGTCACAGCTTCAGATGTTGACAAGGAAGATATTTTAATTTTTTTTATATATTTTTTTTATCTGTGAGAGCAGAAGCAGTGAAGGGGCAAATATTCACCTACTTCTTCTCTCTAGCCTGTGGTGACCTTTCTCCTCTTTCCGTTCATTGCCTTCTTCTGGCTGGCTCGATACAAATAATAATACATGAAGGAGCAGGAGGCTTGGCTTCCTATAGCATCATGTAGCAATCGTAAACCAATAAAACTGTGCCAAAAGAGGGAAAACGTAACCATTCTTCCAAAAAGTACCATATGTTTCTAGCTGCAAAGGTCTGGAAAAGAGTCATGAGGAGACTCAAATGTATGACATACTACAAGGTCAAAGATTAGAGATTTAATCACCTTTTTCTTTGTTCTTACAGAGCCCTCTTTCCTGTTGTTTGAAAAGCACACCACAGAAAAGTGCTGACGGCTGTACTTTTTCACAGGCAACCATTTTTCACAGGAAAGATGCAACTGTTATTTTTAACAAAAAGAACACCTTACTTTAGAAAGCTCTGTCTCAAATTTCTTCGAGAGCGTTGTGGCTACAATTTCCAATTGCTCGACCTTCTGCACTGGAAAGGTGGTATCCGGCAAGTACACAGAGCACTGACAAGTTCCCTTGTCATCCAGAGAGCCAGATACATTGGCAAAGAACTGCAAAAACAAATTAGGGAAAAAAAATGTTAATATTCTTCTCTAGAATCAGTACCTAATAATATCTTACAATAATATGACCTGTGACAATCATGAGGTCAAAAACTTCGTTACTAGCCATCTTTCACCTTTTTCTTTCAAGGAATTCAAAATATCTAGCAATTTTTATGAGTCAGCCTTACAAACCTCTCTGAAAATAGTTAAATATTGCTGCAAAGATTTTACCATTGGAAAAACAAAGGCATTTAATAGTCCTTACTTTCCTAATTTGTGAACCACGTTCCTAATACAATGAAATAATTTTTCCAGCAGACAGAAAGACAGTCAACAGCAGAAAAATAGTAACTTAGTGAGTTAGGTCCTATAGCTACTATTCTGTTCATTTAAATTGATCCAGTCATCTAGTCATTTCCATCCATAGAGATGAAAGCACCGAAATAGAACTAGTAACAGGGAAAGTTTTGAATAGAAAAATCTTTCATTTGAAGTTTCTCAGCCAGCCACAGCAAACAGACATATGTATTTAATTATACACCATTGAAAGGTGATGAATTAAATATGCGGGTTTGGCCTAAGGTAAAGATTTTTATTTTGCTACAAAATATTGGTCGCAACACCCACACATCACAGCCCACCCATCCATCTTTGTGAATAACTGGCAAAGCTATTGCCCATGCCATTAGCATGAATCGCCTTGTCCCAGTTGTCTGCATGCTCAAAGCATCATCACTCGAGCAACGTGTATGAGGTATGGAAAGGTCAGGGCTTGCAATTCATGATCTTACTATAATTTACAGCCAAAGCACACTGTTTTCTATAAACACTGGGCTGAATACTGAATGTGTTTGGAGTGGTTCTTTTTGTTTGTACACAAAATGTTTCCCAATTCATAAACCTATCACAAATTTACTAGTAAAGATATTTGATGTTACTTTAAAATATTCTTGTACACACTTCAATGCAGCTGCATATTTTAAAGCTACAGACTTGCTCTCTAAACACACTTCTTTCTATAATGTCTCCTCCTGCCTCACAGAAAAACCAGTGTTACTCATATGTTTTGTCTTTTTCTCTCCCTCTTAAAAATAAACAAGCAAACAACAAAACTATGTCCTGAAAGCTGACATTTCATCACTTCTTTTGCTTTTTCACAGTGGTTTCAACTAACATCCTCACCAACAAACCAGGCCAGAACACACATTGATGGCCAGCAGCAAAGCTGTCCTGATCTTTGAGCCCAAAAAGAGAACAGCAGCAAGCAGGAATGATCCCAGTTCACACTTCTGGCAAGTTCTTTACTGCAGCCACAACAAACAGCATGTATCTCATTTTGAAAGAAAGCGTGAAAAGTTGTTTTATCTGTGTTATTCAAGCACCACAGGCCTTAAAACTTCACTCACAGACAGACTGCTGAAGACATTTAACATGAAAGGAAGCAGAGAAGTATCTCATGACATTCCAGAATGTCCCAGTGCATAACTTCCATTGATTTTCCTGCCAGGTAGTTACCAAAGCACTTCTGAAAAATCCCACTGAGAACATACTGCATGCTATGCCTAAGTTTCCAAGTATTTTTGAAGATATGGCTATTAGTATGTAAATCACTATGAAAAATAAGTTCCTAAATCACTTAGATGTTTCTGCACCTCTCAGTTCTCTGTGTATGAGCATGACTGGGATGGCAAGAAAAAAAAAGGAAGAAATAAATGTGGCTTAGTGAGTATATGGGACTTTTAAGATTTTCACACACTGGCATTCTAGTTTTGGTATACAATACAGGTACTGTATTCTGTTCCTTCTATGTATAACACAAATATGTGTATATGTATATAAGAGAGAGTATACAGTGTGCGCTATATGTTTGTATACATTCTACATTCTTCTATAAACTACAATCTTTAGTGTATATAGCAGTGAGTTTTCTAGAGCTACCAAGCTTATTTCATGTGCTAAAAGAAAACCATTTATGAATGTATTCAGATGACCTCCCAAAAAAACCTCCAACTTGGGCTTTTAACCTCCCTATGAAAAACAGTCATTATATTTTGACATTTGTGTTAGGAGGGAGTTTTGAGTTGAAGGCAGAGCTTCACTGCAGTAAATGCAGTTTATATCTAAGCCAAGAGACAGTTTGCCCAAAACAGTAGACAGCCTGGGCGTACAGAACTACTTCCATTCTTCCACTGACATTACAAATATAAAGATCACAATGTTGACAAGACCAAGAAGCATTGTTTAGTAAAAAGCCCCTTGGGTCAGTAAATGCTTCAATCAAAATATAATACCAGTCAAATGACAATCATGTAACAAAAATGTCCTCCTTCATCATGTAGAAAAATGCATGAGAAAGACTGTTACTTTTGATGGAGTTGTATGTTTTTAAAAGTTTAATAATTTATACACAATGCTTGAAACAGAGCAAACTGTTCTAGCCTACAGCAAGGACTTGACTGTAACTTTCACCCTGTAAAATTAAGCTGTTACATATACATTTTCAAAGCTATGAGGAATGTTCCTTTTCCACATCCCTTCAAATTAAGAAAGGGAGTAGGAGCCAGCAGTTACTCAATTTTCTGAAAACCTGGAAATTTGTTGCTGTAGCCTACTGACAGTTACAGCTCTGAATCAGCTATTTGCTCATCCTAAGACAGAGAACGGGACCCACAGAAACCACACAGCAGGGACAGAGGCCATGGCAGTAACAGAAGCCACCTCAGCTGGGCAAGTAAATGGATAAGGCTTGAGTCCTGCCAGTCAGACTCAGAGAAACCCCTTACTCCATTCAACTTTCTAAATGCTTTACTGGAGCCCGAGACTTAACTCTCTTACAGAAGAGGTCCCTCCACACATCCCAGGTGCCACACTAGGCTGGCCTAGACAAGAAAGATCTGCTGTCAAACTGTCTACCATCCCCAACCTAATCTGGAACTGTGCTTTGGAGGAACTCTGTTTTTGACACTAGCTTGCAGGATCATTCAGAGCAAGTGTAACCCACTGAATCTGTTCCAAAGCAGGCATGTTATTAAACAGTCACTGACAGAGAGAGGGAAAGAAAAGAAACACTGAACTCTGCAGTCTGTGGACTTGAGCACTGTACCAGAAGGCACAGAAATCAGATTCAGGTTCCTCCACCAGCAAATAGTAAGTAATATTTTAATTAAGTAGAACAGGGAAAATCAAGATTTTCTGAATCACAACAACCACAAATGGGCACTCCTCAAAAAACAGTTTTAAGGTCCTGTTCTAATTTACATGAGAAGACTTCTTTCAGGGAGGTTGCGACCATCAAACTCTTTAGTACATTGCCATCAAACCCCCAGGATCCCATCTGCTTCATGTCTGGGGTCCTGTTCAGTAGTTACAAGGTTAAAGGCAAAGTTTTGGATGTGACTTAAGGTATTGAATGACACAGTAGCAGTAGTGAAGATTTTAGAAATTCACTACTTTCTAAAATACTGGAAACACAACACATAAATGTTTTTCCCAGACAGCCTAACTGGCTTAGATGAATCAAGGTTAGTCTCTGAGTGACTGTGTAGCATTTAAAGAATGGGGCATGAGTTCCTAAATTTGTTCTTTTCTGAACTTTATTGAAGAATAATAATGGTCATACCTCTGAGGGAGTGTGCAGTTTGCCATTCACAGTCCTAGCCTGAGTCAGATATGGACGCATCGTATTGAGATGAGTGGTCTGAAAAGCAAAGGAAAGATTTTTTCAGCATGATTTCCTGCGTACGGCAGCATCCCTTCCCCACCAGTTAGTTCCCATCCTGCAGCTCCAAAGCACTTTGATTTTATTGTGAGAGCCATTTCTAGCAACTGTAAAGTTAATTGGCTTTTCTGATCTGCTGCTGAGGCAAGTTTCACTGGGCAGTGTCACTTCACACACACCTCTTCTTTAAGAATGGCTCTGTGTGACCCGGGCAAGGCAAAGGATGCTCAGCCTGTCCAGGAGGTGTGAGCTGGGACTATGACAGGCAGCCCTGGCAGACTGCATGGCAGTCTAAAAGGATAGTACCATGCACCTCTGACCTAAATCCAGAGAATATTGTCCTCCCAGCAGGGATGTCTACTCCTCACCACCCAGCTCATGCTCCAGTCTTTCACCACAAGACTCGCTGCCCCTTTCACAGCAAGCTGTCAGGGTGTGAGTTGTGATGGCTGGGAACTCTGCTATAGTACAATGGAGATGACAGCATCCCACTGTGGGGAGGGAGTGCTGGAAGAAGACACCACGCTGCCAAGGATTCAGCCAGGTCCACCTTGGGAGTCTTCTATGTAGTAAGACTATATACATCCACTTTAACTTTCATCTGTGGCTGATGCCTGCCTTCCTGCCGCAGCAAGGAGAGCAGCTGTTACCCTGGCACTGTTCTGTGGGTTATCACTTCCCCAAACAGTGTGCAGAGCACAGTGCATTGCTGTGGTCCACCACACTGCCACATGTAACAGGGTCTTAGAAAAACTCTGTGGCAGAGTGGGAACTGGAGCAAGACACCCTCGATATCAAATGGTGTCACAGACAGAACAACAAATGGGCTTCCCCTGAAACAGGACGCTCTCTGCTGGGTCTTTCTGCATTTCCCAAATCCCAGCTGGAACCCTATTCCTGAGCCAGAGGATGGCGGAGAAATCCAAATGGTCAGCAAAGGGCAGATCTATTGAGTGGCACAGTGTAAACAAGCTTTGTGGGGCAGTTTGTCAAATAAATCCGTTTGAACAGGCACTTATGTGCTCATAGATTACACTAAACATGATGGGAGGGCAGCTAGTAGCAGTTAACAGTGTTAAGAGTAGGGAGCATCACAAATTGTGTAAATTACAAAAACTAAGAACTAGCTTAAAGCTAAGCAGACTGAGAAGGAATTTACCCTCTATGAAGCTTTCTACCCTCACCTTATCAACATATACTTCCATCTTGACTTTTGTAACTTTTCATTCCTTGAGCAGATAAAAGCACCTTCCCAGGAGATGCTGATTTCACTGCTTGCATCCTCAGCAGTCCCAAACTTCAAAAAATATAACTGGGGTCACACAGGAATTTTTTGGTTCATGATTAAACCAGATAAATGAGCAAGAGTCATTGGGAACAAAAATTTTTTTTTCCAAATTTTAACTCATAAATACAAAAAGGTGGTCATTTTAGGTCAAACAAAACCAAAATGCTTTGCTCCATTTGAAAGAGCTTTTAAGCTATTCACAAACCTTTTTTTCCTGCTAATTGAAGTCCAGTTTGCAAATTTAAAAAAAAAAAAAGTACAAAATCAAAATGATCTTTCACTAACAAAATTTTTTGCTTTAAAAAAATATTTTTCAAAATTTTGTCTTCTCCCTCTCCAAATTTGATATTGCTTTTGGATTGGGATTGCTGTGGTATTTTTTTGTTTGATTGGATATGCTTTGGACTTCTGTCTTGCCCAGCCAGATACAGGTTTTCGGAGAAGAGGGAGAGCACCTGACAAAAACCACCCAACGTGGCATTTATATGCCTGGTGACAGAGTATGACAGCAATCATGAAGCTGGGAAAGCTCCCACCTCCCAACCCTTTCCACATCAAAGATGTGGATCTATTCCTGCTATGAGACCTTGCTAATTAATTAGAAGCTACACAAACCATTTAATACCCACTTGGATCCTCACTGGGAGTAGCACTCATCTAGCCAAAGGCAGAATTTGACTCTGGATTTAAACCTGTGCCTCACTTTTACATTTATTATCCCATCCCTATACATTAGCTGGGGGGAGGATGGAGGAATACTTCAAACTTTCTCCATGCAGAGCTCTTGACATTTGTCTAATAATTTTCCAGTAACCTTGAAAGAATTTTCAGCAATCTCTGTGAGAAGTCAAGAAGGAACCAAAGTTCAGTTTATGAGACCCGATCTTACCGCTTCTGTTGCTATTGTTGTTCCAGCCAGAGCACTCATGCTTTGCATGAGGAGCAGCACAGCCACCTGTATGCGCTTCATCTTCTCAGCCAGCAGATGTAATAACAAAGGGAGAAAGGATGTCTTTTATAGTAGAGTCGGGGGATTTCCCCAACCAAACCTTAAGGAACTTGCATGATATTTTTTTTTTTAGTTTTGGGTAAGTGATGTCATAAACTCATATAATAACAGGTGCCAAATTACTAACGAACAAAGAACACACAAATTACTGTCATAAATTAACTAAGTCCAGTTTTCAAACAGGAAACCTTTCCCATGCAGTGCAGTATCTGATTTTTATCTTGGTTATGCAGAATATCAGAGTCTTACCTACTACAACAGGTGGACAGACATTTCCCTTACAGTGATTCAATCATAAAAATTCTTATAGATTCCTTCAAAATTATGCAGACAATAGATGTCTTGGTGGCATTCTTACATGTACAGAGAAGAGCAGGTCAGGCTAGACTGTTCACACACCAGAACCATGTTCCCCTTTTTCCAAAGGACAACAGTCTTTTACAAATAAGTAAAATACATAGGGGTCTCTACAGCTTTTCAGTTCCCTTGATTCTCACATTTCATAGGTGGGACACAGATTATCTCCCATTTCCTTCCCAGCAGTCTTGTGTGTCATATATTAACACCATGTATCCACTAATGCTTACTTGTGCATTGTCACAGTGTACCCATCAATGCTACTCAGCTGCTATCTTTTCATGGACCTGCATGCCACCTGACCACCATGATTCACTGTCCTGTCTCTAGATCACTGATACAGAGAGATGAAAAAGGCCATTCCTAATTAGCGTGGCCCCCTCACTCCCAGCTGTGCTGCACCACCATATGACAGGCAGTGAACTGCCTGCAGTCCACAAGACACCCAACCCACCATGGGAACTCCCCACTTCCAACAAGCTACTACCTTGATAGAGTCAGCTGCAAGCCTCTACCTGGGGCAAAAGAAATTAAAATTTCCCAGGTTCTGTGGATCACTGGGAAAATGAGCTTGGTGTTGGAAGGACTCTAGTCAGGATTAAGGGAATGGCCATGTCTGTGCACTTGTAAAAGTCAAGAAGTCCCTGGAACAAAATATGACCATGACCAAAAGATAATTTTCCTTTTCTTTCTTCATTTTGTCAGATTGAGTTCTTCTACTAGATCAGCAACGAAAGGCTGTATTTGTGTCTAAATGAAGAAAGTGGTTAGGAGACCTTTATTCTCATCCAGTGTTGGTGGACAGAGGTAAGGGCAGGAGCAGCAGTACTTCTGAGCAACAGCACTGCCTCATATGAAACTCATCTCCCTAGTGAGGAACTCTTAAGGTTTTCTTGTATTACCATTGCACTATCAGCTCCAGGTGGGAATAGGAAAGCTGAGGCTTAGGGCAAATCCATACTAGGAAACTCTTCAGAGAAGTCAAGTCCATTGGGGTAACACATTTTTACCACAGCTTTGCATAAGCATAAGCCTCCTGACAGACTCACAAGCTTCCTGCAGAGGAAGGATATAATAAGTTCTTGCAAAAAACATTTTTTCACAGAAGAAGCTGCATCTCTACTGGCGAATTTCATGGCTAATAATTCAATGTAAGATAGACAAAACCTGGAAGGCATGTGATAATGTAAAAGCAAAAAGAACCAGAGCCATACTGGTAGAGCAAGAAAATGAACCCAGGCCTCTTTCTCCCAATTTACAGTTGTTTGCTTTCCTGGAGTAAATCACAGTGCTGTCTAGGGAATGGAGAGACTGAAGCTGTAAGTACAGTCAAGGCTGAGCTCCATTCCAAGGGGAGCAGATTGGCTCATGTCAGAGCAGCTGTAGGAACCATAAGAAAAACACTTTGACCACAGCAGAGCAGGTTTCAGGTGGAAACCAGCACATACATGTTGCAGAGAACTGGTAAGCCTGTGCTGCCCACCAAGTTAACTTCCAGTTTACTTTCAGGTTGTGATACCCTGATATTACATAACTGCCACTTCCTTCCCAGACTGTTTTTTGGAGTGAACCTACTGACCTACATACAAAACTGAGGGAAGTTCTGGAAAGAAATCATTCCGAATAGGTGTCATGGATGAGAGCTTGTTCCTTATCAATCCTGCTTGGTCCTAACCAGCTCTCCAACTCCTAATATAACCCCTTCTATAGAAATACCACTCTGGTCAGCTTCAACCCATGCCTCAGGTTATTTCTGATGCTCCAAACAAAAAGAAAAAAGAAAACAACCAACCAAACAAAAAAAAAACAAATTCACACAGGGCTCAGAAGACACCTAAAAAGACAAGTGTTTCATCATGTGGATACAAGAGAAACCACCAGGCTTGCTGCAAAGGAACAAGCTCTGAGCAGTGTACAAACAGTCTGGGCATCATTCCCAGGGGTGAATGCATTTAGCATCTGTATGTGTGAACACTCCAGACGAATAGCAAGCTCCGTGCCCCATCCACGAAACAACTCCTTGGCAGCCTGCCCACTGCCTGAAGGCAGGCTGTGGCACTTACAAACCCACCAACCTTGCTAGGGCACCAGGAATCCTGTTGGCTACAGTGTGGGCAACCTTGCAGCACACATGGCCACACTCACAGGCACCACTGTGTAGCAAGTTTTGTAGCCAGCTTTGTGCTGTCAGCAAAGACAGCCTGTGAGTCTGGAGCCTGATATCCAAGCAGGAGAAAAACCTGTTTTCTGAGCGTAACAGTGAGTCTCTGTTCCTTCCAGAGGCTGGTACTGAAATCTCCCACGAGGCACAACGGTTTCTCAACGGTTTTTCTTTTATGCTTAGAAGGCAGTTCCGAGATAGGAAGCAAATATTAGCTAAGTAATAATAGTTAAACAGTTGCTTTGGCATTTTCTCTAGTATTTGTTTTTGTACATGACTTCACAGAAACAATGGGGACCTACATTTTTATTCCAAATCAAGCATAATCATTGCTAAATAAAACTACCTTCTCTGCATCTATGTAGAAGCCTTCATCTGAAAAAATAACTTAGACTCATTGTAGGGATTTAGCAGGCCTGTGATTTCTTCACAGAGCAAAGGGAGTTTTGGCCTTGGCTAAAGCTCTGTGTGTTCGTTAAGCCTGCAGCACTGTGAGAATACAGGTGCTGTGAAGACAAGCTGCACAGAGAGAGCCTGTAGCCAATGAGTGATTGTTTATGTGTGTTTGCACCAGTAGTGTTAATGCACGTACACTTAGAGAATATTATAATTGTAGAAACGCCATTAATAAAGTGAGTTTTGTAGTTAATCCATATTGGATCGTCTCACTGCTCCGCAAGCCCGGAACCTCCGTTTTGTTTTTTTTTTACAACTCATTGTATACATTTTAGAGGAGAGAAAATATTTATATGTCATACAGGAAAGTTGCACTTATTCTGAATTTCCACTTGGGAAAACAGTAAAATACAAGGATTTTCTCTTTGTAGAGCTGCACCCACACCAGTACTTCCTTGTGCAAAAGTCCTACTGCACAGTCTGGGGCAAAGTCCCTTCTTTTGCAACAGACCTTCTCTTTGATTTCAGACGAAGCTATACAAAATATCTTTGCAAATAAAACACAACTTATGTCTCTCACGCACCTGTTCAGTAGAGCCCTTCTCAAACCCAGCCTAACTTGATCACTGCTTTTATTACAGCAGAGATTATTGTGATTATTATTCAACAGAGAGGCAGATGATTCATTTGCTCTCTAAAGCTGATGGCTCTATCCAAAGTCACTGAAGTCAAATATTATTTGATCGTTCTTGGTGGTATGAACATAACCTTCTACATTTCAGTTTCCAATCAACATTTGGAAAAGATAGTATTTCCCTGCCTCAGAGCCATATTTTGCAATTAGGTGCATTAAAAAGAATAAAAGTCACTCAACTGTCACAGAACAGGGACTGCATTAAACACACAAAAATACAGGCAAAAAAAAAGGATATAACTTGACTCAGTTTAGTAGGCCATTAACAGGGTGAATTGAATGTAGGTTATGTATCTTGTTCTATCTATCAAGTAATTATCAACAAATATATTTATCCTAGCTGATGTGACAATTTCAAATTCTCTCTGAATCGTTCACTACATTCTCAAGACAGGTGTATGACTTAGACTTTCTTAAAACAAAAGAATAAAAATAAGTAGATTCAAAGTGGGGTGCAGTACCTAATGGTGCTAACTTGACAGAATGGCTCAGACAGAAAGTACTGCACTGCACATTACATTTTGCAAGTCTAATGTGAAAGCATTTCTACTCTTTGCCTGCAGCCGTGATAAGACTCCGAGCCTCATGGAATCAGCATTTCAGTGCATGTCGTCCAGTACCCTCTATACTGTGGATTTAGCAAAGCTTGCCTAAAGCTTGTTAAATCCCCCTCCCACCAAAATATGTATTTCTGAAGTAAAGCCAAAAAGATGGAGAAAATATTAATTCAAATTCATCCTATGACACAAGAACATAACAGCTAATATTTCTTTTTATTTTCTGAAGATGTCTTTTTCTGACACTAATGAGTCTGGGATTTTTTGATTATCAGATCATCCTGTAGTGAAACAAGGAAGTTAGAGTGGTCAGCTTTCTTCAGGAAGGTGCTATGTAACAATGGACATCATGGAATCCATCTATTTCATTATATCTATGTTCGACATAGACCTGTTCTACTCTGCTTATCCCTTTACAAATTGCTTGTACTTTTTGCCTCTCCAAGTGATTCACATTCTTATGCAACATATTTTGGTGTCATCTATCATAAAGCCCATCTATTTGGAAGACATTATGCAAATACTTTAATTTAATCCCTTTATCAGTAGAATGTCAGGTTAGTGTTTTAAAAAATATCCCTCTGGGCCATGTTCAAAATAAGACAGTGTATGAGAAATATTAACCCCTAGTTTAAAAAATTATATTAGTAAGGGTGAGCCTCAATTTTACACAGAATTCTGTGATTCTCTGAGACTGTAGGAAAGGAGCACCTTCCCAGAGTAGAATGAGAGACTGAGTACATCTTCCAGAGGGGCTGAAATTTCCTTTACACCTTTAAAAATACCACTGACACAAACTGAGCTGATTGAGATGCAAAAATGAAAGAAAAAAACGTTATCCATAATGTCGAAAAAGGAAGACCTTCACTAAGAAAGACATAAGACCTAGACGACAACAGGGAAAGTACACACCAGAGAGAAGGATGAGAAATTATTAGCAACCAAGTCTGGTTTGATAGAAGAGCTTGTTACCCTGAAACAAAGCAACCTAGAGACTCTTGGATAAATTAATTGTGTCTAACCATAATCTGCCTGTGAGTTCAAAGCCAAAAGATATCAAGGAAGTATAATCCTGATCTGTAAGAAAGGGAAGTTGACAGGCAGAAGGTAGAGTGGATGGCAAAAAGGCAAGAGCTATGAAAACTGGCATATTTTTTTAGAGAACATCAAAATGCATGAAAAGCAAAATCTAGGAGTATAAGTCTGTATATATTAAACATGAACAGCTGTATCAAAATATGCTGCGGTTGTGAGTGAGAATGAAATCTCACTGCAAGGACACTTAAGAAGAAGAAATAACTACTTCATTACAAAACAACAACAACAACAACAACAAAAAACCCACACACACACATGCAGAGACCAGGGTATATTCATATAGCATGGCAAAGGAAGGCAGAAGAAAACATCCAGGAGGAATGTTAGAGGAAAGTCTGGCTATGAAAGGTACACTGTTGCATTGCAGTTATGATAGACTTTCATGGACAGCTAGCCACATGTATAAATGAGGGATAAACCTTCATGCAAATGGTTTTAAAGAAGAAATACTAATTGCTCAACAATAACCTGGGGCAATGACAAGGCAGGGGACATGTTATTGCTGACAACAGATAACTGTTCCTTCAAAAGGCATCTTGGCAACAGACCCATTGAAAGAAATTGTTTACTTTGGTATTATATTGCAGATAAATAATTCTCAAAAGTAAAAGGCAACACACAATTAAGAAATATCCCAACCTACTAAAGGTTGCCTTCTCATCTGAGCAGCTATTTGTATAGCACTTCAGCACATTGCAGTTGAAATTCTTAGTCTTGCATTTAGTTCTGCTCCTTCTCCTAAAAGTGTATCCAATGATGAAAATACCTACTCCTTCAGAAAAACTTGTCCTTCATTCATATATTCTCAGTCCCAAGAAACAGAGAAAAATGGTCTGGATATAGTCTGAGTCATTAACATGAATCCCAGCACTTACAGGTACCTATATAGTAAAGACTTAGTACAGAAAGGTCCTCAAAACATCTACTCCACATACTACCACATCACAAGTCCCAACAACAATAAGACCTTTACTAAAAACACAAAAGCCATTTCTCTAATGCCTCTACATGCCTGTGATTGGTGAATATGAATGCAGCCACTTGGCCCAAGGGAAAATGCTCCCAGCTGCCTTTTATGGCTTTGCACATTCCAGAAAAACTGCCTCTTTTGTCAAATTGCAGTGCAGCACCAGTCTCATGCACCAGCAACCCTGGCTGCTCTGTGAAAAGGAATGTGGCTAGCCCAGCCAGGGGGTGGCAAGTGTTTAGTGACCCCTTGATTAAATGTGCACACAATGGGATGTGCAGACTTAAGCAACAAGAAAGAAAAAATCTTCTTCCCCACAATAATCCCAAATCTGAATAATGTGGCCTTCTTTTTCCTCTTTCTACCTGTTTTGAATCTCATATCAGGGTTGCCTTGACCAGCCTAAGGAGCTGATAAGAGAATGCATTTTCATGATAGTTCTACTAATACTTTCCTTCTCAGAGATACAAAGAGAATCCCTTCTCCCTATGCGAGTCAAGTAACGTAAAATGTTCAATCACACCAAAAGCATTAATGACCACTTTGTCTTCAACAGACCAGATCTTCTGGGTTTGGCATGATTGCAAAAGGTCATCCTTCGTTTTCATCTTCAACTAGATCACAAGGAAGAGGATGTGGAAAATATCTGAGCTGGAATGAGAGATGAGGAAACCTATAGACTATCAACTGGATACAGTTGCAGCTTTATTTAGCCTTTAGCATTGTGAATATTTTCACATTAATATTAGCTATCCCTAAAGAGGCCTGTAACGTATATTTCAAAGGCCTTATTGATTGCAGGCAAGAATATTCTCATCCCTTTCCTGTGGTATGCACACAAAGTTAAACTGATCCTACACCTACTCAGGCTCCTTGGAGCATGTCATCATCTCAGCACTATTACATCCAGGATCAAGGTGTGGCCATTGTATCTTCAAACTGTCCAAGACTACATGGCATAGACATGCTTCACTCATGTTAGACAGGCTGTATAGGGGCTTGACTATGATCCGATAAGTTAGATGAGCAGCTATTCACATGAGTAGTCCCTTCTCTTCAGCTGCATTCATCACTCAGGGAAAAGAAAGCTGACACCTAGATAACACTTGACCCTAGAAAAGAAAGTCATCATTTGGTTTTATAAGTTATTCAAATGTTCTGTTTTGCAGTACCTGTAGACATGGGCATGTGGGCTTTGCAAGGGACACAATGATCCATTCTGACCAGATACACAATTTACATAATGGTAACTGCAAGCAATGCCAAAATAGCCCTGCTCCCCTAGAAATAGATGGGCCACTCAAGAATGTGCTTGTTGGGCAGAACAAAGGAGAGTTATGCTCAGAGATGTTCTCTTCAGCTGATTGACCTGAGCTGTTACTGTAGGGGCAAGCCAGATTTCCGCAAACCTCAAGATGGGATAGGCTCTGCATCACCTGCAATTGCTATTATGCAACTCAGCCTGCTTCTCAGAACAAATCAACATAGCTGCTCTTAACTTTGCAATAACTGAAGCAAGAAGAGAGTCTGAGGGAGACAGAGTGGCCCAATCAGCCCAGGGGACCCTTGAGCAAGGCAAGCTTTCCTCCAATAAGACTCACACTGATTGCTTTCTCCCCTGTGGACTACTGCAGACTTTCTGCTGGCTTCAGAGTTTATTAGTCTGATCCATCCTTTGCTGCAATGAGTTTAATCCAGTCATAGAGAAAGTACAGGTAATGACCCCTCTATTAACACATTTACCAGGGCAAATATCTCATTTTCAGTCCTTTGTAGCACAGCCAAAGTGTCTGAGCTCAGTGCCTGCCTTAATGTTTTCTTAAGACTCAGGGGGACCAGAACAATTTTTTGTTGCTGTAGCTTTGAGAACAAGGTTAAAGGAGAACAGACAGTTCTCCTAAATGCCATTTTTTGGCAGAATTCTGAACAGCTTCACCGGCGTTCAGAAGAATCTGATATTCAAATGAACCTAGTGCAGGGGTTGAAAAAGCTCTCTTGTCGACCTCAAGAAAAACCTGATTCCTCTACAAAAAAATATCAAAGACACCATGCAAGGTCACTTATACAAGTATGGAGGAAGGAACATGAGTCTATAATGCCCAGACCACCGGATGGGCTAGTGAGACATGCCACCTCCCAGGCATCTTCTGACAAAGGGCTCACCGTGTTAATCTCACTCCAGCAGTGCTGTGCTGCATCCATCTGCTGCTCTACAACAGTCTAGCAATCCCAAAACTAAAGTCAAAGAAACAGAACTGCATCCTTAATCACATTCCCATCCAGTGTAACTCATGAGTGAAGCCAGGTCTGTGCTAAAACAGTACACTTTGAACTGAAGCAGTAGGACTTGAATGAGCTCGTGCTCCAGTCTGCTATCTGCCACCCTGGCAAGAACTTCTGACAGACCAACTGTGATAAATAGCAGAGAAGGTGGGGAAGTGACAACATCTTGAATTGATGTAGGTTGAATTGCACATGAACATGAGTTGGAGTACTCACAAAAGCTTGCAAATGCAATTCAGAACACATGGTATGCTCTCCAGGGCTTGTTTATACCACAAAGTGTATTTAGGCTTAAACAGTGTCAACTTTAAAGAAAAATAAGTTTTTCCTCAATTTTTGGATAGGCTCCCTAATTTCAAAATAATAGTGACTTAGTCTGAAATAGCTTAAATCCACTCTGACTAGAATTAAGCTAACGAAAAAACCAAAACCAACCACTATTAGTGGAATTAGTGCATCTGCCCAGAAAATGTATCATTATTAATAGATTTCTTTAGACAAGTCTGGATCCATTCCTCAAAGCACATATCAAAAACTGGTAAAAATGTAGCACCAAAAGAAATTATGGTCAAAAGGAAAGAGAAGCCGGGAGAAAATCCAAGTTGTAAAAAAACCCCTAGAATTATATTTGCTTATTTAGCTATTCATTTCTGTAAATGCACTTCGTCACATACCTTTCTGAATAGTCAAGAGCAATACCTGGGGAAAAAAAAAAAGGTTGTTTTTTTTCCACAGATCCTGCTTGTGGAACCTGTTTTTCTTTAGAGTCTGGATTTCAGCTTCTCCCTGAAGGTACATGAGCGTCACACCATAAACCTGACAAGGATCCATCTGCACATCTATGTATTAAAAACTCAGATCTCTTCCCATAAGACATATTCCCAATGACTGTTTTAGCAGAACAGCAACTAATCTCCAGTAGCCTGTGGAAGTTTGCCATTGGGTTTGAAATATCCTGCCAGGCTGGTTTCTGCCAGTTTGTAACAGTATTTGCAGAGTTTTATCATTATGATCTCAACAGGAGTCTGAAGCTATGGTAAAATGTTATTACACAGTAATAGACCTTATATTGTTTCCTCACAAATATACAATATGATATCAGCATAGTTTGAATTGCCCACAAGAAAATTATTAAGTTCACCATCACAAATGATTCTGTACCTTTCTTTATAATGATCATAGAATAATCCTCTACATTTTTCACGAGTAGTTTTTAAAGAGCAGCATTAACATCTTAGTCAAATAAGATCTCAGTTCTGAACTCTTCAGTTGCTTAACTAAAAAGCACATCTTTACCCTTCTTATATAATAGGTTATAAACTCAAAATAAAAGCAGAAAGTCTGCCTCTCCTTTAAAATGCAATTAAAGTTTCTGAACTCAGTTTTTATTTTAATTGAAGTAACAACGCTCCCTGAGTCACTTAAAAAAAAGAGTGAAACATGCATCTATCTTCTTATACCCCTTGTTCAGTATCTGCCCATCTGGTCTCTTCTCTCATTATCAGAGGCACGTCAATAGCACAAATCTGATGAGAAAGGAAAAAAGCTCTGGTCATCTATACATACCAAGACAATCTGAAATCTCTGACAGGCAAGTTGTGTCCATTTTTGGCAGGACACTTTCAGAGGTTTCTGCCTACACCTATCCACCACACCACTCTGGTGGTAGTATCATCTGTTAACACAGCAGAATGTGTGACACTCTCCAGGCCTTCTCTGCTCACATTTTAGCGTCCTAGTTTAAATAGCTGGAGAAGGCAATGTCTGCATGCAGGATGTGTTACCCTTTTCTTGCAGCTTCTTTGGTTTGGAGGGGTGAAGGAGAACGCAAGATAGTATCAGCAGAGAAGAAGTGGCAAAGATTGCAATGTCTCTGACATGAGTGAAAGCAATGGACCTGAGTCTTCAAAAAACAGTGTGTACAAGACAGAATGGGAGCACCTGAGAATGGGAGCACACAGCTCTCAGAAGAAGAAAGCATAGCATGAAATGAGCTTCAGAATGGGACTCCCTTACCCAGTTGGTTCAGCTGAACTCTGCTGCCCGACTTGAGCCAGGGTGAGGCCATCTCACCAAGCCCAGTAACACTTCTATCTGATGGCAGAGCACGTGACAGGTGTCAGACTATAAGATGGGAAAAGCATGGCTGAGAGATGCTTCCTGTTTCCCTGCTACACTCACATCAAATGCTGTATAGATATTATACAAAGAGCTTCCATTCTGTTGTATTTGCTCTGCACCTGTTATAACATAATTAGGAGGAAATTGGACTTCTTTTGCTAGCATCATAAACAGAGGCAACATAAACATATAAATCTTCCTCTTAAATTCCTTTTTCTTCTTTTTGAAATGCCAGAAGACTGCCCTGTGAACCCAATGTGCAATTATCTTTTGCATAGCATGTTGAATAATGGATCAAGCTTATATCTACTACAGATGAAAATCATGCTTTTCTGAAATCCATTCACTGCTTCACGGACCCCAAATCCTCTAGGTGCTACACATTTCAGCTGTCATAAATTCATTTAATGTTCCTGTGCATGACACCATTCATTTAGACCACCAATTTAGTTAAAATGATAGATGTGAAAAAAACACATGTAGGCAAACAACTCCCCAGTGATCACACAGCTGCTGATGCTGAAGGGACTGTGTGCGTTATTCATCGATAGTCAGGCACTTACATCCACATTTTCCACCTGCTGTCAATATAATACCAGGTGGAGCTGTGCAGTTCTCACTTAGCTTACTTTTACTCAAGCTGATCTCCGTAAAGGTTTTGCAAGCAAATTCAGTGCTGTAGGTGGGATCCCGCATCCAGTGCCACTGTGGCTTGCAGGAATTTTGATCAGGTTTGATCAGGTCCCCAAGACCAACTCTTAAAGATGAGGAAAACTAGCATCTGCTCCTCATTTTATTTTCTTTGCAAAAAGCCACTGTGCATATCAAGAATAATTCAATGTAAAAACAGAGAGTGAGACAATACACTAAACACAGGGTATTTATTACCCTTACCTTTGAAGCCTAGATGCTGTTCTTCACAGTATAGTTCAACAGTCCTTACTCTCTTTATAGTCCCAGGTATCCTCAGTAGTTTGAGGGCCTTCTCAAACTCAGCTAGGAAAGGGCGCAGCAATGTCTTTAAGCAAATCCTTATGACCCCTTAATGTAAGTAGCCAAGCACTTTGATGATTCGAATCTTTAAACAGCAAGGAAGCCATATGTCAAAGTGGCACTGCATATCTGTAAAATGAACATATGGCTCTTAATGTTTTCTGAAAGGCTTTTGTTTTACAATATGCATCCATTTGTTGTGCAGTGTCCAGTTTTCCACAATTTTTAACATAATGAAAGTCATCAGGAAAAATTAAGTTTGCTTTTCTATAAAATAAGCAAAATGTCTTCATATTACATTCCTCTTTGGCATACAACAAAGAATAACCCAAGGATGCACTTTCTTCTCAGAGAATTCACCATTGTCTAAATATGAAATGGGAGAAATATATGCTTTTTTATTTTTCAAATCACGATAAATCAGCTTTCATCGTGGACTTTCCACATAAAATTAGCCTGTCCAATGATGCAAATAAATAAATGAATCAATGCAACATTGTTTTTATGTGGCATATTGTCATTGTTCATTAGTAATTTAATTCTGCATACGTTCTGCAGTTTGATAGACAAGTTGTGCATGGGAATAAAACCAACATTCTTAAGACTTTGGCACCTACAGCAAAGCTATTAAATTCATATTAATGCATCAAAATAAGTAATCAGCAAATCTGAAAATCAGGTCATTCATTTTTGTGCCTAAATATAGATCTAGATGATTAACTTTAGGCATTCACAGTTGAAAAATGTTCATCCAAATGTGTCATCAGGAAGGGTTGAATAGATTTCTAGAAGAAACACTTGAGAGAAAAATTCTAAACGATAACAATTTAGATGATAAACAGCATTATAATTTATTATTCATATAGTTATACTGGTGTGCCTCACATTCTAAAGGCAAAAGAAGAAATACGGCTAAATATGCTATTCTAAATATACTTTAAAGACTAAAACTGAGGCTATAAAGATTTAGAACACAATTACTGGTGTTCAGCTGATTGTAGTATTTTTCTAAGGAAAGGATTTATGCAGAGATTTTTCTCCTCTGCTCTGTAAAAATAAAAGGTGATACATGTGAACTTAGAAGCAGACAGAAACATCATCAAAAAAAATTTTTTAATCTATATTGATAAAGATATTTAGATTCTTAATTTCTATGTCAACATCCAGCTTCCCACTGACATCAAGGGATGAACAATGGGAAGCAGGGATGGAATTAATCTCTAAAATCAGAGAGAAAGGTAATTCCAAAGAGTGACATCCACGACACTAAGGCAAGTATCTTAGAAATATTTTTTATTTTACTCTCTTTCTGTTAATTAGAGAGGAAGAAAGACAGCTAGTTTCAGCCAGACATCTGACTTTCAAAGGTTAAATAAATCCTTTTATTTGTGCCTACATCAAAGTTTGTTTTCTTTTACAAAGATGTACTTTGTTTAGATTGAAGCACACAAAAATCCCAGCATTGGTAGATGCTGAAGTCTAGGAATATTCAGCACCGAAAAAATCTCATGGCTTTGTATAAAAATGCATGACCCTTCATGATCAAGAATAAAGTATTTTAGCAGAGATTTTAAAAAGGTCAACAAATATTTTCAAAGTGAGCAGCCACACCCTTGAGAAAGTGAAAAGCAAGTGTTCACTTGAAAAGAGGGAACAGGTATGAGCACCAAAAAAAATGTGCTCCCTTTTAAATATGTTCCTAACAACCTGTATATTCCTGGCAGGCAATGTAGTAAGCAGATACTGACCATCTGAGTTTCATTCTGTGCCAGCCTCTGTATGTGCCATACCAGCCAGTTAGTACAATGGATTGCTCTTCCTAAGGATCCAACAGCACTAACAAAGAGGTACTCAACAAGCTTAAATGCAGAAGAAAATGCATTTTAGCAAGGGCATTCATAGAAATAACTTAATAATAACTGCCCATTTTGTAAAGAGGAAGATGGATGTTGTTTAACAGGGTCTTTTTATCAGTAAAACACTATCCCTCTAACAAAATGTGTCATCATACGTTACAGAGAACTCATTCCTTTTGTGTCTAGGGAGAAAACAGTTGCAGTGTAAAAATTTCACGTGAAGACAGAAATGAGGCCAGAATCTGGAAAGCACTTTAAATGTGCATGCCTGGATTACATTTAAGAAGAAATGTTTACAGATTATAGTCCACTCATGTTACCACTCCCTGAAGACAATGGCAGCAAACCACCTATAAGTCTACCTTCAGCAGTGACACTCAATTCTTTGTGAAGTGTTTCAGTGTTGGACAGCACACCTTTTCAGTCTGGTCAACACATATGGCAAAGCTGATGCTCAAGCTCTGCTAAATATAAATGATGCAGCCACCAAATCCTTTCAGAAAGAGCAGAAGCATGAGACAGTTCAGAGAGGGTCAAGTCTGTCTGTATAAAATAGGCTAGATGGATCAACTCTCTCTCTCCCCCCACTGGCAGCAAAGTCTAAAGGCAAGCTGTCTAACTAGTTTAGGCTAGACACTTAATTTTTAGAAAGTAATACTTAGACATGACCAATGCAGAGAATAGCCTACAGAGGGACTAACCCTAAAGCACCAAGCTCTAAAAGATGTGCTCAAAGGTTAAATGAAGTTGGCTATGGGGAGGTAAGTTATTTCCTTGACACCCCATCAGCAGAAGTCTCCTCTTAGTCCATGAGAACAGAGCAGGTCCCCCATCTAACTGGTAGTTAGACAGGAACACATATGATTTTCACCTGGATCTGCAGGCCAGCCAGAGCAAATACAGCATCTTAAAGACAGGTATGTTTTGCTGAAACAAAAGTAATTCCTATAATCTGCTTCTTGAAACAAAGAAAGTAATAAAAACTCATGCAAGCTTCAGCAGTGGCAGAGCAAACCAATATATAAGTAGCATACACTTATCTAGCTTTAATAGCATGTAAAGGCCTGCTACCCTCACAGTTAAACAAGCCATGCATCAGGTGCTTACCAAATCTGAAAAGCACAAGCTGCCAGTGCTTTCCTGACAACTCTCAACTTCTGCAGGACTCCTCCCATGCCAGCAGCGCCTCTGTCTCTGTACAGTGCATTTCCCACCAGCAGGTCATACAGCAGTACAGTTGCAGGAGTGCAACAGATACAATGGCAGCTCCTGATCGCCCCTGTCACCACCAAAACTGACTACCTTTCCACTGCTCCCAAGCAGTCTCTGATGAGGAACTCCTACTGAGAGTTGTCACTTTGATAGAAGGCATCAATGACCTGCTTTCTCCCACTGACACCTCTGGCAGAGATCCCACTCTTTCTTTCATTGTCTTGCACATCCTTAATGAGAAATATTAAACCCTCACATCCTCAGAGTTCCCTATTCAGGCCCTCCTTGCAGCAGGGTGAAATAGCAATAACGAGATTGAATAAACATGATGCGGTGAATATCACTTTTCTTAGGACTGCTCTAGAGCACACAAAAAAGAGATTTGCATCCTACAATCTTCATAAACCTTGTGATTTGGGTCCAGCTAATATAGGCCCAGAACAAATACCATCTGTCAAATTAGGCAAACCATCTCCCAGTCATGATAAAATCTATCTGATGGGCAACTGATCTTACAAACAAAAATTTCGTTGCTTGAAAACTGTAATAATATTTTTAAAGTCTATTATGGAGAGCACAGAGAAGTTGTATTTAATTATTGTATATGTTTTACACCATTTTTTACTATCTTTCCTCATTTTTATGGACTAGACAATTTTTTACCACTTACAAAGGCAAATATTCTTCCTTAACCTACTCAATGTTGATGGGAAAACAGAATGTTTGCAGTTTATGGGTACATCTGGTGATGCTGCAGCTCATGAGCCAAATTGATATTATTTAGTTGTGTGTTAGCTACCACCAGTTAAGTGCAATCCCCACAGTTCCCCTGTTAAAGGGCTTGAAATTGGGCATATTTGAATCAGGGTTTTAAATTGAGCCCTTCTTGTCTTTCCAGACATTTAAAAAGAAAATTGTAATTTATAACCATAACGTGTTATTCTGCTACCAAGCTGACAGATGAAAAGGAAGAAGTCTTCATATTCACAGGACCTTCACACAGTTAGGAGCATGTAACCTCAGTGACCTGCAACATCAAATGAGAAAACACAAGCTCAGTCTTTCAGCTTTTAGCTTTATGCACTTTGAATCTACAATTAACTCAATTCTGAGCATCTGGTCTTTTTAACCCCTTATATCCAAAGGTTATTTGATCTTTCAGCACTAAGATTCCCTGATATGGCAAACATCACTTCATCCTTATTAAAAATGTAGACCAGCTTGTGACACAGTAAATTTGCTATAGCAGGGTTTTTCTGATCCTTCCTGTTATTTACAATTCTATCGAAATATTAAAAATAAAATTAAAAAAAATTAATTCTGTCCATTCGTATGACACCTCTTCTAGCAAACATGTGACATGGTGCATGACAGAGTTTACATACCAATCAGTTACCGATTTACAAGTAGCTCAAGCTGTCTTGTCTTTTCTTCAAGCATTTTTCATGGAGGTTAGCTTGGAGTGACTGGTTTGGTTTAAACCACTGCTACTTTTCTAACTCATCTACGTTCTGGTACTGATGACAGTAGGTTCCTGCTGCCACTTAAGGCAATAGCAGAGTCCTGAGATCTGTAGTACAAATAATCGGCTGAAAAACAAATATGATTCTATATTTTCACTCTAATATTCAAAATGTCAGGTACAGTGCAACTGCTTGAATCTCGGCTTAAGATGAGTGAAAAAAACAGGCTTCTGTCCCAGATTTTTCAAATAGGAAGCTTTTAGAAACAAAGTCTGGGAGTCTTTATGTTTGAGATTCATTTGAAACATGTCTTTAATTCTCCAATATTATGAAAATATTTTTGTGACAGGCTTTGTTTAACTAGCACATTGAAGTCAATCAGAATATTAGGTGCATAACTCAAAGTGCTTGAGTTCAACACTTTATTTAGAAAGCTGGGAAAGACATGAGGAAAAAAGAATCCATTGCACTTAATTTGAGACAACTCACTGAGGTAATAAGGTAATAAATACGGAATTCAATAGTATTAAATGATTTTATGTAATGGATAAAGCAAAGACAACGTATCCAGAGAACAATTCTCGTTAAATCACCCTTAACTGGCATTGTCACACACCCCCAGACCAATACTTCAATGGAGGATTCATAAATAATACCAGAATCAAGCCATCTTTTTCAGCTGCTTCTTGATTACCATTCACACCAGAATTAGCATATCAAGGTTGGAAGAAATGCATGAATATTTATTATCTCCATTCCTACATGGAAACTTAAATGAAGAATTTGCAAGAATATGAGGGACAGACCTACAAATATTATTTATGTGCTTAAGCAAAACCTTCGAGCTAAAATTCTGATAGCAGAGTAATGACTTTGAAGGAGTGAGAAAGCTGTGTCTATGAGCATGTTATTTCTGTGAGATATCACTGAAATAATGGCAACAATTACTCTAATTGGCTGTACTGACAATGAGTGTAATCCATGGAGCCCTTGAAAATATGCAGCTAGGAAACAAGAGGAAGAGCACAGCTGAAGCCAGCTGAGCTATGGCAGCACACATAAGCCAAGCAAGCAAACATTGCTTGGGCAATGTTTTGGCACAATGAGGACACATGAACTCCCAGGACGTTTTCCCTTTCACCCTCAGAACTTTCTGTGGCAAAACTCCCAACCACTGCCCAGCAGCTCCTCCTCATCACCAAGCCTTTCTTCCAACCTAATCATTGCTCAGAGAACTACAGAGAAGGCTCTACCAGTGGCCATACTGCTATCAACAAGCAGCAGACTTTCCAAAGAAAGGTTGAGGGTGGAAACCATCCTGTCTCCATTATATCCCCACCCCCTAGATCTCATACTGCCATGCATAACCATACACACTGTCTCAATATCATGTGGCCCTTCTCAGTCATTCCTGTATCTTACAAAATACTCAAAAACCTTCTGTAGCATGGAGAGACTCCATTCATTTTCTCAGAAAAAGGGAGGAACACCTACAATCCAGGAGGTTTACAGAGATGTCGACCTTTCTCCATTGATTAGAGAGAAGGTGTCCCCTGCAGGAGGACAGGATTATCCCTTCCTTCCTCCCATGTATAGACATAGATACATTTACACTCAGGTTAGGTAAATACCATAAACATACTAAATTCCACCTCTAAATATTTCATAGGAGTACAGTAATTCTTTATTACATCATTTATGAATGTCCCATCATGGAAAATTCTCATCTGATTTTTGCATTCTGCCTAGTAACCTGTGAATGAACTAAAAATAATGCTATATATTCATCACATCAGAGCAGCTGGTCCACCTCAGACCAAGCAGCATCTGTTTTGGTTCCACGAGTGGAGGGAGTACGAGAAAAGGGAGCTTTTCAGGAAGGAGAAAGAAGGGGATGATAGGGAACATAGACAGGAAAAAAACAGAACAAGGAGGGGGAGATGAAAAAGAACATCAGTGAAAGCAAGTTTTACTGCATCTTAAGATTAATGACTTCTCATTCACAACCACTCTACAATCTGAGGTAAGTGGAAGAAACTGGAGCTGCTACTCAATAGCCAGTGTAGCCCTTTCCAGACATAAAAAGCAGTACGCTGATGTTCCCTCTCAGACATATAAAACCAATGTGATGTATGTAGCTTTTAAGTGTCGGTGCGGTATAAAAGTTTTATTGCTGCTTTGGCTTGAAGAAAGCTACAAACCTCAGTTTAGGAATTGCAAGACCCTGTAAAAATGGTTATGAAAGGCATTTTTCCTAATCACGTTAGCAAACCCTTCTCTCTATTTTCCCTCTCATTAAAAAGCTTAAATATTTTACAGCTATAGTGTGCGGGCTTATGTCCAGATTACCCTTCATTAAATGACTTTTACAGTAGCTGGATACAAGCCTTTTCTATTATTACACACCAGCTAATTATGTCTCCTTTGTTTTCATTTCATCGTTTTAAACAAAGCTTTTAGGGACCCAGCTACTCTGTGAGAGGTGTTGCCAAGCTGAACACATTTCCAGCAAATCCCAGCTGGGCTGCATTCATTTCATCTGATGATCTTTGCAACATGAAGTAGCTTTTTGGAAAAGAGAAAAAAAAAAGAAAAAAGATAGGGGGGGAGGGAGGGAAGAAGGAAAAAAAAAAGAAGAAAAAGAGGTAGGCAGGAAGAAGAATAAAAATAACAAGTAGTTTAGTGCAAAGACGGCTTCTCACTGGGGAAAAATCCAGCAGGATGTTAGTGAAGAATGAAATATGATGTACAGCAATTCTAAACATCATAGCTAAGCTATGTGAATGATCAGTTCTATCAGGCATTTTCTGAATTCTGAACAGCATTGCTGTTTTCAGATTACCCCAGTAATGTTTCTAAAGTGTATTATTATATTCATGGCAAGAAAAGATGGGGAGGAGGCCTGAAAATTACTTCCCTCCTGGCAATGAATTGTCATTTCTGTTCCACATTGAGCCAGCTCTTTGCATTGCCTGGGAAGCCAAGGGAACCAACAAAAAGATATGATTTCCCCAGAGCCAGGGAACCGAGGGAAATGATCAGGCATCTGAAGACTCCCCAGGGTGCAAAAAGAAATAGCAAAAGGCTTTGCTAAAGAGAGATATTTTTCAGTACCTGTGCAAATAAAATCTACATTTAAATTTTATTGTAATTACTCATTCTCATCCATGATACACTGAATAATCAAAGTAATCATATCAGGAACGATAACAAGATTCTCTATGTGTGTTTGCAAGTACAAAGTGCCTTGTGAACAGAATACAAGATGGCTGGCCCTTGCTCCAAAGAGCCTAAAAGCCCTCATGTGTAGGAGTCTTCTTTATCCCTTCTTTTCTTGTGGGCATTTCATAACACTCCTTGAACTTATTTTTTTTTCAGTGTTCTTCAATCTTTTCAGGCCTTCCTTGACCAGGCAGCTTTCTAGCCCTCCTTGAGCAGGTGCTACTCAACTAGCCCACTGAGGGAAGTTTTGCATGTTCCTGTTACCAACAATTTTTGGGCTCCTTTACTTTCTATATGTTTGCAGTTTCATCCATATGTAAAGCTTTCTATGATTTAGTGGGTATAACATTCCAAAGGACAGTAAATAAGAAGCTCTTCTGTTGTTATCAGTCTAGAAGTTTACAGGATTCTTAAAGGACTGTTAACCTTTCTAAAAGTTTTTAGAAAGACGTAATTGTAAGGAATTCAGTAAGAAACTGAAAAGACTGAACACTTGACCTTACCTCTACAGAGTAGCACAGGATGGTTCATCCTCTATCAAAATATGTGAAGCTATTCAGTGGCTTACAGTGCCATCACATATTCTTACTATGTACCAACAGGGAACCAATCCTTCTTTGCCTCCTAACTGCTTTCTTATGTAGACAGGGGAAGAAATGAGCTGCCAAAGGCAGCAGGTTTCACAGAATATTTTGAGCAGGAAGGGACCCACAAGGATCATCGAGTCCAACTTGTAAGTGAATGGCCCATATAACAACCCTTTTCAACCTCTGTATCTTCTAAAGACAGTATGTGTGGATGGTTTTGTTCATGCTTTCCCATCCCAATTCTAGGTCATTCTTCAGCTAAATAGGAGCCAGGCTAACCACTCTTCCCAAAACTCAGCTCTACCTGCCTGAATAGTCGACTATTGCCCTTCATCCCAAATATTACCAGAGCAATATGACCAGTATGCTCATAAAATCATTAGTCAGCAAGTAGAAACTATGCAGTCTGCTTCAGAAGCCTGCTTCTCTCCACCCACTTCACCCACTCTTTTTTCTAATGCTGAACTCCATGGACTATCTCAGAAAGACTCATCAGGTGAGAAGGCACCTTTATCTCCCACTGACAGAAGGCAATGAGCCACCTTCTATTCTATTAATCCACAGACCTTCAACCCCATTTGCCTTATACAACAGCAAAAAAAGTAAGCACAAGCTCCCTTCTCTTGTTTCAGATGCATGAAATGTAACAGAAAGATGAAAAATTATTTAGCAAAAATCTAGCTCTGCAAAATCCTTAGCCAGGTTACCTTTCCAAATCTTGCTTGTTTTTCAGAGATATTAGTCCATGAGTAGAAAAATACGGAAAACGACCCATCTGCCCATGTAGGTGTTGCTTTCATTTTCCTCTAAAAAAACCACCACATTTCTCTCCCTTTTCAGCCCAAAGGGAGAGGGCTAATCACATAAGGGGACCCGCAAAGGCTTGTCTCCTTGTCGCTGTCCCATTGCACTGGCTTTGGCAGCAACACAGCAGGGGTCCGATGCAGCTGTTGGAAAGCCTGCCCTGCCTGCCCAGCGTTGCCTCTGCTCCTGCAATTTTGCTACTATATATGCAGTATAAATACCAAAAGGAAAAGCCTGTCAAGCAGACCATTTCCTATTATTTGGAAATTAGCAAGCTTTTTACTGTTTCTAAAACGAATTGTTTCCGTTATCAGAACACTGCAATGCTGTATGCATCCACAAGAAATCATCACACAAATATATTTTTTCCTTAATATACCGAGCTTTTTTTTTTTTCTGTGAACAATTTTGCTGCCTTTTTCTCTGAGATTCCATTCAAGAGGAATATAACAAAAACTCAGGTACAAACAGACTGCTTGCAATTATTTTCTTGGGCGCTTCAGTACCAGCTGAACAATTTGTTCTCCTTAATTTCAAAAGAGAACAACAATTAATTTAGCTAATGAGAATTGCAGGAAGAAAACAAACACACAAACAAGTACTTCAAAGGATTTCTGACCTATGGAAAAAAAATCTTATTTTGGTCCTGATGCTAAAATAAAATTCTTTGCATAAATAGTCTCACTGAAGCTTTATCCTTTAAAACTTATTCCTAGGATTGTGGATTTGGCAAACATAAGCTTCTAACTGCAGTTATATTGATGAAGTTATTTGTTTGCAAAGTCCTTTATTAAGGGAGGATATTATCACTAAGCTGGAAGCTAAAACATAAGCCCAGGATGCTACCCAGGAAACAAATGGGGCAAATGTTTGTATTTTTTGACAACAGCACACAGATTTAGACATTCTGACTGTTGCTTTACTAAGGAGAAGAACTAAAAAGAAGTGCATTCACTGGTTCAAACATCCCCCTTAGCAGAAAAAGGCCTGCAGGGAAAAGAAAATACATAAAAATGCACTGAAGCAAAGTAATGCTCCTTGAAGCTGGCTGTGCCCCTAAACTATGCTCCTGAGATTATATCCCGAGGCGGCAGGGGGCATGGTTAAGAGCAATTCTCCCCGGCTCCGAAAGAATGAAAGCAAGTGTCAGCACTGCCGTAAAATCAATGCATGGATGATTGCTCCCAGGATGACTTGAATCAGCAGTGACATGAGTCTGGACATGGTGCTGGTGAGGAATCAGCCCTAATGGCTTTCCATCTGATCCCTGGCTGCAGGGGTCAGTTCAGCTGCACATGGCTGAAAAGCGAGGTCACAGATCTGATGTGTCAGCGTGCAGCCAGCTCGTGACACTTGTTGCACTGTAAAGAGAGCATTGCCAAACACGATGGTGGGGCTTAGGATATAACACAAATCTGGCAGGCTTCCTTGTACCCTGCTAATCCACTGTTCCTATACCTTAATAAAGCACTATTTAGTAGGGTTTTCCTGGTTTTGAGGTCTGAATTACAGCTCACTTATCGCTTAGATGGTGTTAATAAGGGACAGATGAACATGTACCATCATAATATAAGTGGGCTTTGAACCTTTATATTATGGTAATTACTTTTCATCTGATACTCTTTCTAGTATGTGCTAGCCTGGTCTACAGAGCATGGATCAGTCTTAGACACCACTAGTAGCATCTTTCTCTTTACTGTCAAGGTGACTGTGAGCTTGCTCACAAAATTTGCACTAGTATAATTAAAATTGGTTTTCAAATTGAATCAGCCTTTAGCTAGCACATCTTCTTTGCACAGGGACATTTTCATCAGTTTACCATCAGGTTAGAGTAGCTAGCACAGGCTTCAGTCCCATGAAGCATTCAGGACTGCTGCTCACCAGTTGCCATCTGTCAGCTGAACCATGACAACAGATTATAAACCCATTCCTGGCCTGCCCCTAGTGTCTAATAAAATGCTTTTAAAAGCCCCACTCTCACTCCTCTGACCAGCTTTTCAAGACCACACAGCACCTCGGGGCCTGCCAAGCATTGCTAGAAATCCTCAAGCCTGCTCTCAGAGCCAGCAGAGCAGCTCCCCTCATTCTGCTTACGTTCTGCCAACAAGCTTAGTACCTTCAGCTCTTTTCCTCTTCACTGCACTATCCAACAGGCCCAGAAATCAAGCCTTAGATGGATACCAGTGGCTATTAAGAGTGAATGCGAATTCTAATTGCAAGCACTCACATTGTGAATGGTTAATTTCCCTACACTCCCTGAAGGACATTGGAGGTGAAAGGAGGGAGACATATGCCCTGAAATCCCAAGATGGCAAAACCATTTCCTTTCTGCATTGTAGTCTGCCACTCCCACTGCTGCAAACACACTTCTGCACTCAACAGTGTAAGGACAGCAAGACATGGATACTTATACTGAATATAAACTCGGAGATATATTATGGTGGCTAACAAGACCTTGTCTTCTGTTCCTGCCATCTTTATTTTCCACTCCCCAGTTTCTTGCATGTTCCTTTGGCCACTCAGATTAATCATTGGTGGCAGTTTAATCTCAGACAGTAGCAGAAGCAATAGGAGTCCAAGGGGGACTATGAGGGACAAGGGAGAGGCTCTTTGGGACAGTTTGCACTATTTCTTCTTCATAAACACATCACAATCCTCAGCACCTGAAGTCACCTCTGATATCCTTAACCAGAGGGGCTGCTGGAGAGTAGACAGGAGCAAGCAGAAATAGGACAGTGGCAGCAGTACTCAGCAAGCAGTACAAATGAGGAACCACAAGTGATGGGCTGAAGCAGATCTCACACTTCAGCCACAAAAGCCCACAGCAGTGTAGCCCCCAGGTGCCCACAGAGTACCTGCCACAGTATGTCATACAGATACTGCAAAGCTACCTGCTATCTAAAGCTGCTCTTCATGGCTGCAGCAGAGACTTCTGAAACTTCTTATACATGCTCTGACATAGAAAGTACCAATGTTAAACTAGAAGACTCATTCTTCTGCACAAGGGATTACAATGAGGAAGGATCTATAGTGGGATCTTAACATGATACCAGTTAAAATCAACTGAGACTGTTATTTTTATTTAAACAGCAATAAGCATGACTTAGATCCTGTGAGCAGTGAAATAACTACATGGGTTTTACTCATGTGAGTGAGTCCCACGGAGTTGGGCGATCACATTTCTCATGCAAATCAGTAGCAACTTTTCCTTTAATATTATTTGTAATTTTTAAGTAGCAGTACCTACACACTAACAACAGGATTCATCCCACTTACTGCTGAGTGTCTAAACCCAAGTTGTCCAGTCTAAGTTCACTCCTCCAGGCCGGTCTAGTCAGTGGGAAGAGTTAAGGTCTTGCAGCTGGGTGAGTCCTCTCTCATAGAGCAGGTGTTGAAGAGATGCCCTTTAGCAGTGCTAGCTCAGAAATAGACATAAATTCAACTGCAGACTTTTAGAGGCAGGTATGATGAATCTTATGCCATATTTTTGAACAACTGGGCCTGAATTCTTGGAAAGACATAGTATCAAACCTGTCTGTCTTGACACTTTCCAAAAGGACAATCTAATATTAATGGTAAATAAATTATATGGGGAATTAGGTCAAGGTGTTCAACATTTTTGAAGTGAAAGAGGTTTGCAGAGCAGCCACATCTATGGTATGTCCCACCTCACTCCTACCCAAATGACTTCTCTAGGACATCCTGCAAGCCTCTACCTTTGGCAAGCAGGATGGCACACCACACTTCCTTGCTTGTGACAGTAGGGTGCCTTAGGCACATCCAAGACTCTGCTCACAGGCTCAAAGCTCTTCTTAGCAGCCAACTGCCCACTGACCCCATTTCTGATATGGCATCCAGACATGACACATGAATGCTGAACAACAAATTGCTGTAATGCACCACAACCTGAAAGGACAGTAAGAAACAAAGGTTTTCTTCCAGGAATGGCAGAGACATTGCAATCAGCATTCAGCTTACCAAAATCACATCTAACCTTCCTCATCTGATGTACTAAAACCACCAACCGGAATGCCTTTCCCTTTCACAGACCTGCAACAGCACCATAGTGGGAGAATTTTACCTCAGCTAACTCTAGCTGCCAAAGAATGAGGCATCTGAGGTAAGCCAGTTGCTCACTGGGCTGTCTTCTCTACAGTCACTGTGGAGATTTCTTGGTGCTTTCCAAAGGTCACTGACCCCATTTCATAGATTCATAAAATGGTTTGTGTTGGAAGGGTCCTTAAAGATCATCGAGTTCCAATCCCCCTGTCATGGGCAGGGACAACTTTCACTAGACCAGGTTGCTCAAAGCCCCATCTAACCTGGCCTTGAATGCTTCCACAGATGGGGCATCCACAATTTCTCTTGTCAACCAGTGGCAGTAGCTCACCACCCTCACAGTAAAGAATTTCTTCCTAATAGCTATCCTAAACCTATTCTCTTTCAGTTTGAAGCCATTCCCTCTTGTCCTGTCACTACAAGCCCTTAGAAAAAGTCTCTCTCCAATGCATTTCCTTTAAATACCTCCAACAGGATAGAATACACCACAAATTGGAGAAGTCTATTGCTCTGACTAAAAGTGAAACCTAGATGGCTACCTTATGCTAGCTGACTCTTGGGGTTTTTTATGAACAGCTAAAGCTAGGTGAAATGGATCCCATCTGAACTCTGCAAAACAATTCAGCAAGATTTACTAGAAGACCAGAAAAAAATTGCAACATTTATTATACTGTGGTCACTCATCTTCACGTTAAAAAACACACCAATGTCCTCTCTTAGTTACAGGAAGTGGAAACCTTAAATAGGAATATAAAATGTTACATGAATACTTAAGACTACTATTTTTCTGCCTATCATACTTAGTCACTTATCATAAGATGTAATGCCCAAAAATTCTCACTCTGTTCTCTGCATATGCCTGTGTTTTCATAAGCTTTCAGGAACAGGAGGCTTTTCCAAGCAAACAATTACTATACACACAAAAAAAAATTATTGCCAGAATGCTGGATTTCTTTTTTAGAGGTAACCTAATGTAGTTAAGATAAATAATGCTTTTACTATCTTGGGGGGACATTCTGATGCAAGCCCTTTTCAAATCACAGTTTAAAGATCTGCAAGGGAAAGAAAGAGACACTAGTCAAGAAACAAACCTGACTACCTGAATTTGCCTTCTCTTCCTGTCACCTCACCCCTTACTCCTTAGAGGGAGAAACTGTAGATCTGATCTAGTCTGCAGTGCTAGAACTGTAACTGCACAAGTCAGTCCCCAGCAGTATAAGACGAACCAACCCACACTGAGCCCAGTGCTGCTGCAACTAGCCCAACACAAATTAGCCATTTCAAAGGAAACATAGGTCAAATTGATTGTTTCAAAGGTAACTTAGGTATACCACAGGTACTTATTAAATGACAATAAGCAATAAGAACACTGTCAGTGTTGCATTAAAATTCTTATTCCTCACAGTTACCTTTGTAGCTGGAGCTCACTAGCCAGAAGCTAGCCCCTGATTAATTCATCCAATTAATTTCTTAAAATTGTTGAATTACTTTTAGCTTTTACAAGTTTGAGGACTTCTAAAGGACATCAAGCTGCTGCTTTCATTCTATTTTTAGTTAGATTAGAGGTAATTTTTGTATTCAAATGAAGAGTAACAGATGTAGATCTGTTGGTAATGCTGAATCAAAAAGTAATTTTATAGTAAACAGTTAGGCTTTTTACCACTGTTGACTGTTCAAATCAAATCACAGTACATGCATTTCTAAATTTCATTGTCTCAATCCTCTTCCCTTTGACTTGCATATAACCACTGATCATGGATACTTTGATAACTCAACTTTTGATATTTTTGCTGGGTTTTAAATCTCTTGATGGAACCAGAAAAATTCACCTTTCAATGTGATGAGCAATATTTTCCTTATTTTTACATTGAATTTTTGGACAATAGTTATAATTAGGTGTTTGCACCTCAGCTACTCAGATTTTACTCGTTCTTGGATCCAGTCCATTTCCAGGGTATTTAATTCCAAGCCCAGTTGGAATTAAATTCCCCACAAGCCCACACCTGGAGTTTGGCGAATTTTTGCCTGAAAAATACATATAAACAAAGACAGTTGAGCCCTTCTGGGTGTGCTTTTTGAGGCATCAGATATTTAAATAGCACCTAGAATAGACAGCCAAATCTGCAGAAAGAAATGCATTATCCTACTTTGCTTTCTGATAGTAATGGGTTTGTAGACAATACCATGAATATGCTCTGAAAGGGACTTCGATCAAATTCCATGCATTCCAGTTGCAAACATAAAAGTTAATTGAAGCAAATGAAATTGCATAGATGGGTATTGAGAAGTAACTGCAGATCTGCTCCCAAGTCTTCTCAAATCTCTTACCAAGTTCTTTCTATTTATGGACTTGTTCCAAAGCTTGTTATATAGCCAGTCAAAAGACTTCCACTTTCACAGAATTCAAGACTGAACCTAAATACATAGGTTACCATCTGCAAGGGATGTAAGCACACACTTGACTTTGTGGAGGAAAGTAGTGCCACTGCAGTCAGTAGCATTAGTAAGAAACTTCAAGACTGGCTTGTATTTTTATGCCTGACTGAATCAGGTCATCATCTCTAATTATGATCCTGATTATATTCTGAACTGAAGTCAATGGGAATAAGAGCAGAGAAGTATGTCTCTGAAGGGTCACATCGACATAAGAATTAAATCAATATCGTGCAGCTCCACTCCAATGAAATCACTGGAGTTAACACCGGTAGAGACTAAAAGTGTACAGTGGTAAATCAGATCTGGAGCTTGTTACATGATTTTGACACATCTTTCAGTTTTATCAGAAATCCAAGCACAAAACTTAGCACTCTGAAACATCAGTGGATTTTAGACACTCCCTGAAGGGTTTTGAGTACTGAAATCAATGAATGGATTGCAACGGACTGACCTATAAGTGCAGTTTTTCAGCTGTGACAAATGAAATATTGATAACGGTCTTCATTTTGCTTAACTCTTTCTCACTCTTTCAAAACACCACATGTAATAGACCACAGCAGAATGAAAATTACTTACAAAAATTTGGCAGGGCATCACAGAAAGCAACAATTGTTTCTATTTCTCTGCAAGACATGTCACATACCAAGAAATGCAACAATATATGCTACAAGAGATTGCAGCAATGATTGGGCCAGAGTAGGGATTACTGATGGGATGTACCAGCTCACAGTGCTAATATACATAATTAGGTTGAATGTAATGAATTTGGGGATTCATTATTATGGTGACTATATGAGCTTTATCTAGCCATAAGTGTTTTCTTACCTGAATGGCCCCCAAAGTCAGCAGAGCTTTTCAGAGGAAGGCTCACAAAGCAGTGATGAGATTTACAAAAGGATTGGAGGGTGTTCCAGGAACCTAAGTGCTACCAGTTGAGTCACTAAGGACTTGACTAACTCCTAAATAACCTAATATCCTTAAGCATTCAAAGCCTTGTCATAAGCAACTCCATACGTGTGCAAATGAACCTTCTTCAGCCATGGGCTTTCACAGCTAAATGGCTGAACTGAGGCTTTTTTATATCAAAGTTCCCCTGCTGCAGAACATGACAACATTAGAGCATCTTTATGGACATCCTCCTTAGGGATCTGTCCAAGACTGTTCTTATTAGACTCCAGAGGCATCTGTGCGATGAAGGAAATCTATTGTTTCTCAGAACAGAAATAACTACAGTTCCATGAAAATCCACCACACCGGATATTAGGAAGTGCACTCTGTATTATTTAGTCCACCCAGAACACAAGGTGAGAAATACCTAACCACTTCTAGACACTGGAGGCAAGATGCAGAGATAAGTTCATAACCACAGTTTCAGAGGAACTGAATAGCAAGACTGGGGCATTGCCACAGTTCGGGTATCTATGAAAAATAAGGCGGAATTTACAAGTTAGCCAGGCACATCCTCAAAAGCATAAGATGGGGTCTTTCATTATGCATTATCAGGCTGTCTCACACAACTGTCAGTCTCCTTCCATAATCCACATCTCTGATTCTTTCAAACTAACTGGGCTGCGAAAGAAATCAGGAAATTGGAATAAAATAAATAAAAACCTTATAAAACTTGTTCTGATCATTTTCAAATGTATTCCGTATGCCTCTCCTTCAGCCAGCATAACAAAGTTTCATTGTCATCTCTCCAATATAAAAGGAATTGGGAATCACCAGACATGAAGGAGCATAAGTAAAGTGGACAATTAGTGAAGAGCTGGCATGTTCTGAGCCTTTATTCATTTATCAGAATGGATCTTTTTCTTCTTTTTTTTTCTTTCTTTTTTGGAATTGGCTTTCAAAACGTTTCCATGGAAAACGGAGAGGAAGGCAGCTATCACAAGCAACAACAGAGCCTACCCAGCAATGTGCTTTTCGGACCCTCCTTTTTCTCCCCCTCTTATTATTTCTTTTTCTGCTTTTCTTAAACTCGTCCAGGCTTAAGTTGAACAGTTTGCACCAGCATATGGCAAAGGTTGAGGTCAGACAGATAAAACGTTTCATTGCTCCAAAGAATGGTTAACAACACGTGAATGTAAATTCTAACACATCGTAAAAGTGTTGCAGAGCGGTCTGAAAGGGGCCTTTAGTTATGGCAGGAAATCTGCTTCCCAGCCCCACCCCATCCCTTCCAGTTCATTTCAGGTATTGTGGGGGCCGGAGGGGGTTCGCAGTCGCCTCCCCTGGCAATCTGCGCCCGGCCCCGCCGACAGATTTCTAATGGCTTTCTGATGAAGATTTAGGAGGTTTTGTGTCCTCCCGGAGCTGTGAAGGATTTCAGCCGGGCACCCCTCTCCGGCAGCCAGCCCCAGCCACCTCCTTTGTCCCTTTCTCGCTCCGCTGCACCCCCTGGCCCCGCGGCTTCTCTGCGGAGCGCCGAGGCGGGAGGGGACGGGGACACCCCCTCCTTCTCCCGGCACCACCCCGCTTTCCCGCTCCCGGGCCCGCAGCCACGCCAATTTGTAGCCATGCTGGTGGCAGGACCACCCCGCCATCGGGATCGGGGCGACCCACGGGACAGCAGGGCCACCCTCCCCACCCCGCGTCCTATGGAACACGGCCCGCTCCGGGACGAGGGGCGCACCGGAGCCGCGCTCCATCACTCCTGCACTCCCTCAGTCCTGCACTCCCTCAGTCCCTGCTCCCTCACTCCTTCACTCCTGCACTGCCTCAGTCCATCAGTCCCTCACTCCTTCACTCCCTCACTCCTTCACTCCCTCATTCCCACAGTCCCTGCTCCCTCTCTCCCTCACTCCATCACTCCCTCACTCCCTCAGTCCCTGCTCCCTCACTCCTTCCCTCCTGCACTGCCTCAGTCCATCAGTCCCTCACTCCTTCGCTCCCTCACTCCCTCAATCCCTCAGTCCCTGCTCCCTCACTCCTTCACTCCTGCACTGCCTCAGTCCATCAGTCCCTCACTCCTTCGCTCCCTCACTCCCTCAATCCCTCAGTCCCTGCTCCCTCACTCCTTCACTCCTGCACTCCCTCAGTCCCTCAGTCCCTGCTCCTTCACTCCCTCAGTCCCCCGGCCGGCACCCAGAGCGCCCCCGGGCCATGTTGCCCTGAGGTGCGGGGTGCCGCCCGCTCCCCGCTGGGTTTCCCTCAGTTAAACCCGCATCAAAGAGCAGCAGCAACTGCCCCACCTCTGCAGGGACCAATTCTGCTATCGCTGCTGCCTTTTCCCCCCCACCGCCCCTTCCATTTATGTTCTCCCCCCCTCCCACCCCGTTCCCACATTTTGTCACCATTATTACAATAAACACAAAGGTTCTGCGCCTAAGAAGAGACTACAAAAACATAAATGAATAAATAAATACTTAAATATCGAGTGACATGTTTGTGTCAGACATTAGCGCAGACTCTGGCTTGATGTTTTCATTTATCGTTTGCTCTGAGTTCCTGCAGCTGAAAGAGATAAACCCCGGCTATTCAAAACAGCAATGTATAAATCATAACAAAGCACCCAGTTAAAAGGGTTTTTTTTAATTTATTTTTTTTCTCCGGGGATAAGCTGCAGAAGCACAGTGCTCAGTTGTATGCCCCTGTTTCCAGAGTGGAAGGGCTGGGGTGGTGGTATATTCATATATCGATCGTATATTTTGGAGCAATATATTGCAGAGTTTGTTGCTTGTTTGTGACACAGACATGAATGCACACTAATGCGTGCACTGAGACACCCATAATCTTAATCCCTCAGGCCCCTCTATACTGTGCCTGGTGTCCTACTTCCCTCTTCAGAGCTGCTCCGAGGCGAGAGTGATTAACACTCTTTTTTAATCTAGGAAGATGTTAAAAGTGTGAGGGACATTGAGTTCAATTATGAAATATGAAATGCTGAGAGGGTCAAGTCTACTCAAGCCCCGCAATAGAAGAAACACTCCCAGGAGACTTTGATTTCTGGTCGGATGACTGATTGTCATGTCCTCAGAAAGAATTAAATTTTATTACTGGCTTTTTGGCAGCATTTAGAGTTTAGCGTGGCTAGAATTAAAGAGTGCTTAGTCTGATTTTGATCCCTTCCCTTTTTGTTCAAAAGCTGCTCTATTTTTTCTCACTGACTTGGAAGTGCTTGTTAGAGAAATGCAGGTGGCAAGTTATCTCTGGAGGGGTTGTACTGCCAGGATGTTATTCACAGCTCATATTTGCATAATCTCTTGTCTCCTCGTAAATCTTCTGTTTCATTCTCCTTCCCTTCTTACTCCTTCAAGAAGCTCTTGCAACAGTCTGGCTTGGATTTCTTTCCTTTTTCGTGCCTCAATAACACTGATTGTTCTTATCAAGGGGTTGCAAGGCAGTGATCAGTCACACCTTTCTTCCATTCAGAGAGGCAACAAACACTGCAGATTGTGTTTACTTTTAACATCTGCCAAGACTTTTAACGTCACAGTGCAAGGAAAGCCCCAAAGACAAATCCAAAAATGAACGTATTAATAATGGTTGGCAACCAGGATCCTGCAGCAAACCAGCGCTTTACCTTTTGGTGCTGTTTGCCCTTCCTTAAAGTTCTTTCTTGCCCTACATTATGAAAAGGCTTCTGCTGGCTAAGAAGAAACTCACTGGTGTCATTGAGAACCTGGTAGTAAATGTTAAAATGCTCAGTTTACTGTGCTGAGAACATTAGTGAAAAATCAGCAGAAGGGTTGGGGCTATACAGAGGGAATACACATGCCCATTGCACATGGAAGCGTTTACTTGGGAAGAAAAGTTATACTCTTAGCTTAGCTTCTCAAGATTCTGGAGTCTGTTCTGAAGAATGTAACTGCAGTAACCAAATTAGACAACAGAAAATCAGAAAAAGAAGAGGAGGAAAGGAAAGGAGAGAAAGCTATCAAGGTTATGACTTCAGTTTCATTGCTTCACCTGTCCGAGATCCAAACCTGTTGCCAAAATATAGGCAGCTTGTGCTTTCTAGATTATCTTCATGCCTGCTGAACCCCCAGCTGCTCCCTCAGAAGAGAGCAGGTCTTCTGTGGGTCTTATTCCCTATTGGCCTGCCCTTGTAGATTTCCTGCTGGCCTCTCAGATAGGACAAGACACTTTTCTGAGCTACCTGAGTAAAACCCTTGTGGGCTATGCAGTTAATTAACTCAGAGTACAATGAGATTCCAGTGCTAACATCTAAATCGAGGTGTCTAAAAGTAGGTATTCATTACAGTTAGTGGAGACTGATCGAATGCTTGTATTTACATTTGGTTGAGCTGTATTATTCTCCATTCTCTGTGGGATATAAAGGAAGACAAAACTTTAAGTCTCTTCTAGAAATGTCAATTTACAGTCTGGACCTGGAACCTCCTGACAGAGAAACTGGAATTAATCTCTGAATTCACTGACTTTGGTCCTTTACCACCCCAAGCACCACGTCATGCTTTCTTCCCTCATAACCATCCTGGATGCAGTTTGCCCTTCCCGACTGTGATAGGAAGACCATTGCACAACCTCACTTCTGCAACCATTAGGGACATTCTCATAACTTCCAGGCTGAATACATCCATAGCAAGTCTATATCCATCTGACTGTTACGGCAACATCAGACTTTGCATAAGAAAAACTTTTTTCATTGATGGTGTTTAACCCCCTGATCCACAGAGAGCAGGTGTATCCCCTCTCAGCATTCAGTTCTTGAAGGAAAACAAGCCAGGGTATTCTATTTTTCTCTCATATGATAATCTTTTCCCTTCCCCAATGACCCATGCGCAAGTCTGTCTGTTTCCAACCAGAAGTTACACAAGGTACTCCAGATGAGGTCTCACAGGAGCCATGTGCAACCTTGCCACTGCTTTGCTATATCACTAAGACTGTTTGAAGTGGAGGAAAAGCTGTAAAAATCTAGTAGAAAAAATGAGGAAAGTTAAATTCAGGGAGGAAATTAATAAGAAGTGACACTATACAAAAATATACATCAGCAAAGGATATAGGAAAATATAGATTGTACATTAATCCTCCATCACAACTAAAACAGCCACGGGATATCAGAAGATAACTGTCAAAGACATCTTGGAGGACAGTGATTGACTGACTTTTAAAAGATCCTAGACTTGTCCAAATAGTATCAGCTCTTGCAATTACAACAGCCAGAATTAGAAAAGAGGCAGCAAATCACTTTTGGTTCATGATATAGGCTAGAAATTTACTGATAGGGATACAAATAGGAAGAATTTTTTCCTACAAGCAAGTTTTGTTTACATAGGAGATCCTCCCGGCACTCAGAGCACCAGAAATAGTGGTACTAGACACCAATCAAAAAGGACTGTGCATATAGGTGCACTACTGACTTGAGTTGTAAATTTCTGGTGGGATGAGTTTTGGGTAAGGGGTTTTTTTCAGGAGTAAGAAAAAAAGGCTTTGTACAAATAAAAAGATACTGGTGGATCAAAATGCAGATTTGTTTAGTTTTGAGATTCAAAAAGGTGATGTTCCACTGGCTGAAAATGCAAATACTCACAAGTGCCATGTATTCCAACCCTAGTTTTGTTAAAAACTTGTATTTCCCTGTGAGCAACAAGGAACAGTGACACACATTTAAAAGAGAGGATGAGCCAGCCTTGATTGCCAGTCATGCCATACCTATGAAAATTCAGTTCCTCTGAATACATTTTGGTTTTTAAACAGAACCACCAGATCAGGATGACTTTATCACATGGAACGCAGCACACCACTTGGAAACCATATTGGCCATGAAATGTAACGACACTGAAATGTTTGTGAGGGTCCCCAGACTAGTGTGATGCTATTTTGTTAAAAAGAAAAGAAACAAAAAATTGTAGATTCAAATTCATAGCTACCAAGGTAAACCTTTAGTTCTCATAGATTACCCCTATGTAAATCTTTCACCTCCTGGGCTTCAGTTCTCTTTATAGGTACAATAGCTCTTCTCAGTTAACTCCAGCCCTCAACGTGCACTTCCCAACTACTATCAACCTCCTCTGTGGAAATGAAATTGTCCTTGAGACATCCTCATACCCACAGATGACAGCATATTGATTTTGCATAACTTAAACAGTTGGGTCTTTCTAATGAGACACATTTACAGAAATTATGTGAAAATTTGCAGTATATTCAGCATGACTGATCTCTTTTTTTTGTTTGTTTGTGGGTTTTTTTCAGTCCAGCCTCTAAAAATTATGTTCTGAGAACATCTCCCTTCTTTGGGACCTTTCTCCTCTCAAAGTTCAGGAATAGGCAGCAGTGAGCTTGAGTGTTCAGATAAATTCATATCATTCACCCAACATTATTTCAACCCAAAAGGCAACATGATTGGATTGTAGATATTAACACATGTACTTTAGAGGTGAGAAGTAAACTTTCAAGCCAAATTTACTGAAATACTGTAAAGAAAAAAGCAGCCATACATCTTTCCTTGGCAGAAAGAACACAATTTTGATTTAGGGGCAGAGATTATTCAGTCATATGTATGGTTTATGTTTGTGCCCTTCCTTTCAAATCCCCTTTAACTCACTGACCTATGTCCTGTCACTGTATAGCCTCACTGATATCTCTATTCATAAATGTTTCCATTTTCCTGAGAGACAGATGAAACCGTAGTTTGCAATTCAGGAAACAAAACCAGTCCCTGCCTCAGACACAGACTTCCTTTGTAACATTTGAAATGCCAGTTATCTCTCTTGTCTAATTCCTCGTCTCTAAGGAGGGACCCCAACCTATCTTTTGTCTGCTTCTCTAGAAGAATAGTTCCTTGGGACAGAAAGTGTCCATATGCAGGGTGCTTCACCAGCAAGGTATCAATCTTTAGAATCACAGTTGTAGAATTGATCAAACACTGAAATATTAAATGCTTAGTCAGCCTCTGAAGGGGCTGTGGCCTTAAAGAAGGTACACTGCATTCAGTGAAGTTAAAAATACCAATCAACCTGAGACAGAATAACGAAACCCCTGCTCTTCATGAGTGGTTTTCTCAAGGTGTCTGAACAGCCTTTTTTTTCTCTCTCTGTCTCTGCCAACCATATGTAATAAATGCTTTGTGCCTCTTCCACAATCAGAGGCAAAAGGTCTCCTTATAGTTTTCTGTGGCGTGTTTTGCCCTTCCTTCCAGAACCATTCTCCTGTTGCTGAGCAGTCACTCTTGTGCACATGCTGACACACTTGCATCAACAAGTGGCACTCCAAATGAATAGATGATAACAGACCTTAGTGATACATAACTTATTTATGTCTATTACCTTTTACATATCTGCTAAACACTCAGCAGAAGTAGCAGGACTTACTTCCCTAGGCTGTTGACCAGGAAATCAATGGAGCTCTCATGTGAGTAAAAGCTTATCTGTGCAAGTAAAGACTACACAGCCTATCTCTTATAAGGCTGACTGTCCAGAAGAATAAAACCCAGAACAAAAGAACTAGAATTTTTCTTAGTAAACATGGTTAGAATCAATTTGCACTCTGTAATAATTCACTGTTTTTCATGAAATAGATGCAAAAACATTCATGATTTCCCTCTGTTAGATTTGGTTGTACTGATTTAAAAAGAAATCAAATAATCCAATTTATGTTAATCATGGAAAACATGTCCATTTGGGGTATGAGGAAACTGTGACTAAGTTTTAATAAAAACAAAGCTCATTATCAGTTTTACAGCAGTTCCTTGAGATCCTGCCAATCATCAGGGATATGTTATTCTGAGCATGACAATAACCTAGCAAAGGCATGGCCTGTATCTTGAATGTTTAAATCAAAGTAAGACAAATATGTACCGAACAACCAGAAGGAATAAGTGAACAGCATTCTTTAGGCAGTATTGATTGGAAGTTTTGTAACACTGATGAAAAAGCAATACAGTATCACCAAGTACTGTAATGTAATAAAACCATGACACATTGCTAGAACTGGCAAAATTAAGAGAGCTTGAGGAGACAAGCATTAAAAGCTGAACAATTCTTTCTGCCTCAGCTCACCTTATCCTGCTATCCAGTGGAAGGAAAGATCTGTGTCTAGGACATGGTGATAGAGTTTGCAACACAAAGTGGCATCACAGGAACTTCCATGCCTCTCTGTGGGATTATAAAACCTCTTCCAAACATGTCCTGAACAGAGGTACAGTGCTGCACCAGTTTCACACACACAGAAGCTCTACCCTGCTGTACCTCTTTGGTTTGGGATGGGATGCAGAGGAGTAGGAGAAAGATCCCATCTCCTGTTCCCAAAATGGAGTTTATAGGAGCCTGCAGGCAAGCACCAGTTCAGCCCTAAGAAAGACAGCAGGGGATAAAATGGATGGTGACAACAGCAGAGCACAGACAATGCAGCAGAGAGCTTGGCTGGTGTTAGGACTGCACAGTGCAAAGTAGCAGCACTGAATGCTGTTACAGTGCCTGGTACCACATAGAACAGCAGTATTATCAGCGGGCCAGCCCTGGTTAGATGAGACCTGCTAATACAAGAACAGTCAGTGGTTATACCTGGTAGCACAGATGAAGTGCATTGTCAGCAAGTTTCAAGGTTTCAAGTGCAGGTTAGCTCAAGATTTACAGCATTTCTAGCTTTCAGATGGCATAGAAGTACCTTGAGAACAGCTTTTTTTGCTGTATTCAGCAATCTGTTTCCTATTCTGGCCACAGTCCAGGAATACACAAGAAAAAAATGTGAAGAAAGGGATAGGGAGTAGCTAAATATTTCAGAACCTTCACGAAGATTTAGTTTGAGCAATCTTTTAGAAAAGGGCAAAAGGCCAGTGGAGAAGTAGGGTGGGGTTTTTCTGGCAAAAAAAATTTGTCCTTTCCCTATCATTTAAGTTAACCAAATTAAACAAGTACCTTCTTGAGCAAGGGTGTTTACAGATTGTGTGACTTCTTTGTTTTATAAACTGTGATCCCTGTTCACAACTTTTCCAGTGGCCATGTTCTGTTTCCTGAGTTGACTCTCTAGTGTCTGCTACTTGGCTGTGCTCTCACTGAAGGTTTTCCTTCGGTGGCAGCACTATTCTGCTTGCCCTTTCTCTACTCTACCTGCCTGTTTTCACAGAAATTACAGGACCTTAAAGTCCTAGAGCCTCTACTGTTGTGTTGATTTGCTTAAAATGGACATTTCAATTGCTGTTAAAGGACTGCAACAGTAAACACAGACATTGGGATCATGGGAGTCTAATTTCTTTAGGAAGCCTGGCTAAGAGTAACCAGTAGCCCTTCTTTGGAGCATGAGCTCTTCCTGGTCCTGTATGAATATCAGTTGATGAGTCATCACAGCAGTTCCTCTGGGTAGGTTACATACACATAGCCTTCACTCTGCAAAGGTGAACGAAGCAGCAAAAGGAATTAGCTTCCTAAGGATATGATGCATCTATGGCAGCAAGTACTGAGATTTCTCAGATGGTTTTGAGGATGAACTCCTGACCCCACTCATGCCAGGGCAGGTGAGCACTTATAAAAGTTTGCATACTCTACAGACACAGCCCCCTACCCCTCTGCACAAAACCATTGCCCGTACAAGAATGAGATCAGACTCAATACATACAAAAAAAAGCCCAACTCTGCAAGGTGCAGTGATCCAGGAACACAAAGAAATGCAACTGAGCAGTGTCTAGATGGGAACTCTGATGTCTTTGCAATGCACGTACCAGTGGTCAAATTGCAGGAAGGAAATCTTTGCAAGCTGACAACCAGAACTTACTTATTAATATAGGCCAAATGACTAATTTATGGCCTCATATTTTTAGCCTTTTACAGAGCAACTATTTCATTATTTAAGATGTTTAATTATGTACCTGTATAATTAGTATCTGAAGAAAATAGATTTCTTTATTGCATTATGTCTTTAGTGAAAAACAAAAAATACTCATATTTATAACCACAAACTTTTCTAATGCTGACAGCCTTTAAGTTGAAATTATTTAGCACCCTTCGTGCCATATCAAATAAGGCAGACCTGATTCTACATATAGAAGAGTCATTGTTGCAAGAAAACCAAAATAAAGTAACACAGCTGATGAGCAAAACCACCAAAATAAATGGAAGTTATTTCATTTCAGATCTGTAGTTGTTCAGTTCAGGCCAGAAGTCTGATTTCAATAGGAATTACTTGTATACAAGTGGGACAATTTTGTTCACATACTGCAGGTGTGTCAGATAAAATCAGCATTTTCGCACAAAGAAGCTCCTCTCAGGGTCTGTGATTCTCTCTCTGATGTGTCTTCTCAAATATTTTTAGTAAAACACCGAACTCAAAAAACAGAACAAAATGTTCCTGAAGTCGTAAAATTCAATTTCATCTTTAAAATGACAGATCAAATAGAATGAGATTTTTTTTTTAAATACAGGATGTTATATCTAAGAATAAGGATTTGTGCCATGTCTCAGATGAATGAGGCAGGATGAGGCAACATGGGGCAGGATAGTGTTGCAAACCATATTTGTGGCTTTTTGAAGCTCTTGTTCATCAGAAACTACCACAGCACAATGCAGAGAGCCCTACCTCAGTCAGAGCAGCCTGCTCAGACTACTCTGTAAGGTACCACCTGCTTGAGCCCCCCAGGAACCAACAAGGTGCAATCTCAACCCAGACACATGTCCCTGCTCATGACCTCAAAGACTTTTTCATCTACCTTTGTTTGAACTAGATGTGCACATGAAGGAATCAGGGATACTGAAATGCCCAGAAGGAGAGAAGGTAGGTTGTAATTTAGGTGGCGAAAAACAAGTACAAAAGCAGCAGTCTTTTTCTGATATTTTCATGTTCAAACTACAGAAGGAGAACAACTATATTTGCACACTATAGAGATTAATCCTGTCCTGAATAGTTAGACCAGATTTTTTAACTGGCTAGATGTCAAGATTTTCATCCCAATTTCTTTCACTCTGTTGAGATGTAGCTGTTGGTCCTTTTGTGGATGAAAACAAGTGATGAGCTCTCAGCCATTTCAACTGCACATGATTTGAGGGGCTGCTGTTTATTTCCTACATCACACATATTATTTTTGTCAGGTACCTGAGCTGAACACACTCATCTCCATTTTATTTCAGAACACCTTTTATGAGCCATTCACCAAGCCATTGTGAATCCAGGTGTGTGCATAGTTCTATAAAAGGAAAAGTCATCTCTGCTGATGCTTTTCATTTTGTGATCCTTGTAAATGGCGTGAGCACAACTGCCTGCCCTCAGTGCCAAGACCTGGGAACTCATTGCATTAAGCATCTCCCATATCATCAGCATCAGACCAGAAGTGGCTTCAGGAAAGCATGCCAGTTGCTGACATCTTGGCAAATGAGTTTTTATATTCATTTTGTTTCAAAATAATTTTTAGGAAGCAGGACCAGCCAATGTGACTGCTCAGTCCTGTATAAAAAGTCCCTGCTCACTCATCCGGCTTGTCATTTTAAAGGGTTCCTGCAGAAACTGAAGTAACTCATGAAAATGGCAGAAGAGCTATCCAAAAGAAAAATTAAGAGGTTTTGATAGTTTCTATGATTTAAACTGGCTATGGGGAGGGTCTGGCAAACAGGAGTAGACACAAGCAGAGGAGCAACAGAAACCTCACCATTTGGCAACAGCGAGTTGCTGAATGAGAACATTATATATTGCATGACACCAGAGCCTCAGTTTCTTTGTAAGCAGCCTGGAGATATCCCATAGCATGGGCAAGATTTGCTGAGGCAAGTGGATCACTAAAAGGGAAGGGGGTGCAGAAAGGTGAGGGGAAGAACCTAGTTATCTGTACTGGAAAAGAGAAGACAGTGCAAGGAAGGACATAAATTTTTTGTTAATAGGATGGCTGTAATTCCAAACTTGTCTTCCCTTAGGCATGCCACTGGAAATGTTGTGCTTTCTCTCCTACCTCAGAGTGCAGATTCTGCTGATGCATACTGGTTGAAATTGCTGTTTCACTAGAAAACGCACATGTGGTCTTTTATCAGAGCTTGTGGTCTCGGTTTGAGTACTTACAGAAAAGGATTCTCTGGTCTGTGCCAAGTCACCCCCTGGCATGTTTGCTGTCTTGTGGGACAGTAATGTCTACTTTGTGGGAGACCAACCTTGTTCTCTGGAAGCTGTGAGACCACTTAGACAACTTTCCACTTTTTCACATCCCTCAATCACTGTGCCTCCACCCAGGTACATCCCAGAATCTGCTTGTCCAGCTGCCAAGATTCAATGCCTCTGCCAGCTCTCCCGGCAGAGGCTTGGATGCCACATGTGATAGTAAACTGTCCCTGGTGTCAATTCTGCTGCCTTTGGGGACTTTCAGCATCTCCTGCTGCAGCCAGTTGTGATATAGTGAAAAACATTTCACCCTCAGTGCAGGAGTGCCTGAAAGTCACCAGTGCTGCATGCATTCCCTAAGTGGCAGCACAGGTTGGGTGGAGGAATCTGTGTGCTCACATGAGGAAACATGGTTCATTTTGTGATAAGCACCAGCTACAGACTTTCCACTGTGATCTATTTCAGACTTGGACAAGTGAAAACAAAGCGTCCAGCATTTACCTGTTTACATTTTGGATTGTTTCACAACTCATAGAATACAAATGACCAGATACTGTGTTGCTGGTCAAAATTATTTTAAATATTTCATAGGCTATGGATGAATTCTGAAGCAACACTCTTTGTGTAAGGCACTTGTTGGCTGTTATTTATGGAGATTTGCAATTAGAAAATAATTTTTTCTTGTCTTACTAGAAAATTTATTCTTCGTAGTGACTTAAGGTTGCTCACTCCAGTATTTTTGTTTTTATTTAATGATAAAAGGGACATGATTTTGTCATAAACCAGGTACCTTTTACCTTCCTTACTTCATCATTACATATGCAGTCACTCTCTTAAGACAGGCCAAGCATAGAGAGAAGGGCTCTGAGAGAATGGACAGGATTTTTTTTTTCTGGTGAGGCACTGGCAGAGGTTGTGCATAGAAGTTGTGCATGCCCTATCCCTGGAAATGCTCAAGGCCAGGTTAGATGACATTTTGAGCAACTTGGTTTAGTGGAAGGTGCCCATGACAGGGTGGTGCCCGTGGCAGGAAACTAGATGATCTTTAAGGTGCCTTACAACACAAACCATTCTATGATCCTACAGTTCTACTTTTTTTCTATCCCACCTGAACTGCGAAGAGATGACAGCCCTCAATTTGCTTTCCACTTGTCCTCTCTCTCTGGTCTCAGCAAGTTTCTTCTTAGTTTGTGGTTTGACAAGTCCTTCTTCCACCACTTTTCAGGATGACTGTGGAGTCCCTGCAAAACACACTGTGTCCCTGACTAATCCTATGCTATCCTTTGCCCCCATTTTGGACCAATGTTTTTCAGCTGTATGCAACATCATGGAGAATATAAACTTTCAGAAGATAAAGATTAATGTCTCTTTAATTATGTCAAACAGCATGCAGACAGTGCTAAGCCCTCTGTTGGCTCTTCTGTTCTCAGTCACAGTTCCTTCCTCCTGCCTGGCCTTTCTCAGCTTGTCCTGTCAGGTCCCCAGAGGCAACTTCAGTCTCACAGTGACTCAAAGCTTTCATGGTCCCATTCCTCCCATCCAAACACATCCCAGTCTCCACTGCCTGCACAAGGACACCAGTGTCAGAGCAGCTTTCTGGGGAGCCATGCCCATGTGTTCACAAATATAATTGAAGCCAAGAGAAGAAGCATCTCTAAAACAGCACTGTAGAGTCTAAAAGTAGGTCAGGCAGTGCCTGGACACGGGGACTACTGGGCAGCAGAGTTCAGGTCTGTGCCCAGAGCTGTCACAGCCAGTAAGCCAGTGAAGGGTTGTTGCTGGAAGTGTATTTGGACCAGTAGAGGAAATGCAGCATCCACGTGGGCATTGGGCCATCTAATCAGCTAGTTTAAATTGGCTGATCTGAACTCCAGGTTACACCTGGGCACATGTGAGTAGCACTGCAAAGCATAAACCAGTGCTAGGTGTGTTTCCCCAAAGGGTATGATCCTGGTGCTGTGGAAGTCAAATGGAGTATTGTCATCAACTCCAGCTGGACCAAAGTTCTACCCTTTGTCACTACAATTATTTCAGGTCTACTTCATACTGATTTTAGCAATAAAAATCCGCTTAGGAATGAGCCTTGTTTACAAAATCACCTCCTGCTCTGACTGAAATGTTTGTATCTCAGTTGCTAGCCACAATAATGAGTGGACAATTTCTTCCAATTGGCACATTTCATTCAAGACACATTATTGTAACCACAGCTGCCTAATATGAATAAAATCAGGTTCACCAAAGTGCTGCTTGCTGACACATGAACAGAAAAGCCTCAAAGTCCATTGTTGTTTTCTTGCCTTTTGACTGGAACTGATGTTTCCTAGGCATGTGGGGAAAGAAAATGTTTAAATATACAGGGGTAAGCAATGTTATGGGTCTCTTATGTGAGTTTCTACTTATGTTTCCAGTCCAGCTTAAGAAGCACTTTCAGCAACTATCACAGACTAGTGTGAGATGTCTCACAGCCCTTACAGACTGCTCCTAGTTCAGAGGAATGCCAGACCCCCAGCAGAAGAGGAGAGCCAGCTTCACTGTGAAAGAAAAGAAACAAAATCACTTGACTCCATTTCATCTTCCCAAAGGGTCGAAAAAGGTGAAAGGGGAGGGGGGAAGAACTCCAACTGCAGTGGTTTAAAGCTGTTTTAATAATGTCTCACAGCCATGCGGTATACATGAAAGACAATGGGCGGGTACAATTAATAATGATTGGTTTGCCATTACAGTGATAAATAACTTTAAATAGCTCTTTATATATTTTGTTTAGTGCCTTCCTTCCTTTCCCTTTTTTTTTTTTTTTGGGTGGCAGATGGTGTAAAATCCCTGGGCCCTTTGGACCTTGACCTCCTGCAGATGTTGGGATGGGACAAAATGGTCCTCAGGATGGTAGAAAGGGAAAGAAAATGAAAACCCTTCTAATGTACCGTATCAGGGCTATCAGTGGGGTGGACCACTAACTGCTTTTTTATTACTGTCACTTACCAGCCCTGATTCTTCTATACTTAAAGAATTATGTCAGTAATTGTGAGGCAGCTGAAAAGGAGAGTGGATGCATGTGGTGGTGAAGTATTATTGGAAATCAGACCAATAGAAGATGAATGAAAGATTATGAGAGGGGCAAACTACCACAGTTAGCAATGATGCAACAAACTAGACATTGATATATTGTCCTCTTGGAGATATTCTGACAGCCTATTATGGTTCCCTTAATGAGGTTGTCATGCATTTCTCTTTGTGTAGCTATTAAAATCTTGTCTACATCTGCTGAGGATTGCTCCAGAAAGGTAGAGGAGGGGACCCTTGATATTTTGTATTCATTTTTGTAGTCATACCTGACCTAATAGCAGAGAGGCATATTTAAGTTTTCCAAAGATGCAAAAGTTCAGTGGATTTCCAAAGGAAAATAACCTCCACAGTGAAAGAAACATTTCCATGATTGTATCTTCACAGTGAGCTGAAAGCATGATGGATGTTAATATGACTAATGGGAACTTTCTAAAACGATTCCCAGATCCACGCAGATGGTGAGATAATGTGGTATGTGAGTCTCATTAAGTATAAAAATCCTGCACATCACCTCTGAATTACAATGTTATGAAGCTGCACTGCTATGTATACTAGCAAGGGTAATCTGAATCTTTCCAAAGTAAGGAATGAAAATACTCCCTTAATGATTTTCTTCAAAATAATCAATGCTTCCCATTAGTAATATGCATGAAAAGAAATAAGTAGTTATGTAGGTAGGTGAGTAGATATGGTTGATGTGTGAGCACCATGTGAATAGTAGGAAGTGAAACGTCCACTGCTTGAGCGGGTGTCTTCAACAAGGAAAATAAATAAAATTTGTAACATGAACTTTCCCCCTCTAAGACACTGTTTTGCCTTTGAGTCTAACTTTGGCTCTAACTTCTGGCTGTTCCAGAAGACTGTGATGTACATGAGAGGCCTCCAAAGAGAGTTTTAACTCAGATCTCTTTAATGCATTTTGCTAATTCAGTTCTCTGATACAAGGACAGTCTCTAGGAGTGAATAGGAGAAGGGTATCCATGGCTGATATATGCAGTTGAGGAATCTCCAGGGGCTGGGGAACTCACCTGCATGTGAATAAGGCTGGTTTGGGGCCACCAACTTCCAGCTGCAGGGCATAAAGCAGCCATTCCTTCATGCATGCTCTGAGCTGTGATACTTAACATTTAAGGCCTTTCAGAATAATTTGGAATGAAAACTCTTTGTCCCGTAAACATTTTTTACAAAAATATTATATACTAGGAAATTTAATACATCAAATCAGATGCAGCAAGTTAATTTCCTGCAATTAGAAATGATACAGTTGGATAATTGCTCCACAGGGCCAACTGATTTATTCTAAAGCCTCTTGGAAAATGTTCTAATACATCTAGTTTGTACATCTTTATTGTAGTTTAATAAACAGAAAGCACACTGCATGTGCTGTAATGGCATATCAGAAAGCCAGGATATAAAATCATTTGGGATTTGATGTCTAAGTTATCATTAAACTAGGATTTGCAATGAATATGTCAAATGTCTTAACACTGCTCCACATGCGGTACAGAAAACAGGCTCCCCCGCTCTAATGAGGCAGAGTGAAATGGGTGAATACATTTTGATACACAATGCATCAGTGCCTGGTTTGTTTTAGTGAAACAGTAACCTCTGTCCCTTTTTCTGGGTAAATGCAGTACAATAGACTAACGCCACATGAATCTATTATGTCTTATAGGGCTTTTAGCGGGAGTATGACTGTTTAACCAGGCAGTGACACAAGAAGAATTACTATCTGACACTCCAGCTGAAAGTAGAGATTTTATTGATTCACCGCACTGGCCTGCCATTTTAGCTTTGATTGAGGGTCTTTCATGAATCCAAAAAGGTAACACTCCCTCGTTGAAAACAACAGCAGGCAGTCCAGCCTGGACTCAAACCATCTGCCAGCTTAAAAGAAAGTTGAAGGTGTTTCCCAAAGCATCTACCAGCCTAGATCTATCCAGTAGATCTATCACTCCAACTAGTGCATATCCAGGCTGACATACAAGAAATGCTTGTGAAGTCTTTGGCTGGAGGTTTCATGTAGATCTAATTATCAAAAGTGATATAATCTGGAAACTAATTACACCCAGCAGCACAGTAGCTACAACTTCCCTCATTCAATCTCTCACATCTGAAAGAAGTTATATCTTCACATCCCAGAAATTAAGGGATAGTCTTTCCTTTTCTTTTTTTTTTCAAAACCTCTTTTGAAGAATTTTGTCTTTGTTAGTTGTACGTCACCTGTTTCAATTAAATATTTTCCTAAAAGCAGAATGTTCTATTTTAAACAAAAGAGATTTGCATTCTCAAGCAAGTCTGAGTCCAGAGAGGCATGAGAACAGTGTGCATATTTACACATCAGTAGATATTCATGTAGTCCTGGTTCCATGTGCTGCCATTCCAGATAAACTTGAACTCACACTGCAGACACAATTCGATACTTGTAGCTTTCCCTTCTCAGACCTTACCCTCCTTTAGTTTTTAAAGATCACACCAAAGAACATTGTAAAATACAATTTAAAAAAAAAATCCTAGAAAATAGTCATGAAATGTAAAGTCAATGTAAAGAAATATAAAGTCAAGTACAGTAACATATTTTATTTTAGAGTCCCACAGTCACCTGACATAAGCCTGAAATATATTCCATGTAAAACCTATCAAAAATAAGTGTGTCCAGCAACACTTACTCAGAAACTTTTCTTTTAAAGGACACTGAGGAATTTCAACTCCTGAACATGAACCATTTGGCTGTTTGTTATATTATGAGACAAATATATGTAGTTCACTCTGTTTTCAGAAAAATGGGAATTTAAAATATCAGAGACCATGGAGAAAGTCTGGAAAATATACATGCTGGAGAAAAAAGCATGGAGAAACCCTGTGTGATTCCCTGGGAAAACCAGGACCTGGCACAAACCCAGAGCTAGTGAGTGGCCTCACTTCCAGCCTAATTTGTGTAAAGCACCCTTCCCCAAGGTGCAGAATTTCTGGACAGTTTGTTAACTCAGGTGAGTTTCATCACTCTAGCAAACTAGTGCACTGGGTGACATGGTATGTATCTCTTGGGGCACTTTGACCTCAGGTATTGGATGTAGCACTAAGTTTATTTGTGGACAGAATGAAGATTTGGTAACACCCTTGTCCAGCCCTGAGCCAAAAGTAATAAAATCTGGAACTCTACCGTAGAGTTTATGCAGTCAAAGCAGCATGCTAGCATGGTCACAAGGCTTGCTTTCAGATCTCAGGGGAGGTAGAATGAGACCATATCTACTCAAAATGCAGGCAGAGAAAGCTCACCTCATTGCAAAGCGCTGCCAAAGTGTGAGCTCACATCTGCAGAGTACAAGCAAGTCTAGAGACTTTGCAGGAGCCACCCTGGTTCCAGCAGACTGCACAGAAAAATAAACCAGGGCCAGGGTGAGGGCTTGAGCCCTGATCCACAGTTGTCTATACTAGTTAATTTTTAGCCCACTCCCTGATAAGGTTTTGGCCCATAACAATTTGCTGTCTCCTACACAATGCCTAGGCACCCTTAACAGACTAGCACAGACCTTAGATTTTCTTTTCCTTTTTTTATGCAGTTTGCATGAGGCTGCCTTCTTTTGGAGAGAAGAGGTCCATGGACACAAGCCAGGTTGTGTCATGTCTTCTCAGAGCCAGCACCCAGGCCTTGGGTTCTGTCTTATTTAATGGCAGAGCTGGGATGACCCATTTTGTATGGAGCTTAGCTCCATGCAGAGCCAAACACATGTTCCTGCCATTCCTGGGGCATGAACACACAGTGCCCATAGGCCTGTGCTGCCTGCAGTGTACAGCCACTCACCTTGATGGTAGAAAAAAGGCTAAAATGCTTCCCTAGCCTGGCTGGCCCAGGAAATAATATAGTTTTGCCCTTCCAGTGCTGTGTCTGAAAGAATAAGCCACTCCAAGCCAAACCAGTTCTGCTCAGAGTCAGCTATGGTGGATCTGCACCCTCACGCAATCAGTCCACAGCCTGGATGGAGATGTGCATAGCTGAGGACCAAGTGTACAGCCATGCAGCAATTAGCCTCAAGAGTTTACAACAAATGCAAGACAATTTAAAATGACAGAAAAATTTTCCAAGAGATACAATAGTTGTACAAAATTTGAGGGCTCCAGAAAGATCTCAGGAATCAGAAATAGCAGAAAATTATGCAACACTTTCACCCTGCTTTCTTCTCAGCCAAGTTTCAGACCAGGGTAATTACAGAAGGATTATTTCTGAGGCACAGAAAAAATAGAAAATTCAGGCTTGAAATAAGATCAGCTCTTTGGGTTCAGTCCTGCAAATCTGCACTCAGACAAAAATTAAGTAATATTTTGATAAGTTAAATAGCAAACCCATGGACAATTGTGCCTGGCTGGAGGCACCAGTGGAGCCAGTCTCTCCAGGCCATTTGTTCACACAGGCTCAATGTTTTGGGGTTCTGGGAATAGCCCACTGTGGGTGTGTTACCAGACTGCCAGGGATCCATGTCATTCCCTTGAATTCTACTTGCTGAAAATCACAAGCTACTGTCAGCTACACAGAGTATGTAATCTGAGAAATGCCACAAATAGCAAACTGTCAGCTCAGGAAAGATTAAGCCAAATGCTCTTCTGTGCCTTGCTGCAAAAATGGAAGCAGCAACATGACTGGAGATTTCAGCTTCACAGACAGGATGGAGAAGGCTCCCCAGTATATATTCCTAAGTGACTGGGCTCCTCTGAGTATATAAGTGCTGATAAATGGGAAGCAGTAACTTTATGCTCATGTGAGTGACATGTTGTGTTGTATTTCAGTTGTGGTGCATTATGGAGTGGAAACTTCTTTGAGATGTCCCTCATATCCCTTTTCTGTTTCTCAGGTTCTTATGGAGACACGGTCCCTCTGTTAATTCCATATGGCCTGTTTTCAAGCTGTTTTGAACATCAAAGAAGAACAACAGATTTAAAGTTCCTGTAAATGTCATGGAAATAGGTAGCCTAGTACAGACATTAATGACTCCACATAAAGAAAGTCTGCTTTTGTGAGGCCAGCTCTTATTACACTCCAGATATATGGTTGGATATATGGATATATGGGGGTTTATGTTTGTTCAAATCACAATTCACAGTAAAGTCTGCACTACGACAGAAAGAAAACCTCTCGAGAACCCTTGAGAAACCCTATCACAGTAAAGACAGGTGGGTCGTCTTCTGTCATGCCACAGTTCCCATTAAAAAGTCAACAAAGCAGAAAACACTATGAAACAACCAACCACAAACTGGGGCTGTGCCATGTCCAGGGTTCACACATCTCTCATTTCTTTGGTAATGTTGGTAAGCAGGCAGAGAAATAGACTGGAGCAGTTCCTGCAGCATGACAGATATTCCAGGTGACATTCTCCACTGGAGATTGTCAGGTAGAGTGTGATACACTTTTCAGTCTTAGGCAGTCACACTCCATCCATGCAATTACACTGTCACAACCTTGCACAATTGCTGTACAGGAGCACTAACGGGCCTTCACAGGCTCAGTCCTGCAAAGCCCTGTGAAGTTTCCAAGTCTGACCTCTCTCATTATCTGCTAAGGAGAGCTTCAACAAATGGCACACGACAATAAGAAGTCCTTGCAAAAAAGGACTCTGAGTTGGTCATTGCGATCAAGCTAATGAAGCTCTAAAGAAATCACACATATAACCCAGTATCCCAGATTGTACAAAAGAAATACACTTTATCAGGGTCCATTGTAGAGAATTTTTTTGCACTGTCACCTGATTTCAACATTCAGTCATTCTGCAAGAGCAAATGCTCACATTGCCACAACTCAGTAATGGACCTAGGGGGAGGCTGCTATCGCCAGCTGGATGAGAGATTCACAGCTAACCAGACTATGCTAAAATATACTGAGAGAAGCTCAACACCAGCCACTCTTCCTGTCATCCCTTCACCTCCGTATTTGTTTCTTATTCTCATGCCTTATATTTCAGACCATGCCCTTCAGGGACAAGAACTGCCATTTTGTCCATATTTCTCCTGTGCCTGTGGTAATGCAGGTCCCACCCCAGCAGAGCATCTATGCACTGTCTCAGTGTAAATGTTGGTGTGAGACAACAAAACCATCTTGTTATTTCACTGTTTTCAAACATCCAGCTCATAAGTATTCCGGTACCACAACAATACCTAAAAGGGATCCTGTTATTACAGCTAAATTTGTTCACATTCATTTCACTTACAAAAGGTACTAAGACTGTCTTATTTCAGCAATAGCCTCACTTTCACTAACCATCATCTCGTTCAGGCTGTGTTTAATACACACGATTATTCAGTTTTGCCCTAATAATAACTAATGTGCCATTGTAGGTGAGAAGTGAAGGGTTTCATCACAGCCCCTCCATTCCTAATGGGTTCTCTGTTTGTTTACATTATACTGTGATAGCTATTGATCTTCACATGATTATGGAATCCAGACAGCATTAGAAAATTCATTAATGATGACTATAGAAGCTTTAACCCCGTTTAAAATGTTCTTCACTTTCAGGCTATTCTGCATGAATGACAACATCTATTATGGACAAAGGCACTGTAACCACCCCTAATTTGCAAAGCATATTATCTGTGATCAATATCGAATGATAAAGCACAGCTCACTGAAAGGGCCAATTTTGGAATTCAAGTGACATATGGTTTAAATCCCACAGTAACCACCCCGCACTAACTAAACAATGAGGACATACAATACTCAGGATTTCTAACGCAGTGCTCCACAATTAACACAGCTCTTCCCTTGGGAGTAATGCCACTATTTACATTTTTGGTTTTCAAGGACAGAGAAAGGGTCTGCTGTTTCCTTCATCACATGTGATGAGGTGTAATGCATAATGAACAAAATGCCATAATTGCTCAATAAAGGAACTTTATTAAGCATATGGAGTAACCTTATAAAAAAAAAAGAAAAAATACTTGAATGAATATTTTGTTCTAACAAGAAACTGTTTTCAGGTTTTTTTCTGAAAAATTAACATTATGAACAAAATTACCCCATATACAATTGTTTCACAGGGCTCCTTCCTATAGTACTTTTCTTGTATGTCTTAATAATACTTTCCAAGAAGTCTGTTTGTTTTAGCTTTAGCCTACTTTGAAAGACAGATAATGAGGAAGACTAAAAAGTGCCTAGCTTACTGCTTCATTTAGATTCCACGATTGTTGTTCCAGCTCTTTCAAGTTATGTATTAATGACAAAGGGTTATGAAAGGATTTTATTAAACATTAAGTGCCTTGGCAATGTAACTAAAGGCATAAACCACAGCAACCTACATGACAATTACATATTTCAGCTCTAAAAAGAAAGGAAGCATTTAATTATTATGGCTTTATATAATTCTGATACCTATAAAAATTCTGGATGAAACTCAGCCCAAGTGTAACTCACTGGGCATATAACAAGGATGAATTTAGTGTTGTGCATAGCTTTTGTGTTGGGAATAGCTTTGCCTGTAAGAAACCAATACATTTTTCAGCAAGCCACATAATAGGGACTGACCTGAGTCACATAATTCATATTTTCATTCCCATGCAAACTTCCACTGAAGGAACTGGATGCATAGCTCTGCTCTGGGGGAATGTTTGCTGGCAGTACAGCATCATATCTCCTAGTAAACCTTCTCCCTACAAAGCTACTGGGTTTGTATATCTAGTGTCCCAAACTGTAAGGATAATTCTTCAATATGTTTGCACAGCAATGAGCACCATATAGTCTCTAGGAGTGGATTTTGTTTACCCCGCCACGAGGTATCTATGACATAGGTATGACCTAAGTGCATGTGCCATGGCTGTATATTGTGGTTTCCCACGTGATCTGGTATTGTCTCCTGTCACGATCTATTCAGTGGAGCGTGGAGACCTAGTCTGCCCACATTTGGAACAACAAGAGTTCAGACAGTCAGCACAAACATGGTGTGGTGCTGAAGGTGGGTCAGCTGAACCCCACCCAACTGAGAGGTATAGGTGTTAAGTACATTATATATGTACTATTATGGTAGCTTTTTCTATATCAAGACCCATTCATAAGACAGATGGTGCAGGGGGAGTTGACCATTACCCAGAAATCAGGACAGAGAAGGGACTGCCCCACACCCAGTCTTCAGCCCACTTCAGCAGGCAGAACACGGCCCTGCTCTGTAACCAGAATCAGTAGCCGGGAAGAGCTGTCAGGTTCCACCATTTAGATATAATCACTGTACGTCAAGAGATGTGTGTTTAAGCTCCTCACCTATTAACTTATACAGCACATGCAAAAAGTGCCACTCACTCCAAGTGACAGCCTGGGCCTCAGTTTGCCCACATGAAACTGGGGATGTAAGGTAAGAACGACTGGGAGTTTTGGAAGTTGAAGCCATAGGTACTGAGAGTTGCACTGACAGATATCCATATCTATGTGTTTCTACAACTATAGGTATGTGTATCAATTGCAATATGCATACATGCAATTTCTGAATTAAGAACTAATTCCCACATTATGCACAAACACAGGCATGTGAACTAAGAGCACACTTTCTCCTACATCACTTTAGCAAGTGATTTTAGCAAAGACATAATTTTACCCCTTATATACAACTAAAGCAGTTCAAATTCAAAATTATGAAGTATGAAGAAAAATTTGTTGGAATACAGCCTGTGAGCAATCCAAGAGCTGAAATATATTAGCTTATATATAAGCTTGTAGTTCACAGAAATTTTATAAAGTCTCCAGTCTGCTTAAGGACCACAGATTTACAGAAGAAAGCACAAATTCCACTCAATCAAAAGGAGAGCAAAGAAAAACCTAGGGGAAGAAGAAAATACCATAAAAAAGAGTGGTCAAAAGTGATCAAAGCTGAACTGATCTGAACTGAAAAAATCTTGCAAAAAAAACCAAAACTCAGTTCTTACAAAAGATGTCTAGAAGCTCTAGAAATAGGAAGCTGTTTCCTAGACAAATTTTAGTCCAACCCAAGTGACATTGCTGTGTAAAGCAATCTAAGCAACTTCATGAGTTCAGGAGGATAGCAGAAAAAAAGTACTTAGCAATTTCAGTATTAATGTAGCATCAACCACACCAGCAATCATAACCTTCAACTACCTTGATATGCAAGGTAAGCCACTAAGAAGAGAAATTCATACAGAGTGCAGATAATGAGGTTAATTTTTCTGTGAGCTATCAAGGAAATTATTATAGTACGTTATCAGTACTTTGCTAAAATTTTTCTCACTATGGAAATCAATCTTCCCTTCTTGGCTAGAGCATAAAGGCTGAGATTTATAAAGCCTTTTAAGGTGCCTCTAAAATTAATGGGAATTGGATGTCCTCATTACCTACATGCTTTGAAAAACTCAGCCAAAATGCATAAAATGCATAGACAGTGGCTATCATTAAAACCTCTCCAGTTCTGCCTTTGAAAGTGGATAAGGATATCATCATGTTCAAATGATTCCCTGTAAAGAATTTAGTGCCAAGAATATTTAGCGAACACTCCACTGCTCACTGTAAATCACTTTTAAAGGCATGTGCAAAGACTTTATTTGGGCCTACACAAACAACTGCATGAAGCAATACCATGAAGTGAACTTCTGGGGACTAGTTGCCAGCACCTCAGTGCTGAAGAAATGGACTTTATTGTATATCCTAAGTAGGCATTTTGTTGCTCTAATTGGGAAAGGTCTGGTGGCATCAGGATATATCTTTAGAACTAATTGCCTGCTGGTATGCAGACTGCAGTCCAGAGGTGTGAGTGCAATGGAGCTGTTCCAACTGGTTCTGTCAAGCCTGTTGTTGAAACCATGCCTAGTTCCCCACCACCTGAAAACCTCAATAAACCATCTCCATTTTGCCATTGCCCCCCTCCTGGGCAAAAGCCATATTGTTCTAGATCAGCTCTCCTTCTTAGCCCCATCTTTATTTTTTTTCCCCTATATTCTGGGTAAAAGGTAAAAGGAGCATCCTTGCCAGCTGCCTCCTTTCCCAATCTCGACCATGCCTCCTTTCTCACCCTAGCTGGCTGATAAATAAAAACGGAAGTAAATCCCATGTCTGTAGTGTTACAGTGAGGGTCATGCAAACCCTGGGCAAAGTTTTTGCTGCTGTTGCTACCCTGATAGCAGTACCCCGATGAGCTAGCTTACATCTAGCTCTGGCATGGATATCATAAACATAAGCAGTGCAATCACATTCTGCAGTGAAGTGCAGATGAGAAAAAACAAAGGAGAAAAGCTTCAGCCTTATATAATTTCCATGATTAAAATCAACAGCAATGTTTGACTAATTGGCCCACAAAGGCCTTTGCATTGGCATAATTTAAATAAGCTTAAAAACAGAACAAGGTTAAAAACCCAGCACAATTCACCTACCAACAGGGCTGCTTAGTCTTTTTGCCGAGTTTGAGTTACACAAGGCTTGTTTGCCTCTGCAAGAGCCCCACATAGCCTCCCTAGCTTTCTGGTGAAGTACTGTCAGTATCACCAGTCATTACATCTCACATGAACAGGGACATCATATTATTAAGGGACTGCAAGAAGAGGGCAAAAACATGTTTTCCCTCTCCTGCTCCATGCTAGTACCTTATCTTGATGTATTTCTTGCACAGATTTACATGGAGGCAAGAAAACCAGCAGTTTCTCTGGTACAATCAGTAAGAGCAATGTGTGTGATGTGACCGCATGTGTCATGAACAAGTGGTTGCATCCCCATGAACTCATGCACATAGCAGATGAAGCTTGTCTCTGTCTGCTTTCAAGTTGATTTCAAAGTATTCAAAAGAAGTCATGAGAAGGCTGAGATAGAAGAGGACCAGGTTGTGTTCCAAACATTTCCTTCAAAACCATGGGTGAGATCTCTATTGAGAAGGTCCTGAGCCATCTGATAGGCTCCAGCCTCCCCAGAAGCACCCAATGAGACCTTGTCTGCATCTGCCCAGCTCCATCTGACTGAAATAACAATCCAGAACACCAAGCATTAGGCGAACTTCACATTTGGGGCGGCAGGCCAGAGGGTGACAGAAACCACTCTGGCAACTGCTAATTGGCCTTAGTAAGGAGTAAGTCAAAGAGACGGGCTAGGGGCAGTGTAATTAGCAAAGTCATTGGCAGCTTATGCCAACAGTCTAATTTACAAAGCAATAAATAGTTAAAAACAGCAGTCTCCTGGGGGCAGGACAATTTACGAGCATGGCTGACATGGTGAGGCAGCTACTGCCCAAGGTATAACCACCCTGTTTAGGGCTGAGCTGGCACCAAGGACCTGACATGTCCCTCTTCCAGAGCAAGCATCTACCCCCCAGGGTCCAGGGTGCTGGTCTAGACTGGAGTGAGGCTGGGGCTCTGATTCATGTGTGTCGTGCATCTGTACCTGATAGAATGGAATTCTGGGATAAAAAAGTCACTATCCACTCACTAAACTCACCATGCTAAGTAAAAAATATTCAGATAGTACATCACTGAGTAGTGTGGGTCTGTTCCCACGGCTACCCCACCCTGTGCCCCCACAACTGAGGATTCAGCTGTGACATAAGGTGAGGAACTGCACAAGAGAAGAGGAACTTCCAGGCTGTGCTTTGCCCAGGCTGTGCTTTGCCCAGGCTCATTACACCATGCATCCAACAAGATGAAAACCAGTGGGCATGGGCCCATCCATCAGCTTGCAGAGCTGGGGCCTGCAGGGAGGGGGAAGCAGCAGGGACGGAATAAAGAAAAGTGGGGAATGGGCTCTGCTCCCAAATACCTTGCTCAGCACATCAAGGTTTGATGTAATTTTCTGCCCATAGATTAACAGTGAATTACTGTCCCCTGTAGCAAAGATAAAGCAGGGAGGTGTGCAAAGGGGCATGGTGTCTCCCAGAGCAGTTTCTGAGATGAGGCAGCTACATGTCTTCTGCATTGCTCAGAGCAAAGCCTTGAGATGCACAGTAGCCCAAAGTAATGAGCCTGGCTCTGGCAATAAAGTGATTGTGGCAGTAAAGTGAAACAGCCATTATGTACTTGGCAGCAGCTCTAGCCTTGAGATAACCTGCTTTTTAATTGAGCTGAGGAATGTTTTCATTCTTTCTCAAGTTGCATATTATTTATGGGTACAATGTGTAATAATAAAAATTACATATATCAGAAAAAACAATGAGCAAAGAGTCAGTTGGAAGAACACTACACGGTGGGCATATATTTTCTAGAGAGGTAGTCATCTATTTTAAGTACCATTGTGCTCTATTTCACTGTGGTAAACCCACACAGAAAGCAGCAGAACACTAGCAATGCTTTTGAATGTACAAAGAAACCCTGTTTAAAAGTATGACTGCTAGGCATGTGCTGTGAACTACCTCACCTCTGAGTTCCATGCACTCACCTCGTCAGAGACCTCTCCCAATATGTACTCCAGCAAAGATGCTGGTGGAGCAAATGGCCACAAAAACTACACTCCATGCCACTGTTATGAAGTGTTCATCCTCAGCAGAGCATATTCCCTCTCCTCTATAAAAGGAGCAGCAAAAATTGCTCCAAATTTCCTTCCATGCTTGAGTGTGCTGAGCACAGGCACTATTGACAATTGGGGGAAGGGAAGGAATGTGCTGCCTTTATCCATTTTTAATTGCTGGAGACTGTAAAGTTGTTCTTCAGGAAATAAATACTTTACTACTTTCCTCTCCCCCTCTCAGCACGCCAGCACATTTGGTTTATCGATGGGCATTTAATAATAACTTTCAATACCCGAATTTTCTCAATTGCTTCTTCAGATTTTTGCTCCAAACCACTGTGGTTGGATTACTCATGGGAAAAGCTGAGCAAATGGATTTTATGTAGTGTGTGTCTGCAGAAAGAGAGAGAGCCCAGAACCACTTATGTGATAAATCAAATATTTTTTTAAGTATTTTTCTTTGTGCAATAACCTTTTATCTACAACCCTGCTGTCACAAATACGCTCTTTAACACTTTGTGCCCTGTCATCCTCTGTGAACAGTGAAAGCAGGACTTTGCTGCAAATATTATCTTAAAAAATGTTAGTAGTCAACAGGTCTTGCATTTAAAATGGGAACAGGGCTACCTGCAAGTTATTCAGCCTACACCTACTTGTCTTTGGGCCTAGAAACCAAAAATAGAGGAAAAAAGTGAAGGTTGAAAAAGAGAAAGAAACGGAAAGAATGCTGTACCTGTAATGCAAATTTCATGTTTAAACAGGAGGGCTGAAGAATTCTGGCCAGGAAAAGCATGTTTTTCTGTAAGTGGTTTTGAATAGCACTGAAGATGAATATAATAAGGCTGACAAATACACCTTGGAGGGTAACTGCAAGAATAAAATCGATTTATTTAATAATTTAGAAATTGCTTCCAGCCATATGTCCCATTAAAATCTGAAGGCCATTGTATTCTGTATTTCTTTGCTCTTTTTTTTTCCATTTTAGTTATGCTCCACCAGCTTTAATAAATAAGTAATACATGGGGGGGAACACACTTATCTCGAGTGCTTTGCCACAACCCTGTAGGGCTCTTAGATTACTCCTAACTCTAAATAGATCAAGTCAGGAGCAATCATCTCCCTGGAGAAGAATGATGTTTCAGGGTTAATACTTAAATTATAAGCAAGGAAGTCCAAAAATTAAAATTGTATTAATGACTGTCAACGACCAAAGCAAGGAAGCAACGTATTAAAAGCATATTCTACTTCCCAAAACCAAAAGAAAAATCACCTGGATATGTAAACAGCAGCCAGTAGCTATATGTCCTTTTGTAGCACAGATTAAGGGAAAATGAGGCATAAAGCAATAATTAATCCAGGGACAACATTCATTTATTCTATCACCTGTTTTTGAAGTTTTCTCCTTATAAATGTTTCTACAGTTCATGTTTCCTGAGATTTTTATCCTGATGGTGTTTAGTTGTTACAGATTCTGTTTTTACACTGTACATTTTAGAAAGGAAAGATATTGGACAGTCCTGCTTGATAACCAATTAAACATTAAGCACTTACTACCTTACTCATGGAAAAGCAAATATAGTCCAGGCACAATTCTTCTGCAACTATTTTATGCAAAATTCATGGTGTGAATTCTATAAACAATTCATAAAGTCAAGTATGAGTTTGGTATAGGTGCATATCAGCAATGTAGGCCAACTTCATTTACACTGTGAAGTTAAACAAAAGCACAGAAAATGCCTTTCTGCCCACTTGAGTTTGACAACAAAGCCAGCTGCATGGTCAGAGGGACCTTTCTTGTCTGCTCTGGCAGTCTGATGCTTCCACTTTCAAGACCAATAGAAAAGTTGGACTCTGCTACAGCAGTAGCTATAACAATATTCATTCTTTCTTTTCAGTCAAGTACTTCCATTTTCCCCTAATATTTTTCTTTATAAGCATTCTAAAACTAAATAAAATGGAGGAAGGAAAGAGAAAAGATCACACACTAAAAGGCAGTATAAAAGAACCATCTGAATGCATGTCTCTATTGATGTCACTGGACTTCAGATAAATAAATGTGAAATTTCGTTATCATGCTCTTACTTCTCCCAACATATCAACAAAAAGTAGCTTTAGAAAGAACTTACATAATAGCCCACGTGGATTTCCTTCAGCAGCCATAGCAAGGCAGCACTCTCAGCCTCAAACTGCTGTTTGGTGAGCCACGAGCTAGACCATAGGAGCAGAGCCAGCAGCTCTGCCCCATGACACAACTGCATGATTCAGGTGGGATCCAGGACTGATTACACACTGTAGCCCCATCTTCTTCCCTTTAGCTTCTCATTTCCTTACCTTAGCGTTCACAGACCCTCTTCCCACAGCCTTGGTTGTGCATATCTTTGTCCCCACATGGTTTGGGAGGGAAGCAAGCCCGTCTAGCTGCATGCCAGCACGGCCTGGTGAATTAAGAAAGAAGTGGGCTCCAGAGCTCCCACTTCAAGATGCTTATGGCTTGTTTTGGCCACACATGGACAAAACCCTGCTGACCAGATGAAATGGTGTCTGACTTTCTCTGGCAATTGCCAGAGCATGGAAGAGATTTTCCCGCATCAGAAACTTGTGGGTGAGAAGAAGAACATGATAGAAGGAAAACAAACACAGCCTCTTTGCACCCTCATTGCATAAAAATGCAGACATGCATCCCTTAGGTATTGCATGTTTTAAGCCACTTTTCTCAAGGTGAGGAGCAGTTCTCATCATTCCTGCAGACCTAAGGAGAAGATAATGAAGGCTGTATATGACCTTGATGGTTTAGCGGGCAGGACAAGGACAAGGATCCAGAGTAATGCTAGTGTGGGTAGATGGGCAATGTGCCACTCACCCTCAAAGAAAGTCCTTTTAAACAGTCTCAGAGAGCTCTTTGAAAGAGTTTTATTCAGGTCTTACGGGGCTCTCTTCAGCCATCTCCAATAGGAGCCCCATAGCTCCTAGCAGGTCTTGTAGACAGCAACCATTTTAAGAATTTCTTCCATTAGTGGACCCCTGAGAACTGGTGCTTAGGGCAGGCCCTGCAGAGCAGCAAGCAGACACGGAAACCATCTACTGCTTGTTTCTGTGCTAAGGTCTCATCAGGGAATATAGAGAACTGATTGCTGGGGAGAATAACAAAAGCAGGAGATGGGTGGTTGGTGAGCTTCCCCCATCTCCTATTTTCCATCTCGGGTAGCTTGCTCCCTTCTCAGGCTGAGCCCAGATAAGCAGCACAGTAGCTGTGGCCAGCATGGCCAGCGAGCCATATTCCAACAGCCAGCTTTCCCTATAATCCTTATTATTCCTTAGAGCTGAAATGGGGGAGGGGAAGGAGGAGGATTTTGCTGCTTTTTGTGCTTGTTCAGGGCTGTGTGTTCTCTCGCCTGCACAGGGGCAGGCTCACTGCTCCTGTGTGTGACCTGCAAGAAACCCAGCAAAAGGGAGGAGGAGGAGGCTTCGCTGAAGCAAGCAAGGGATAAAAGTGACTTGGTTGCTACTGCTGCTGCTGCAGAGTTGCTAAGGGGAGGCACAAAGCCCCCTGGACATTACCAGTGGAAAGTCATTAGGAAGCTCACAGCCACATTTCCAGCACAGATTGCAAGTCCTCCTCTCCCAAGGCATACACAAGGGCATGGGGGCTCAGGAGGAGGAGGGAGGGGGGCTCAGGAAGGAAAGAGGGGGAACTAGTCCCTTTCCCAAAACGGTGGAGGTGGAGATCAGTGTGGGAAGACTATGGGTTTTTTGGGGTGTGTTTCTTTCTCCTTATAAAGTTTTCCCGTCCCATCAGGATATCCTTTTCTTTTTTTTTTTAAGTTTTATTCATGAGTTGTTAACCGTTTTGTTTAGCAAATCGGTTTATCCCAATGACCTTTCCCTGCTTTAATTTTCAAGGTGGCAGATGGCTCTAAAGAAATCCCCCTTAAATGCAGAACCAGACCCAGCCTGTTTTTTCACACACTGGACCTGCATCAACATGCCAAGCACAGCTCCAGAAAAAAGGGCAAAGTCCCCGAGAAAGGAGCAGGGAGAGAGAAGGAGGGGGAAGGGAAGAGAGGGAGACTAGACAGAATAGAGGTTGAGTATTTCTTGTATTGTTAATTATCTGGAATTTCTCCCTGGCTCCATTTGCAACCCCCTGCCACTACTATCTTCACACAGGCAGCAAGCTCCATGGAGGATGTCCTGTAGGACTGGTATCTCAGGGTGTCTGTTGCAAGAGGCTAACATCAGAGGGAGGAGAAACAGATGGGAGTGAGGGACTAGTGCAGGAATGAAGGGCAAGAATGGTATGCAGAAAGCAGAGGCAATGCTGAACCAAGCTCAGTGGCTACACTGGTCTGAAAATACAAAATGGGAACAAAGGGTCGGAAGGAAGTACAGGAAAAAAACAGCTTGAAGCCCTAGCACCTTGAACTGCTGGCTCAGCCTCCTGGTGACTCCTCATCTGGTGTCCATGTGAAAGGCAAAGTGACTTTCCAAAGGTACCCTACTCCAACCTTTGTAAAAGACCTTAGTCCCACTTACTCCTGCCCAACACATTTCCAAGTTTCAGACCCCTCAGTTGTTACGGATGCATAAGTGAAGCATGTTTGAGAGCCATCATTTATCTCTACCCAAGTTGGCAAATTTTTGAGAAAAAATCTACACAAATTGTCACATCTGCTATCTTTCTCAACTGGTAAGTAATACCACCTGGAGTTGCTAAATTCCAAGAAGTGATTCTGGTCATTTTAGTTCACCATTAGGTGGCTCTGGTTGAAAATGTAGTCACAATAGCAACTGTCAAAAAAACCAAAAAAAAGTAGGGATGAAATACATTCAGATTCTGCAATACCGGATTCTTCCCTGACCATAGCTTATGCTTAAAATGAGAGATCCCGAGCAGAGCTCGCAAATGGCAATGTGAGCTCCTGTCTCAAACCAATTCATTCCAGGCTCCAGAGAAGCTGTACAAATACAGTTCTGCTAACCATTTAATCCTTAGCTTCATTTTATGTATTTAAGTGAACCCCATAGCCTTTCCTGGCTGGCTTCAGTCATTTTAGGGAGAAAACTGGTGACAGGATGCAACCACATTGTGTGACATGTCATGGCCCATCACACCAAAAAGGAGAAGGGGGGAAGGTACAACTCTCTACCTCCTCCCTTCCTTTCACTCAACCCTATGGAATTCCATGTGGTGAACATATGTAAGTGCTGTCCTGACCCAAGTCCTCCCAGCAACTTCAGTCCATAGCCAAAGTATAGTCACCGGAGTATATCACAGGACACTACTTTATGTGTTGTGTTGCTAGGAATAGATTGCATAAGATACCAAGAGCAGCAGACAGAAGTCCTTTTTAGCTCAAGAAAGGGTATTTTGTGCATGGAAAGATGCAAATTGCTCTGTCTCAAGCTTCATCATGAACTCTCTTGGCTTCTTTTCATTCTGCATGGTTTGTTTTTCATGGGGCTTACTTATTCAAAGCTCTGTCCTGAGACCAAAGATACAGCTGAGGAAGACAAAAGGTCCCCAACTGCATCAAAGTCCAAAAGCAGCCCTAAGTCAGTACTGATGAATCTCACTGATGAATCTTCTAAGTACAACTGTCACACAGCTCAGTTCTAGCCCACACAAAACAAGGGAATTATTTCTGAATTGAGGGATGCAAGGTACTTCTCCAGCATAACAAAGCCAACTGTGTCCCAGTGGCTTGCTGCTTGGTGCCTAATAGACCTAAATGCAGTGGTCGTAGTAATGTCCCCTCAACAGTTCTCAGTTCTAACACCACTGAGGTATAGAGCCAGGCTGTTGACTTCACTGTTTTGTCTCATGTCTGCCTTCACATGAACTTTTTGTCTAGCTCAAAACACACCCCAGCCCTGCTACTATTTGTGAAAAGTGACCAATTTCCCTCAAATGACTTACCTGCAGGGTTCAGTTTGTTGGTGGGGGTTTTTTGGGGTTTTTTTTAGATTTTGCTTATTCCCCAAGTGGATTGTGATTTCACTCAAACTATTTTTGCCAAGTGTTTGATTTCTGTGTGATGTCAGTTAACTCTGATGGTCCATGATTATTTGTGTTCCCTCATGCAGTTCAGAATCTGGAGGTCTATAAAACCACTGTGGCTTCCCTTCACTCAAGGAGAGGTAGCAGCAAAACAGCATTTGGAGATTTTATAAAATATTAAACCTCCTGCTTTCTAGGCCACACAGTCCTTGCCTGAGGCAGCATTCATATAAAAAGTTAAGCTATTACAAGATTTATTGCCTAGATGCATAGGAGCACACAAAATTGAAGTCTATGTCTCAGCCAGTTGGAATGCAAACAGATATTCCTTCTAAGGTGCCCTAAACTGTGCTAGAGACAGGCAACAAGACAAATGTGGTTGGCCAAGTGCAGACCAGGCTGTGCTAAAATAAAGTCACCAGCCTGCAAGCACTTGTGCTTATAAAACAGTCTGATTAAGGAGGACACAGCCAGCCACAGTCCATGTACACAGTGCAGCTTCATCAGCTCAAGGGTTTGTCATTGCCAGCATGCCATCCATCACTAGGATGAGGAATCCTGACAAGGGTAGGCAAGCAGCTGTCTAAGGAGGAACCCTCAGAACGTGTATTTAGATTCATTCATAGATCCTTCAGTCACCATAAGTTTAACCATACTGTGCTCCAGATGGGCAAAAGATGTGTAGTGTTTGGGACGGCAAATCACTGCTATGCCCTCATATGCCAACTGTACTCAACACTGATACACGGATCAAGCTTCCCAGGGGTGCCTCAACAAGACATGCCTTTCTAAGACCTAATGCTTTACTTCTTCTCTGTGATACTCAGTGTCTGCAGACTGACAGATGATTTTTTTTTCATTATGTTCATGTGAGGAATATGGTTTTACGGGAGCTCAGAATCAAGAGGACCATTTTCAAGTGGTTCTGTGAAGACATATGGAAGCCAGGTCCTTCTATATCCCTAGTGAGATTTCTTCTATCTTAACTATTGCCCATTAGCTTTTCTCCTCAAAAGTGGTAATTCTCCAGTGCTTGACAAAGCTTTCAGCTCAACACTGCAGTGAAGCAGTAGCATGGTAAATCTGTTATGCCACCTGTCTCAAACTGAATATTGTAAGAAGATGAACTGTATTTTCTGAAGAACAGAAATAGTCTTCAATGGTCATAGCATACCCTTCTCACTGGAAAATCTTTGCCTCCAGCAAAGATATGGTACAAGTCTTGGAGCAAGTTTTATCCATGACAAGTGTCATGGTCCCTCGTACACAGAGTAAAAACATTCACTACCTGCAGTAGGAAGACTATTCGTATTTTTACATGTTCACACACAGACATACAAGAGTTGCAGTATTTTTTTAAGCCAAACATCTAGTAGAATTTCCAAGTTTTATTTAGCAATAAATCCCCACAGAACCCTTAGGCTGGAGGGAACTTCCCTCATCCAACCAATATTCCAGAGCCTAACACTGAAAATAATCACCAGCTTCAACCTTCACTGCAACTAGGCTGTTTCACCTGGCATTGAGATGAAGAGCCACTAACTCCATTTAAACTGAGACAATATGTTCTGACTCCACCACCTACAAATATCTATAGCTGTGCTTTCTGAAGAGAAAAATTAAGTCCTTTCTTCTTCTTTTCTCATCCTATTTGTAGAATGCTCTTTTCTCTTTTTACATTAACAAAATTGACCTTGAATGTTTCCAGGGATGGGACACCTACCACCTCTCTGGACAACCTGTGCCAGTGTTCCACCACCCTCACTGTAAAATTTCAGTCTTATATCTTGTCTAAATCAACCCTCTTATATTTTAAAGCCATTACCCCTTTTGCATTGTCCTGTTGCAACAAGCCCTGCTAAAAATCTTGTCGCTGTCATTCTTATAAGCCCCCTTTAGGTACTGAAAGGCCACAATAAGGTCTCCCCAGAGGCTTCTTTTCTCCAGGCTGAACTCCAGCTCTCCCAGCCTAGCTGCACAGTAGAGCTGTTCCATTCCTCTGATAATTTTTGTGAGTCTCCCTTGAACCCACTTCAATAGGTCCATATTTTTAATGTGCTGAGGACCTCCTAGCTGGAAACAGCATTCCAGGTGGAGTCTTACCAGAGAGGAGTAGAGGGATAAAAACACTTCCCTTGCCCTGCTGGCTACACTGCTTTTTGATGCAGCCCAAGATGCAGTTGGCTTTCTGTGCTGCAAGCACACATTGCCAGCTCATGTCCAGTTTTTCATCAATCAGTAACTCCATGTCCTTCTTGGCAGGGCTGCTTTCAATCCATTCATCCCCCAGCCTGTGCTGTTACCATGGGTTGCTGCAACACAACTGCAGCACCTTGCACTTTCCCTTGTTAAACCTCATGAGCTTCCCATGGCCCCACTTTTCCAGCCTGTCCAGATCCCTCTGGATGGCATCCCATCCCTCAGGTGTGTTAGCTGTACCACTCAGCTTGGTGTCATCTCCAAACTTGCTTAGAGTGCATGCAATCCCATGGTCTGTGCCATTGATGAAGATATTAAACAGTACCAGTCCCACTATGAACCCCTGAGAGACACCATTGCTCACCAATGTCCATCTGGACACAACTATCACGGTTGAGTAGGGCACGCTNACCTCTGTCTTCTGGATGAGAGCATCCAGCTAATTCCTCATCCACTGAACAGTGCACCCATCAAATTCATATGACTCCAATTTGGAGAAAAGAATGTTGTGAGTGACTGTGTCAAAGGCCTTACAGACGTCCAGATATAAAACATACATGTATATATTGTACCTGCTGAGGCTACAGAAGGGAATTTTTGCAGAGAACAAACAAAGTACATATAAAGGTTTAAAATAATCAGTTCCTGGAAAATGAAAAGTTAGGAATTAAGGTGTTCCTTATTTATTTTTAAGTATTTTTAAAGAAGTGTGCATAGCGCGCAATATAGAAGTGTGGTTCATTATGATCAATTAAAAAATAGGAGGAAAACCCCTGAAAATTAGGATTAATAACAAAACTCACATGTATCAAGGAAAAATTTTACTGCTGCCTTATCAGTGCAAATCTAAATTCACTGCTGCAGTCTTCTATGTCACATCAGTTGCCTTCTTGGGAAATATTTGTGTGACTAAGGGTTTGAAGGATCAGGCCCAATAAAAATAATAATAGGATCACTTAGATGGAGTTTTACATCTGTACAAACAATACCTAATGAATTCCTGATGGAGTTCTGCTGTTGACTAAGGAAATCATGCGAGAACCTCCACAATAAACGAAGCAGCAACACATTTCGGATCAAGGAAAATCATACAGAAAAGCAAACCAGTATACAAAGGTCTGCAGTCATTCTTGGCATATTTCCTCCCAAGTCATTTAGACACTCTTTAGGCACTGCCACTATTTACTTTACAGAACAATATCCTGGCCTTTGAATTGAAAGATGTTCAGTCTTTGATATCAGAGCTCTCATGTTTAACCAAGAGAACAGTCTTCAGGGGAAGGAGGGTGATATCTGCAAACTTCACCTCCATACAGTGCGGGCTCTTTACTGCAGGGGTGACCTTTTAATTTTGCTATTGTGCACAGCAAGGTCCAGATCCATGCAAAAGATTCCAAGGCACTCAGGAACACAAACAAATAGAAACAGTCCAAATATAACTAAGGTATGACCACACGGATACTGGCACCGAATGCTATAACTGCGTGCTCTTCTTTAAGTGAATCTCTTTGGAAAGTGCCTGCTTTTCTAGATGGTTTTTAGGAATGACAGGATTAATTGCAGAAGCTGTATGTGTTGATAACCTCCATCAGACCCTATTCTGGCTGTCTTCTCCCTCAGGACACACGCACAAGATTAGATAAAGGCACAAATAGTATTTTCAGAGTCAGACCATAAGGGAGAAGTGTCCTGGCCCTGTTCAACTTACCTTCCAGATGTCACCAGGTACTTTCCCCTGCTTTTTTACATCCTCCCATGTCCTCTAACTTGGGTTTCAACAACAACCTTATCATATTCTAAAAACCGCACTGAAAGATAATTTACTAAAATTACCCATACTGTCCAAATATTATGGCTTTTAGACCCACAAATTACATTTAGACACCCAAACACAGGGTGGTATAAACTGGAGTTCAATCCATCTTTATTCCCTGAGACTGGATGTCAGCCCTAAAGGCTGACCAGTTTTTGAGGCCCTGGTGTACAAGGCTATTCAATCCATAACTCTGGCATGCAGAAGAAGTCTTGCTAGTTAGCATGGGGACCTCTTGGCTGTACTGCTGGGCACCAAACAGCAGTGTGCCTCCTAGCATGTAAACACACAGATCCTTCACTGGAGCTAGCTCCTCCTCAGGGACAAACCCTGAAAACCCCAGAATGTGAATGAGAGCAATCCAAAAGCAGAAAATAGGTAAAAAGTTTTGGACCTGCAGAAGAGGGCACTGCAGAAATGGTACGAAGGGTAGAGGTGCATAATGCCCTGGTCAGCATGCACCAGAAAGGCAGGGGATGCTAAACACATGGGTGAGTAGTGTTCTAATTAAATGAAACCAGCACTCCCAGTGATGCAAAAATGTTGAGTGATGAGATCCAAACAGCAGAGACCATCTGATACAGATCCCAGCCCGCAAGGATATAAATATATGGATGAACTGATAGCCTTGGAACAAGTAAAAGGGAAGTAGATGCTGCAGTTTCAGATCAAAGCAGCAGAAGACTCCTACTTTTATTTTTTTTAAACAGAAAACTTTAACCACTGTCCACTAAGCTGGTCAAACTGGCTGCAAGGAGAAAATTTAGTGAAATGATTTCTCACCACTGTAGTGCTCTAAAATTAGCATTTCCAAGAAATAGGCTTGTAAAAAGAAGAGATTCTTGGCATAGAGTTAAAAACCAGTAGATAATGTTACCTGAATCACTGTTACTGACTGCAAAATGACTAAAACCTGTCCGAGGGGTTAGTTGGGTACCAAAAAGGGACCTGCTAACAGCATATTTGAAAACAAAAGACATGTCAGCAAACGAGCAGGAAAATACCCTGAAGGTTTAAAGGAAGGAAATGGAAGGTAGCAAGACTACATCTTTTCATGAGATTGATAAGAAAATCTCCAAGGCATGTATACTGCTGAACATAAAAATAAAATTATTTTATAAAAGGATGAAACACAAAAACAAGAAACTAATGAACACAGCTGCCTGGCTTGGCTTGAGGGCCTCTTTGAACCAGTTAGAAGCCCTTCAGCATTTGGAAATCTGACCAAACTGATGCAAACAGCAGGAAGTATAAAGTACAGCCAGGGATAGGTAACGGGTGAAAGAGAAGAGGCTGAAAGGTTTTCACAGAGGAGCAATACCTCAACGTCATGGAAGCTGCTTATAAACAAGAAATCAGACTGGGAAAATGCAGTGTCTATTGGTTTATCAGGGATTAAAAGGAGTGGTTATTAGGCAGAGCCAGAGAAAGCGGCAGCCATACAAAGCGTCTCTAAATTATAACATGGCTGGCTTTCTTCATAGATGGATATTTTTAGTATTTCAAGGAACAGTCTTTTATTGTCATGTTTTAAATGGCTTTACAGATTACATGCCCACACCCAAACACTTGGTCAAAGTTTACAGAAACCAGTTTCTAGTTATTATTATGATTGTTATGGGCATATATTTCCAAACCACTAAATAATTACCATCATGTTTCAATGCAGAATATTTTTTTACAATCTGAAAACATAATGGCATCAGGCACAGTGAATGGAAAAATGTATTTTTATTATGTCGTGGTAATTGCCTTCACTGCTTTATATGAATTGAATATTTAAAATATCACCATAAAAATAGCAATTCTTTAATAGGTATTGTCCTTTCTATAATGGAAGTACAGGTCACAGAACACCTTCCTTTCCTCATTATTGTCACTGCTAGAAACCAGGCTGATAACTTCATTGTCACTGCAATATTTCTGAAGGATTTTATACATGTCTAAAAATGCAGATATTGACCCCTGTCTTAAACATTCACTCACCAACATATGACTGAGAACCCTCTCTCTAAGAACTCCAGATAAGGTGTCTGGCCTGAAATAAAAGAGCTTTTCCAGTTTCTTGGTAAGAGAGAAAAAGAGTTCTTTATCGAAAGCATATTAGCATATTTTACCTCATTAATAACTTCACTGCAGCATTAATTTGCTTAATTATTGCACTTAGAATTCAACATGGTAGCTAATTAATTCAAAGACTGGGGAAAAAATGTAATCATAACACATACACACATAGGTTTGGGAGCACAGTTTTTGCAAAAATCTTTTTTTGTTCTATTCCATGAAATACTAAGTCTGTGAACAGAGTAAGTTAAAAGTTATCTTTTTAATTATTTATTTTAATACATTTTTCCAGGTTTCTTCTCTCCTGATGAATCATTCTATAATAAATGGGGCTAATGCATCTCAACAGCCTGGTATCAGGATTTCCAACTCCATTACCCACTATTAAGATCTTGTTCTCTTCCTCTGCAAATCTTTCTTTCTATTTTACTGACAGTGGCCAAAAGACACACTAAATCCTTAGCAGGTCATTTGAAAACAGGAGTTCACTTCTTTCCAAACAGCCCCAAAATTTCCTTCTTATAGCTCAAAGCGAAAATAAAAAAAAACACACCTCCAAAACCAAAAACCTAAATCCAACCCCAAAAGAGCACTCCTCATTTCCTAAAGACCTTCCTTGTATCTGAAAAATAAAAGCTTAAGATATTTGGGTCACCTGTAAAATTCACATCATCAGAACTAGGAATGATATTCCAATATAGCATCTTCTTAACTGCTGACTTACCATTTTTACATTTCTACAAGACAAAACCGTCACAAAACATTTAATGCTCCAGGGCTACTCTAAGCTGACTGACTCTCTCCTGGTGCTACAACAGCTGCCCACTAACTCAGGGGATTCTCACTGTGATGCTACAGTGATATTCACCGTAGGCATGTGGTCCATAGCTGTGTTAACAGAAAACCATAACTCAATACAGCTGTAATAGAAAAAAAACTATTTCCAGCCCTGATACTCAACCTGAAAAAAATAGTTGCATATTGATAAGAAGGTGGTATAACTGGACTGATCACCACACCACTCTTTTGTTGCACACTTCTCACTCCAGGCTCTTTTCTGCTTTAGTCTCTTGGTGTCCTCATCCATTTATATATATTTTGCCATGTACCAGCTTGGTGAGACAAAAGACAACAGAGGATTTCAAGGTGCTGGCCTCCACTGTCCACACTTTTATTCTCCTGGGCTGTTTCTATTTCTAGAACAAGTTTGCTTACAGTCAGCTGTACTTTTTGAAGAGAGGTAAGAGGAATGGGGATTGACAGAATCTGCTGTAGATAGCTTAAACCTTTTGAAGTCTAGCTCATGTTATGTTGCAAGAGAATTGTTTTTAATGAGTCTCTCTGCTTTTAGTGGCAATATTTACATAAGGACCAGAGAAGTCCATCGATGTGGTGGTGATTTTATTAGGATTTGAGTGTCCCATTCAAAAGTTATTTAGCCCTGGAACTCGTTAGTCATTCCCTTTTCAGTTGAAAACAATGGCAAACATTCTAAAAATTTAGAATTCTGATTCCTGGCAAGCCTAGATCTGCTCTAGGTATAGGGAGCTCAGCCTTACAGACTGACAAGACTCAGACACAAAATACACAAAAAAATAAGTTCCCTGCACAGCCTTCTCCAAGATGTAGTCTCAGAGCACATCTACCACTGGTGCAGTTCAAGTCCTCACAAAATGCACCCTGAGGCATCTTACTTTTAAAAAGCACCTGGAAAAGGAGATGCTGAGGGTACCCTTCATCTCTATAATAGCCTGGAGAGGCTTTTACAGAGATTTGCAGAATTATCTTGTCTCTTACAATTCCTGTTCTTCTTCTGTCCTTTCTCCCTAGAATCATGTATAAAGCATTTTTTTCCTGCAATGTTCCTCCCCACCTCATAAGCTCATCACCTGGTATTTGTGTCTTTTGTGACCTACAGATTTAAACCCTCTCCAGCAGAGCAGAGAACAAACCTGGGTCTATAACTGCTTGGATAACTGCCATAACCAAGAGGCCACCATGCAAGAGACAGACCCCTCATCATGTTCCAGATGTCTCTTCCATAAAAATAATGAGCTTTGTTCCACCCTTTCAGAAAAATTTAAATTGTTGTTTGAAAAGGCCCTGCTGTGAGGTGAGACATGCTCCTTACTACAGCCAGGACGTGGGCACCTTGGAGCTGCAGGTTGGAAGGGTTTCAAACACTGCAGTCCTCTGCCACCCATTCGTAGCTCACAGATCTGGTCAGCCCTCCAAGCTATGGAAATCCCTCTGAGAATCTAAGCCCATAGCCATGTTTGAGAGCTCAGGCTTGGCCAGTGAAAGATGGGAAGCAGACCATGTGGACTGGAGAACTTCCAGATCTCGCCTCTGGTTTTTGGACACTGCAGTGCCCCGAGCTGGAAATTCTGTAGCAATGTCACATTCATTACAAAAATGAAGGATGTAGTTAAATTAAACATGAGGATGAATAATGAGAGCACACACTCTGTTATTTATCTGACTTTTTAAATCATTTTACATATTTTATATATCAGACCACTTCCAGAATAGAATGAGCCATAAATTTTTGTGCAGCTAACTCAGTGTCTGCATCACCAGAATTGCCAATACATCTTCCTGTGGGATAACCCGGTAGCCAGGAAGGAATGGGGTAAATTTGGTACTATCTGGATGTCTCTACTAAGAAGTAAGCAGCAAAAAAGCCAGTCAAAGGAAAACTTCAGATGAAAACTATGGCTTGGGGCTATCTACAGTCACTTATAAATAGTCTACTTTTTAGGGTCCTTCCTTCTGCTGTTTATGAGGGATGCTGAAGTCACAGTCACAGTTCTGTGCCAAGCTGTAGCATCTCCAGCAAATTCTTTATAAGGGGAATTACAGACTGGACCCTCAGAGAAAGCAGAGAGCCAATGCTGAGCAGAATTAACAACAGATCTATTTAAGGAAACATGTCTAGCATCTGTTTTATCGAGCATATGTACTCTGCTCATTGCTGTGCACCATTAAGACTTTTCATGCAGAGATTGTAAGGCATACATGAGCACTGCAGAAGCTCAGAGACTGCTGGTTTTTTACTTCTTTGCTTTGCCTCATCAAGACTTCATTCAGGACCACTCTAGTCTAAAATCACCCCAGACGTAAAGATAAAATCTCCCTTCCAATGAGCTGAAGGATAAGGGAGCATAAAATACAGAGGGAATTTTCATAGTCATTAATACACATTGGGGGCATGACCTTATTTCAGCTACAGGAGTCTGGATAACTGAGGACAGACGTACTACGTTATACATGGAAACACATGTTTAACCACTGTTAGTAATGACAGGATCTAACAAGACAGGATGCTCTGTCCTCTGGCTGTGTTGATCCCAGCAGGCAAACACCCTGAGTCAGCTTGCCCTCCCATGGACACCCAGTGGGAGAACAGTCACCCGTTTCACCATCCCACATCCTCTGGATAACCTTATGGAGGAGCACCTTCGCCAAACACAGAGCCCTTACCCCACCCTGCCAGTCGTGATGGATGGCAAAGAGGAAAACCTGCAGAACAATCCTCTGCCCCATGCTCCTGGTCCTTGGCTCCACACACTGGGAGGACCTGACAAGGAGCCTCTCTCCAGACTTTCTGCGAGACTAAAGCATCCCAGCTAGAGTATGGGGAGGCTGAACCAGGAGAAGGGAAGAAACAACCCTGCCCAAGCATTGCACAGTTTTGCTGCCTCATTTCTGACCTGGAGACCCCAAAAGGGACACAGGCCAGGAGGTTAATCTAAAATAACGAGAATATTCAGAAGTCGGGGCTCCTGGGGCTCCTGGGGCTCACAAGGGGCAGATCAGCCACTTGTTGCTTTCATTATCAGGGTTACAATGAAAAGAGAGAAAAAAGGTTAAGAGACAGTCACTTCCCTGCAGAATTCTTGCCCAGATGTTAAACCAGCTGGCTACAAAACCCACAAAGAGGCTTTGCTGCCAAAGCCAAGGCTGACAACAGGAGATGGAAACATAGCCTCCGCCTTTCCCTCTCCTGACAAAACAGATTGAATGATGCACAGCCTGAATTTGCCACCGCAGATGCCACCTGCGATACTGTTCTGCAGTCTCACATCCCCATTGGTACCATGTCCCTGGGGGTTTGGGAAAGATCTTCACCACCATCACCAACTCTTGCCAGTGGAGGGCCAGTCCCATGAGGATCACAAGCTGTGGGGCCGTGGGGCCCATACTTTGCATTGCCTTTGCCCTGAACCACAGCAACTCCATCCCCATATCCATTTCACAAGGTCTTACACCCCACACCACTGCCTCGAGCTGTGGCAGTGACTCTTCTCCAAAGATTTTTCATCCTTCTTCTGTTAAATCTTTTCCTTCCCATTTGCCCAGCACACATTTCAAGATTGTATTTAAAGTACACTTCTCATGAGAAATGCACTTAGTCCACCAGGCAGGGCAAGCAAGGTAGCTCAAACAGACACCTGCTTTGGAGAGAGATTAGTTCTGCCTTCTGATAATCCATCATATTCTGGGCCATATGCAGGGAATTCAGCAAATCCTCCTTAGGAAAAGTCCCTTGTGTCTCTGAACTGAAGGGCTGCCACTCTGCACCCCGTTCAGCCACAACATTCTGGCATTCATAACAGGTAAATAAAAATATTATTGCCAAATGCTTCTCCCATATTGTTTGAAAGAAAAAGCACCAGCAGTCTGTTGATAAAAAAAAAAAATTATTTACATAACTATCAACCTGATCATACAGAGCAGTCAACACTGATAAGCAGAAATTGGGACATTTACCAGCCTCAACATGCTTAAAATCCTATGTTGTCTCTTTAAAAACAATGAAAAACCATTCCGGATAAAATCTTTCAGAATGTTTTATTTCCTCAAGAGAATGGATCTCTGTTCTTGAAAAAAAAAGGACTCTAATATTAAAATATACTTAACCTGATAGAACAGAACGTCTCCTTTGAAGTTGTTTCAATCTTTTTAAATATCTAAAGGACCTAACCCACACAGGGCTTGCACGTTTTCAGCTTGAAAAAAAAATCAAAGCTTTCTCCCCTTTTTTCCCCCATGTACACCAGCTTGCCAATTATGGGAATTAGAAAAAAAAAATCAGTGTATGAAAGAGGTAGAGCTTTTTACACATTTGTAATTATGCAAAGAATTTAATCATTTGGAGAGAGGGACTGCTTGGGGGAGAGGAGAGTTTTATTCTAAGAGTTACACGTACACTTTCATCCTGGACCAAATGTCAGCCACCAGGTGATTTTTCACAGGGATCACCACGCTCCTTTGCTTAACAGCTCATCTCCGATTTGCTCCAGTGATCAGCAGATCCTCTTCTTCTTTATTAGTCTCTCTGTTTATCTGCCCAGCAATGAGCTCCAGCTCCCGCAGCCAGAGAACAAGCCAAGAATAGCCAGATCCAAAGCTGTGAAAGATATTCTTCCAGCATCATCTGGCTCCTTGGCAGAGTCTGCGGGCAGCTGTACTCACAGCCCTGTGCCTGCCGCTGGGTATGTCATGTGGCCATGCCATAGTCGTACTGGCTGAGCATCTCTGTCCTCCTGGACACAATTTTCCTTTGATTCACCTTGAATCTGAGAAACACGTTATATGACCGTTGTCTCAGATTTGATAAATAAGGGCTTTTTTTTTAATGGCTGCCCATAAAAAATAGCCAACACCTCTTGTTTCTGCTGTCATACTTTATAAATCTACATGCTGCCTTTAAGGACCATTCCCTTTGCTGTACAGGGCATACTTCAGCAGCACTTTTTCACAGCACACGAGCAGGATCTTTTCCAGCTGATTTGTAGCACAAGGGCTGGACTTCTTCACTGATGGATAAACAAAAAGCCTGAAAAAAAGGCATGGAGCAGAGGACAGGAGGGCTACCTCAGTGCTGTTCTGGAGATCAGAGCTACATTAGTCAGTCTATAATTTCCAAAACATATTTACCTTTTTTTTTCCTCTCAGGAAAAACACACCAAAAAATCAAAATAAGCAAAATGTTATCCCTTATATAAAGGATGCAATCCTACATGGCTATTGTCTTGTGCTTTTCTCTTTCTTCTTTTCTTCTTCCTCCTTTTCTTCCTTTCCCTAGAAAGACCAATAAAAGCTCTGTGTATATTAGCTACAAGCATCATCTATAAAAATCCTGTCTTAAAATATTACTCACATCACACTGTTGCAGAGTCAAATTTCATAGGAAACAAAGCACTAAATGCAACATAAATTATATCAGCATTACAACTTGGGCATAAATTATCTGAACCAAACAAAATCTGACCTTGCTTCTACTAGTTTGATCAGTGTCTCCATTTTAGATGCTGCAGGTCATCCTTAAACATAAGCTTGTCCTTTCAGTTGATTTTTACATTTAAATTGGTTTAATAAAGCATGACATAACAAACATTAAAATATAAGCATTTTCTACCTAAGGAACTAGCAGTCTGTCATCTTCAGCAGTAGAAGTGACACAGCTGAACACTTGAATCCAAAAAACAGATAGTATTTCCATGGATTGCAAGTGATGCAATTGTATACAGGCATTTATTTGTCTGCTTAAAGTTTCAACCCCCATAGTTTTTTCCTTTCTTATTGTATTTGTCTAAATCCAATTGTGAGTTCTTCAGGGCAGCAATCTGTCTCCTCATATGCTCGTAAAGTACTATGTACACCTATGGCACTTTGTAATAAGTAATTTCTGATCTGTTTATGATTAAAGAGGGACTTCAGGTGAAGTATTGTAAATTGAAATGGACAGGCTAGGAGGACAGCTTACATTGCCAACATCATTAGGTCGGACACTGTGCTTCAACACAGGATGGCAGCCAACATGCTATGGACAGTTTGAGCTTGCCTGTGTGCAGCTCTAGATACTTTTTGAGAGCTGTCCAACAACCATGCCCCATGGCCTGACACCATGCACCTAAACAATGCATTGTACAGCATAAGAGCACTCTCCATGAAATGCTTTGTGCTGCAATACACAATCTCTTTATAAGGATAGCTACTAGTTTTTTCCAGGGTTACTCTCTGAGAGCAAGCCAGACATGCTGCAGAGTGACTGGAAAGACAGGAGTGTACTGTCTTGACCAGAGGTGAAAAGAAAGTGGGATAAGCCACAGAAGGGGAAGGAACAGAGAAGGGGGAAATTTCTTATATTAATAGGATCGCCCAGTGAGTTGCTCGAGGGATGAGCACATCCAAAGCAGTCTATTCCCCACTTAGTGGCAACTGATTTGTGCAGGTGATATATCAAACATGAGAGTCCAGCTGCATGATGCATGATGAAGCTCCTGGCACACTTAGGACTACCATATTTATGATAGCAAGCAGGCATGTGATAGCCTTCTGGGAGCAAACATCAGATCATGCCTTTTCCTTGGACACGATGATACCTATTGGTGACCATCCTAAAATCCCTATACTTACAGAAACTCAGCCCTACATGTGCCCTTGCTGCCCCTCAAAGTCCCTTTCAATCAGCCCTTCCCAGTCTAGATTCCTTAGCTTCCTACAAAGTGCCTATACCAATATTTGTGACCCCAGACCTCTTAAACCATCTCAGAGTTCATATTCTCCAGTTACTTCCAGACCCCAGCTCCTAGCCTCCCCCACACCAGCAGCTGTCCCCAAAGACAGCATTCTCACTGTATCTCTCCCATCACTTTCCCCACCAAGACCTCAGCTCCCCAGGCTTCTTCAAACCCCATAACACTCCCCAGCCCTGCACCCCAGACTTGCCATCTCATAGTTCCTTTTCCTCCCTCCAAGGTCTACCCATATTTCCCCCTTTTCAAATACTCCCACCAACTCCTTTCACTACCCAGTCTCCTCACTTGATCCTTCCACTTCCACCTTTGCTCACAATCCAAAATTTTCCCACCGACCCATCTCCCCACTATGTCCTCCCTCTAGAGTCCTACCAGCTTCCCACCCTGCCACTCATACCTACCACACTGCTGACAGCCCTGACATCCCAATGAAAGCAGACCTTCAGCTTCTCCCAGCAGATGAAAGCCCATAGCTCCTTTTCCCTGCCCACTTCTCCAAAAGAGTCAGCTGGGAGGACATTCCCATCAATAAAGACTTCACTGAGATTTTACATGTCTGGAAGGGTTGTAGAAAAATAAAATAAATAGCTTTGATTTTTTTCATTGCAGCATTTCAAAAGGACCTAACCACAGGCTGAACCCACTGCCTTCTTTGGAGTATTATTTTAACAGTAACACAAGGAGGTGTCTTGCCTGAGAACACAGAGAGAGCCCATGGCACGGCAGTATAACCTAGACCTTCAAACTCACAAGGCACACCTTAACCAAACTGTGCATGTGCATCATTTTTGGCTGCCCAAAAGGAGTTCCACACAGCCTCAAGGCTCACCTGGGTCTTCAGCCTTTGACCACCTTAGAAGCCTCTTTTCCTCCTCAAAAAGCTGCAGCCCCTGTATAAAGCTGTGGTGCTATTCATTCTCTAAAACTCATTTCTGAGGCAGCAAAACAAGGAAGTCCCATGCAGCTGTCCCTTCGTCACTGAAGGAAGAGCAGAGAAGGTTTACAGCTGCAGACAAAAGGAAGCCAAGAAGGTCACTGTGTAGCTGGAGGACAGTGAAAAAAGAAGTCACCACCTGCACAGTCAGAGTTTGTAGCTTAATGAGCAATCACTGATCTAAACCCTCATTATGCCAAAGGCAACTTGTGTTATTACAGAGTATACAGGGCAGTGTTTTCCCTCCACAGACCTATGCATTTCCATGGCTATGACACCCAAGAGAACTGCCCTGGAAGTACAATAGTAAGACTGCAAAATCAGGCACTTAAACTAGGAAATAAGGAGCTCAAGGTGGTCTTTGCAGGCCCTGTCATGCTGTGATACAATTGTTTACATGGAGAGTGTTATTTCTCCAACTCTGATCCACAGTCCCAAGAGCTTCCATGGCATATCCTGGGTTCTTCCTCCATGTTCCAGTTTCCTCACATCACTCAAGCATTGCTCAGGATGGAAGCAATAATTTTCTCAAAGACTTTCTTTGGCCTTCCCTGCTCTTAAATTAGAGTGATTCACAGATGTTAATTATCTTATTTCCATAATGAACCTGTGGAAGGAAGGTGTATCATTAACTCCGCAGTACAGCTGGTGAGCTGAAACACAAAGAGATGCAGGTTAGTAGATTAATATCTGCTAATTTTGCAAACCTAAGCTGAAACACTAAAGACTACCTTTCCCTTCACTCTGTAGGGCCTGACATTGCAAAATCCATTATGCCCTACTCACATCTCCTGGGACTTTAAGGTACAAATGCTGGAAAAGTATAACTTTACCATCAGCTCTCCAGCGGTTGCCCCCAGGGCTGCCAGACTTAGATCCATCGTACAGACCATGCTCTGCCTGAGGAAGCACAGAGCCAAGACCAGCATTGAGCTACTATGGCCAATCATTCTTGAAATCAAGAGGGCAGGTGATGTTTTGCTAAAGGGTTCGGATGGCTCTTTCCTGATACCAGAAAAGTAGTTGGCTCTGGCTCTCAAGTAGCCAGGGCAGTAATCCAGGTTTGCGGCAGACCAGGAAAAAGTGGGGAAGGTTACCTGCTTAATCTCTACTCTACTTAACTTCTGGAGGCTGCACTTTTTCAAACGTAGAGTGCAGTTTGGTTGGATACTTGCCAAAACAGCACAAGTCACTCACCTGCATCTTCTTGCAAATGTCAAGTCCTCAAATAAAACCGTGAGAACAAACTCCATGATTTAGGAAAAAAAGGAAAAACAACAACAACAAAACCCACCAAAAAACAGGAAAGAAAAAGGAGAGGCTGAATCTTTATCCCACAAGCAATACAACCACAAAAAAAGTCTACAATAAATTTATGCTGGCTTCCTTTCTGGAGATAGCTGAGCTGCTTCAGCAGCAAGTTTCTCTTAGAAAGAAGCAACAGCCTGAAGGTGACACCCAGGATGGAAAATTTCAGTTTAAACAGTTAATACTTGTAGAAGAATAAGCTCTTGGAGACAGACATCTTCCCAATATAAGTATTGTTATTACAGAACACAGAGAGCCCTGAGTGCCCTTTCCCAGCATCCCTTCTGTCTCTGCCTCTGCTACCCTTGCCTGGCTCTCTGCTGCCCCTTCCCCAGGACAAAACTTACATTGCCACCCACGTGACCCAACCTGACACCAATTTCTCACCCTGGCTGTTTTATCTTGGGTAAGATAGCACAGCAAACCCCATTCTGGGGAGTCACTAATACAGAACTTTAAATCCAAGCTGAAGCTGTCCTATATTTACTTGCAGTTCTGTATATTTTGTACTTTTTCCTGTCCTTATCTCCTGTGGGTCTCTCACAGGTTTTTTGACTGGTTAATGACTTTATCCCTAGCTGAGCACACAGTCTCCAGTCATTAGTGAGCTGCGTTTGGATGTAGTATATCATCCTCTTTGCGATGCCTGGGGTGTCTTGCACAAGCCTCCCTTACTCCTTTGATGGACTGTAGACAGCTTGCTCATTAGTCTAGTATCTAATTGCTTATCAGTCACACTCTCAAGCTCCTCATTACTTCCCTTACACAGCTACAGTAATTAGATTTCACATTTCTTTACACTCTTGTGGCATTGTTTTAGCCTACTGAGGAAGCACTCATATACAATACACATATATTATAAGTTATCTCCTGTAATTATCATATTCATTATAACACATGCATATACATACATAACGTTGCTGAGGCTACCTCAAACCTCTTCAGTTCTAAATGTTCAGGATGCTCCAGGAGCATCTTCAAATGCTTGTTTGTCAGTTTTAACTTCTGCAAGACTTCACCCATCTATGACCCTTCGCTTATAAACCGTGCCAGCTTGCATCATTTTCTTCTTCTCCTGCCCCACCACATACCTCTCCAGAAAAACAAAGCTTTCAGTTCTACTCACTGCAGAGATGCAAATTCTTTTAGGCAGAAACACGAATTTGATGTTTAGTACAGCAGCAAACAGAAAAGTCGCTTGAGCCGTCAGCCCTTATCTTTTGGGATAACATAGATTTTATGCCTCTTTTTTGGTCTAATTTGATGCATTTCTTTAGCACCTACTCTCTAAGCCTCGAGCTTTTTTCTGAGATCATTCCATACATTTATTACGGCACTTAAAAAGCGATAACAATTTATTTAACTTTTCAGAATTGAATTCTGCAGACTTTGGGGGCAGATGAATTTTTTTCCCAGGGATCATGTGTGAAATATATGATTGTGTCTGTATTTCCAGATGCAAAAACCACAGACACAGGGTAACAATGTGCACTTCTTTTTAAAGTGAGTTAAATAAGTGAAGGCACCAGATGGCTAAACTTGAAAAGGCAAACAGGTAATTCCCCCCAAATTGTAAAAGGGCTATATTACCATAGACTACATCTGCAAAAGTAAACTAAGCAGAGCCAGTGTGGAGCGTTTGTGTTGTAGATGTAGCCAAAGAGATTGCAGTGGTTACCAGATTGCCTCCTTGTCCTGCTGTGATGCACATTTATAGGTACAGGAGGGACGGGTGACTTTTGGGGACTGACTGGCTAACTCCTAAAGATGGACAAACATGCCACCTAGGTCTATGGTGCAGACGTATCCCTCAGCCACAGGAAACAGCTCTACTCATTCTTCACTCTGTCACCAGCTCCAGTCTCAGATCACATCACCCAGGGCCAACATTCTGTCTCCTCAGCTAGACCCCTTCAGCAATGCATATGCATATGCAGAGAATAAGCAAATGCCATGCACGAAAGACAGACTGTGAGTACAGGGACATTTGGTAGGTCCGGAGGTCCTGAAGAGGTCAAAGAGTGGCAAACTTGGACCAAAAAAAATGAAAGACAAAGTCTACCCATGGCCTCAAAAAGCAGTCTGATCTAATCCTGAACTCATGAAATGCAGCAAGAGGAAGTAGCAGAAAACCTTAAAGCAAAAATCCTGGGGGTGAAACACTCAAGAGCACCCAAATGATTTAGGAATCAAATTTCTCAAGCTTCTGACAAGTAGTTCTTGTCGACTCAGTATGAATATCTAAAGGCTTTCCAACTTCCTTGTAATGGGATGTGTTTGCTCTCCATCATCTTCTGTACTGCTCCATGTTTTCCTGCCCTGCATTTTCCTGCTCTGCTCTTCCTGGAGCTGGCTGCATGTCAGGCAGCAGCATGCTGGCAGCCATCAGAGCTAAAATCCATCACCAGCACATTAAAGGTGGAAGCAGAGAGGGAGGTTTAACTATGAGCCCTCCTGCAGACAAGAAATGGAGATGATCCCAAAACCAGGATGAAGGAGAGCAGCCTGACGGAACTCACCACCACTCCCCCTACATCCTCCAGTTGCAGGATGCTCCTTGCCATCCCAAAATGAACCTTTGGTCTGGGCAGACTCCCAGCCCTGGAGGGTAGCCGACTGAGGGATGCTACTTGCCGGCTCCCCAGGAGTGACTAGCATGCTCCTGCCCTGGCAGGCAGCCAACGGCGGCAGCCGCCCACGTCTGGGCTCTTCCCCGGCTCTCACAGCCTCCTCAACAGAAGGGATACAAGGCACACTTGCTCACAGCGTGCTGCCGCTCGGGAGCCTGGGAGAAGAAGGGACTTAGTCCTTCACAGCTGGGGGCTCTGACTTTGCAAGCTGAGGCGTGATTAAGATGGAGGACAAAGAGGGGGGAGAAAAAGAGGGGCGATGGAGGAGGGAACTCATGGCACATGGCTGAGTCCCTGCCTCTCTGTTGTAGTTTCCCCCCATTCTGCCCCCATCACTGTAATCCTCTGGGAAACAACCAGGAGCATACCAGGGCCAGAACCTGCAAAGCTCCCCCAGCCTGGGAATCAGAAGCTGTGGCACTCTGCCCAAGTTCATTAACCCCAATGTGACTCTGGGCTAACTAGCTCCAGCATGGCTTCTCAGTTTTCAGGACCTCAACAACAACTGCTTCCCTGTATCCACTCCTGTCTCGCAGGTGTATCAATGGAGGGGGCAAGAAATCACATGTGCGGGGTAAGACTGTAAATATACAGAGAGCAGAGGAACAGGAAGGATATTTTTAAGGGCACAGTAAAAATATATATTGGCATGTGTGTAAGTATCCATGTGCTTATATAAGGATATGATCTTACTGGGAAGGACTTCAGAAAGTGTAGGAAGGAGGCAGAGCCCAAGGAATGACCTGGCCATACTTGTTTAGTGTGGCACTGGCTGGGTGACTCTGGCTCTGCAGGGGCAGCAGAAGGACATGCAGAAAGGGACTTTGCACACCAAATAGCAAGGGAGCTGATTCTCAGAGAAATCAGTGGAGCCCATCACAACCACTACACATAAGTATTCGCAGAGGACTGTACATCTTCCTGGTAGCTGAGAGGTGTATTTCTTCCAGACATTCATCATTTGTAAGAGTCTAAAATTCCAAACAGTCCTTCAAGGAGGAAAGTGTGAATGAGACCCAGGAGGAAACAAGGAGCTGCTGGAGGAAAGCCAAATACACCAGTCCGGACACCTTCAGAGTACTATGAAAGACATCCCAGCCAGGCATACAGCAGCAGCCGCAGAGCAGGAGCACCAATTCACAGGAGCCAAGGAGAGAAGCTATGCAACTCCCTGCTTTAACATCCCAGTGATCTAACCAAACCTAAAGCTCTGAAGAAATTAAGCACTTCTCCTAAAGATCCAGATTGGAGACTGACATGAATAACTACTCTGTTACCTGCACCCCTAAAATCAAAGGCACCCAGGCAAAATAGCCACAAAGAACCTGCATAATAAAGGTAGTTATTTCTAAGGGCAACTCTGATCTCCTAAAAGTCCTCATGGTGGGCTGTCATCTGTCCAATGCACCCACAGTCTTTAGGCACAAGGGCTGATTCTGAGAGAGTCTCAAACCCTCATCCAGGCTAAAATATGCCAAATTTCCATGGCATTCAATGGCAGTTGAATACCTAAATACTCCAGACCCTGATGGGGCTGAGCCTTCCGCCACATGAGAGAACTGAGAAAGGAATATGAGCACCTGCCTCCCGATTCAAAAGCTGAAAAGCCTCATTTGCCTCTTCTGGGGCAGAAAAAGTAGTGGGTAAAAAGAGCTGGAAAAGAGGTGAGGGGGGCAGGGCAGGAAAGGAGGGGGACACCAGGAGGTAAGGTTATATGGGGACACAAGCTGGGTTAGGAGGGGAAAACTCACATTCAGATACCTTGCAGGCAAGACGGACTAGGAAGCACCCCAAAAAAACCTGCAGTTTTTTTGAGGGTGACAAGCTGACGGCAACATGGAGAGAACCTTTAGGAATGCGCTACTCCAGGGATGCCTCTGGGCAGCTCACACGAGGCCCAAGCTGTGTGGGGAATGCAAAAAACTGGTCTTTTGTTTCATGCCCCTTTGTTTTAACCTCTTGAATCAAAGACCCCAGCTGCTACTCCGGGAGAGGCTAGAAATTAATCCAATTAAAAAATAAATTCCCTGTGGAATCAAAACTGCTTGCCGGGTGGGGGGTACGGGCACACGATTTCTTTCTTCTACAAAACAAACTCTTTCTTCTAACCCACATTTCACAGAGGGGAGGTGCAGGCAGGGAAGCATTTGCAGCAAATAAACAAATGATCAGAATGATTTATAACCCCAGTACCAACCCGCAGCTCACGGGAACGTTTGCAGCCCCTGTCTTCTATAGCCTGCATGGCCGGAGACAGAAGCACAATGCTTCATGCTACCCTCCATCACAAACAGTCAGAGAGCAACAAAACCCTTCCCACTTCGTTCCACTCTTTTGTTTTCCAGTAGTTTTGGTCAGCCAAGGCTTGTGGAGCTTGACAGGTTAACCCACACTTCCTTGGTTTCAGCAGAAATGATTAAACAGGGGGGATTGTTTAGGCCCTGAAGCAGAAGGAAATCCTTTGTTTTTGTAGATCACTCCAAGGCAGCCAAGCCCTCAGGGATGCCCAAGAAGAAAAAGGCAGGGGCTGAGCATGGAGAGGATTTTCCAGGGAGGGAGGTCCAGGGCACCGCTCTGCAGGCTCAGAGACAAGGGATGGGGGGACATGCTGCACCTCAATTTCACATCTGCAGAGATGTCAAGCAGACCCTCTAAGTAGGCTGGTGAGCAAGACCAGCTGGAGACCATGCCCAGATAGCCTGATTTCTCCTGAGGGGCACAGCAAAGTCATACCACCCTAGGGCTTGTGCTACAAGGGGATCCCACCCCACCACCCCAAGGGCATGCAGCCACCATGCAGCCTATATTGAGAGGGCCAAAGAGAGAGAACTTTCAATAGCCAAGGCTTGGTGCCCTTAAGATCTTCTGGGAACAGGAAAGCACATATAACACAGCCAGCTTTCTTAAAGCCTGGCTTGCTTCCACTACCCCATGCCTGCATGAAGCTGCACATTCTCTCTCAAGGTGTATGTGGTCCTGAGGTAGTGGACTGGAATTCTTTGGGAGTTTTACCTTCTCTCCCACCATCAAAACATAACACTTCTAGCTTATCTCCATTAACTGAATTCACTGGACAGGATCCCAGGCACCTGCTGAGAGCAGGGAAGTCTTACTTACCCTGTTGCACTGGGGACACTGACACCTTGACACACAAATGCAAACCTACTGTGCTGTAGGTGATGGTGAAAATGGCCACAGCAGTGTCAGTGCTCAGCTGGAGGAGTGAAAAAATGCATGAGATCCTGGGGGTTTGTCACCCCATCTAAGGCAGTAACTAGCTGGGGAGAGGGAAAAGCCTCCACAAACTTATTTTCTAAGGACTGAATCAGAATCAGGAAGGGGAAAAGGTAAGTTTAAGGCTAAAAAGGGGAACCTAGAGTGATTGGCTGGCGATCACTCACTTGATTGCTGTTGGTATCAGGCTGGTGGTCTAGGAGTGCTCCTACTCCCTGGGAGCAACACATTACCCAGGAATTCAGATTCACAGGGGTGAGTGGGGGAGCTTTGCTTTTTCCTTTGCCTGACACCCATTTCTCAGAGCAGCTTTGATTTCTGTGTCTTAGAGGTACGGAAAGGAGCTTGGCAGCAGAGATCAGACCTCCGGACACCGCAAAACACCTCCTTCTTTGCACGCTCTGAGTCTCTGCAACAACACTAAGTGCAAGAGAGCTGGTAAATTATTAAAACAACCTTGCAACAGCTCCAGAGAAACCACCAGTGCCTCAGATTCAAAGGAAAGGCTGTGGTGTGAGAATCCCCATTAGTAACAATACACACAGTTTGCAAGAACATATGTCCCCACATGGAGCAATCAACCAATCTGGGCTGTTTAACCACAATATTTCAAAGAAGTGCTTTTAATGCAGCTGATCCGTATGTTTATTTTGAGCTGTAAAACAGGATTCTTCACTAGCCTTTCAGAACATTTCTGTGATGGACTCTATCCAAACTATTGGAGAGAAGGCTTTGCTCCAGCAGAGAAACTGATACATTGGAGCTTTTTTAAAACCAAAGTCATGACGGTGAAAAAGAATAACCCAGGAAGGCAGAAAGTGCATTTGGACTCTAAAAAAAAAAAAAAAAAANAAAAAAAAAAAAAAAAAAAAAAAGACAAAAGCCATGAGGAGCAAGACCCCACGGGGACCCTCTTAAGAATGGGTTTGGATGGAAAGCATGTGAGATGGGGACCGGGTAGATGGGAAAGGGGAAGGATTTCCAAGCCTCTTTCTGATTCAGATACTTGAGCACACATTGAAAATGCAGCCCTTTTCACCCTTTTCTCCTGCGAAGTGCGTGGGAGGTGAACGCAGGTCCTGGTTTATCGATTGATTGGCTTTTTTGTAAAGAATAAGAGCTCCTCGTGGAATAGCCATGCCTTTGCGAGGAGGGGGAGGTGGGGGGAAAGGTCTGGTCTCCTTCCCTGCTCGATCTAATCCTAATTAAAAATAAATTACATGCTGTATGGAACTTGAAATGGCAAAGATAATCCTGTTACACACGAGGGGCCGCCCCGCTGCCCGCTGCCCGCTCCCGGCCGGCGGCCCCGTTCCCAGGCAGCCTGGTCCCAGCCTCTACACCTCGGACCCCGACTCTCTCCGGATCCCGGCCCGCTCCGGATCCCGGCCCGGCTCCGGGTTGCCCGGCCCGGCCGCTCCCCGCCCCGCCGGGCGCCCGTCTGCGGAGCTCCCGCGGGCAGGAGGAAAGCGCTCCGCGGAGATTCTTCGTATGGAAACTGGGCGTTCGGGGAGCTTTTGTTGGCGGCGGAGCGTGGCCCCCCCTCGTCGCGCCCCCGCAGCCAGGGCCGAGGAGCGATTTAAATCCCATTTCCATAAGCCGGCGCTGCGGGCATCCCGCCGCCCCCCGCTCGCGTGCCGCCCCGCGCAGCGCCCCGCGACACCCCGGGCACGGACGGGGATGGACACCCCGGGGTGATACATCGCTCCGTGTGCGCTAGCTCTCCAGGCTTTTAAAGGAAACCGGGGTGTGGTGGGGACTGGACCGCATTCTGTTTTGTCATTTGTTAAATGCATCTCNTGGGTAGTAGTTTCCTGAAGAGGCACTTGCCCTTCAGGACCCCCATCTTCTTTTCCTTTGGGCCGCCTCTCTGCGGGCCAAGGCCGGCAGCCGCCCTCCCCATGGATGCCGAGGCACTGCGGGGCTGGGAGCCTGTGCCGGGCTCCACGCAGGGCCTTGGTGCCTTGTGGGGCAGATGGTTTCGTTCCCCCCGGTTCGTGCCAGGTTTCAGCCTCATGCTGTTATTTTGTTCTTCTGGAACGAGACTGGTGTTGCTTCCCAGAGAGGCCCTATTAGGACAAAAAGAAAATCCTGTGAATAGGCGTAACAGGGCACCAGGAGGGATAGGTCTTAAATGTATTTTAATATGAGCAGGGCATTGTGTGTAATTCAGCGCTCATCATCGTTTAGTCAAAGAGTTATGGCAGTGATTGGGAATGAATAGAGGGACATAATGGATACATGTGGCGTTTGCTCATTATATTCAACTTAGTCCAACTCCTCTGTGGAAACTGTTCAACTTTCTCTCCCTTTAGCCTGTCATAGTGAAATAATACAGACATTGGTTCCTCGAATGGGATAGCCTGCCATGCTATTATATTTCTACAGCTAACGAGGGCTTCATAAGCCTTTGATACAGCCTGATCTTTGAAACCTTTCCAAATCTCCTCAAGCTTATGCTAAATCCTATTTGAAACTTTTTTTCTTCTTTTTTTCCCCTCCTCGCCTGCTAGTGCCCCGGGCTTAAGAAACCCGGGCGGTGACATGCATACTAAAGCATGCGGGGACACCTCCTGAAAGGCGCCTTACAGCGCTGATCACAGGCTCTCACGCGAGTGACACGCCACTCCGGGCGCGCAGCTGAATGCGGCCACCGCCGCGCCCCGATAATGCGCGCCCGCGGGGCACGGCGCGACATGCCGCGACACGGCGCGACATGCCACGGCACGGCACAGCGCGGCATGCCACGGCACGGCACGGCACGGCACGGCACGGCACGGCACAGCGCGGCATGCCACGACACGGCGCCAGTGCGACCTGTGACGGGGCTGACAGACCGCACCGCGCTGCACCCGCAGGGACGGGAGCAGGGGGGACTGGAAGTTTAGGAGAAAAAAACAAAGAAACTGACAGAGGGGGCAAGAGAGATAAAGACGGTGAAGGAGAAGGCATAGAAATAATAATGCTGCTAATAATGAAGGTGATGCGCGGCGCGCGGAGCGGAACAAAGCGCGGCACCTCTCGCGCGCTCCCGCCCGGCCCGGCCCGGCCGCCGCCGCCTCCCATTGGCTGCACCGCCCGCTCATTTGCATAGCGCCGTCTATGAAAGGCCGCGCCGCGGTGCGGGGGGCGCAGACGGCGCTGGAGCGATCGTGGGGCTGTACCGTGCCTGCATCCTGCCCCCGGCACCGCACCGTGTGCCCGGCACTGCATCCTGCCCCCGGCACCGCACCGTGTGCCCGGGTCCGCGTCCTGTCTCAGCACCGCATCCTTCCCCCGGCGCCTCATCCTGTCCCCGGCACCGCACCGCGCCGCGCCGTCGGGCTGAGCCCCGCGCCGCTGCCATGAGCCCCGTCCGGCTGCTGGCCGCCGCCTGCCTGCTCGCCCTGTCCCGCTGCAAGACGGTGAGGTACCGCACGGACGAGGAGGGCGCGCCGGGCACGGTGATCGGTACGCTGGCCGACGAGATGCCCGTGAAGGCGCCGGGGGAGATGAGCTTTCGCATGATGCGCCAGTTCAGCAACAGTTCGCTGGTGCGGGTGCGGGAGGAGGACGGGCAGCTGAGCATCGGTGAAGCGGGGCTGGACCGGGAGCAGCTGTGCGGGCAGGCCCCCCAGTGTGTGCTGGCCTTCGACGTGGTGAGCTGCTGGCGGGAGCGCTACCGCCTGGTGCACGTGGAGCTGGAGGTGCGTGACATCAATGACAATGCACCACGCTTCCCCCACGCCCAGATGGCGCTGGAGGTGTCAGAGAGCGCCGCGCCTGGCACTCGTCTCCCGCTGGAGGTGGCTGTAGACGAGGACGTGGGCTCCAACTCCATACAGAGCTTCCAGGTATCCCTCAACAGCCACTTTGGTGTGGAGGCGCAGACACGGGCAGATGGGGCACGCTGTGCCGACCTGGTGCTGCTCCAGGAGCTGGACCGTGAGCGCCAGCCCTCCTACACCCTGGAGCTGGTGGCCAAGGATGGTGGCAGTCCAGCGCGCTCAGGCACAGCCACCGTGCATGTCCGCGTCCTCGATGCCAATGACAACAGTCCAACTTTTGCCCAGAGCTCAGTCACAGTAGAGCTGCCCGAGGATGCGCCGCCTGGCTCCCTACTGCTCGATCTCGACGCTGCCGACCCTGATGAGGGCCCCAATGGTGAGGTGGTCTATGCCTTCAGCAGCCAGGTGCCCCCTGAGGCACGGCGGCTCTTTCGCCTCGACCCACGCTCAGGCCGCCTCACACTGGAGGCCGCCGTGGACTACGAGCGCACCCGCACCTATGAGCTGGACGTGCGTGCCCAGGACCGTGGTTCGAGCCCCCGTGCCGCCACCTGCACAGTCGTCGTGCGCCTCACTGACGTCAACGACAACGCCCCCCGCATCAGCATCAGCGCCCTCCGTGGCGGTGCCAGCGCCGCTGGCGTGGCCTACGTCAGCGAGGCAGCAGCCAGTGAGAGCTTCGTGGCCCTCGTCAGCGCCTCAGACCGCGACTCGGGCGCCAACGGGCAGGTGCGCTGCAGCCTCCGCGGCCATGACCACTTCGCCCTGCAGCGTGCCTACGAGGACAGCTACATGATCGTCACCACAGCGGCACTGGACCGCGAGCGCATCCCAGAGTACAACCTCACTGTGGTGGCCGAGGACCTGGGCTCGCCGCCCTTCAAGACTGTCCGCCAGTATACGGTGCGGGTTAGCGATGAGAATGACAACGCACCACTCTTTGCCAAGCCCCTCTACGAGGTGGCTGTACCAGAGAACAACCCCCCAGGTGCCTACATCACCACAGTGGTGGCTCGTGACCCTGATCTTGGCCACAACGGTAAGGTCACCTACCGGCTCCTGGAGACACAGGTTATGGGGGCCCCCATCTCCACCTATGTCTCAGTGGACCCCGCCACCGGGGCCATCTATGCCCTCAGGACATTCAACTATGAGATCCTCAAGCAGTTGGACCTGAGGATTCAGGCTACTGATGGAGGCTCCCCACAGCTCTCCAGCAGCACCCTTGTCAAAGTGAGGATGGTGGACCAAAATGACAACCCTCCTGTCATCATCCACCCGGTGCTCACCAATGGGACAGTGGAAATTGGTGTGTCCAGCAAGACCTCCCCTGATTCCCTAGTGGCCCAGATCAAAGCTCGAGATGCAGATGATGGGGCCAATGCCGAGCTCACCTTTGCCTTCCTGGAAGAGTCCCAGCAGGACCTTTTCACCATCAACCCAAGTACTGGGGACATTGTGCTGAGGGGCGACCTCTCTGAAGAACTGGGACAGCTGTTCAAGGTCATTCTCACTGTGACAGACAATGGCAGACCCCCTCTGGCCACAACTGCCACAGTAAACTTCCTTGTGACTGCTACTGCTCCATCCAGTATCCAGGACTTAGCCAAGCCGAGCTCCTGGGAAGGAAAGGCTTTGCAGTGGGACATCCCTCTGATCGTGATCATCATCCTGGCAGGCAGCTGCACCCTCCTCCTGGTGGCTATAATCACCATCGCCACTACCTGCAACAGGCGCAAGAAGGGGAATGACATCAAAAACAATGCTGCCTTGAAGGACCAGGTAGACATCTCCCACCTGGAGAAAGGCCATCAGGAGGAGGGCAGCCAGAGGGGAAATGTGTTTGAAGTACGAACCTTTCCCAGCAAAACCTCTTTCACCAGCCCCGACCCTTCTCCTGCTGCTGAAGAAGTCTCCACTGCTGAGAGCAGCAGTGACAGCACTTGTCTCTACGAGGGTCAGAAGAGGCTGAGAGGACAAAGTGGGGAGGTAAGGACCCACCGCAGGGAAGTGGGGCAAAGGGTGGGGGTGTCTTGGAGGATGTGAACTGCAGAGGTGCAGTTGATACTGATTTACTCTTCACCATTTCCCTCTCTAACATCGCCTTTGATTTCCTTCCCCAACAGCAGGGTTTTGCTGCCACTCCGAGCTACAACAAGGAGCCTGCTCCCCCCGTGGCGATTTGGAAGGGACACTCCTTTAATACCATCTCTGGCCGGGAGGCAGAGAAGTTCAGTGGCAAAGACAGTGGCAAAGGCGACAGTGATTTTAACGACAGTGACTCGGATATCAGTGGAGATGCCCTGAAGAAAGATCTCATCACACACATGCAGAACGGTGAGGGTTCAGCCCCTGCTCCCCACTGTCCCCCCAGACAGACAGATGAGTGGGCAGGGAGGTGAATGGAGGGACCCATCTGTGGGACACAGTGATCAGGCAGGGCAGCTGTAAGGGGAAACCTGACGTTGCATGGCTCAAATTGCCCATCTCTTTGCAGCAGGCTGTTAGATGTTGGTTCCTGCCTGCACTGAGAGCCCAGCACAAATTAACAAGTGCTGGAAATGCTGTAGGATTGGGTGTTTTTCTCCCCCTAAAAGCTTCCCTTAAAGTTAGAATTGTGAGGAGTGTCCCCAGCAAAACACCATAAGCTTCCCAAGCATGTTTTTTTGTTGTGTGGTAGAGCATCACCTCCCCACTCCTGCCATCAGTGTACTGAATGATCCCGTGACTGATAACTCTGAGGATTATGAATTATGTGGATTTATTCCTGCAGTAACAATGGGTTTCTCCTCCTCTCTCTCTTTTTCTCTTTAGGTCTGTGGGCATGCACGGCTGAGTGCAAGATCTTGGGCCACTCAGATCGCTGCTGGAGCCCCTCCTGTGGCCGAGCCAACCCTCATCCCTCACCGCATCCTTCGGCACCCCTCTCCACCTTCTGCAAGAGCACGTCCTTGCCCAGGGATCCCCTTCGCAGGGACAACTTCTATCAAGCCCAGCTGCCCAAAACAGTAGGGCTTCAGAGTGTCTACGAGAAGGTGCTGCACAGGGACTTTGACCGGACGATCACTCTCCTCTCCCCTCCACGCCCTGCACGGCTCCCTGACCTTCAGGAGATTGGGGTGCCCCTGTTCCCAGCCCCCTCAACTAGATACCTGGGCCCCCAGACTGACACAACTGAGAAAGCGTAGCCCAACATGCTCCCCCTTAAGTACACCCGTCCCTGCGCGCACACAACTAGGTCACTCCCGAGAGCCTTTAAGTTATTGACCAGATCTGGTGTCGTATGTGTAAATATGCAAGATGTGCCTTAAAAATGAAGTTGTTTGGGAAAGATTTCCCATCACATCAGTACTGTTTGATATTTGCAAACAAAAAAATTGTTTGTAGTTAATGTAATTTTTATGAAATGTGCAGTATTTAAATTTCTTTTCATGTTTTCTACATTAGGGGTTTGTTTTTTTTGCTTTTGGTTCACCCATGGCCTGCCATTTTTTGTAGTGTTTTTAACCTGTACATTGTGTAATGTAATGTTTGTACATAATGAAAATTGGTTATATTTTTATATAATAAATACTTAAAAATGGGAGTTATTGCCAAAGGAAAACTGTCTGAAAGACAAAACAGTAATAATTAATAGTAATGTCCTGAATATGTAGAATCTTGTAAGGGAAATTCCTCTTTCACGGTGTAATAATAACCTGAGTGTACTGAGAAGTTTGCCTTGCCAAATGTGACTTGTATTTCTTGAGTCTGTGGTCGGCTTAAATGTTATTTAATTGCCTTTGGTTCCTGTAATCTGTATCACTGATAAACACTAATAAAGGTTTTGTGATGTGTCAGAGGGATCTGTTCATGGATTTCATGCTTCGGAGCATAGAGGTCTTTACAGGTCAACCAAACTATTTTGTGCAGGGAATTGCAGTGGGAAGGAGCATGAATGATGCTACTTTTAGTCTTGCCGATCTTTCCTTCATCTCTGGCAATACCTCGCTGGAGGTTTAGCTCTAAAGATTTTAGTGCTGAGTGGGAGGGAGGGTTCTGTGACAGAGCTGGCCTTTGCTTTTCACTGCCTGGTCTGAGCTCTCGCAGCTTAATCCTTCACTGGCGGGAAGCAGTGTAATTTTAGTGAAGCAAATGAAGCTCTGTTCATCAACAGAAGTGTCCATGCTGTGCGAATATCTCTGCATCAGCAGCCACCCAAGCACTTCGCTTTCTGTTCTGGCTGAGACATTGAGTAAGGCTGTATAGGTTTGTGCTTATGTTTATCCCTTCTTAAGGCAGCCTTACTAAAGGACAGTAGCTTGCTTGTGTGCATACATATTTAATCAAGAGGAAGGTGCGTTAAACAGAAATTATAAATGTTGATTATGTTGAGATTTTCTATGATACATATTTTGTTCCTCCCTGAAATGACAGTCCTGGGGAAAAAAAAAATCATACAGAGCTTTGAAATTCCTCATGTTGGGGTTTCAAGCTAAATGGAGACGTCAAATCCTTCTGCTGAAATCAGGTTTAGAATAGCATTTAATGAAACAAAGCAAGACATGAGTGTTTCTTTCTGCATCCAAAAAAATGCGTGTACTAGAGGTAACACTTCTATTGGAGTTTTAATATTAGATTGAACTTTCCCAAAAGGGAGAACGGGTCCTTACGTGGAGTATGTAATTTCATATTTTGTTGAAATTAATAATCCAAGAATGCATACATGGCAAAGCTTTTAGGGTTTATCACTATTTTTTAATTATATATCTAATTAGTATGGTTCACATATATAGAATATGACTCACCAAGAAAATGTAAAGCCTTCTGAGACATAAACAAGGCCATACTGGGCTTTGTGTCTCAAAATGTAAGTAGATAACATTATCCCACCTGCATGTCCCTTAACCAACAGAAAATCGCTTTCTCCCCAACATCCAGCTTTCTCAAGGCCATGTAGTAAACAGTGGCAAGACCTGGCCAAGTTTTTATGCACACAGGGTTTGAGTTGTAACCAGGGCTTCATAAAGCCATTTCTTTGTGGTGGGCAGAGAGCTTCAGAGGTTGTACATGAAGGGAATTGAAATCAGGCTGATGCAAGACACAGCTGGGAAGCAACATCTGTGATACACCTCTTATGGTCAGGAAAACAGGTGAATATTTCTGGCAATTTGTCTAAAACCTGTTGGTAAAAATTACTGAGAGGGTCATCTTAGTTCAATTTAGAGCTGCAGTTGGGGCTGAAGGGTGGGTGCTGCAAAGGAAAGCTGGTAGCTTTCCTGCTGGCTAATCATCAGTGATGCAGAGCAGCATGCCTGCATGGGAAGTAATTAGTCATAACTCTGAACTCAGTGAGGGGAAGGCTCTTCCAGAAAAAAAAAAAAAAGGCAAGAAAAAAAAAAAAAGGCAGGGCAGTCTGATAAGCTGGACCTCCCTCATCTATCTCAAAAGCCTGGGTTACCTCAACACCTCCACAGCAGGTCCCTAGGCTCTCCTGGGGGAGGCCAACAGGAGGTAGTCACAGCCAAAGGACAGTTCATCACTTTGGGTTGAGGCGCCACACTCATGCTGTTGCCAGCAAGAGAGCTTGTGCCCTTCCGTGAATGAACTGATGCTCTTCGCTGCCCAACCATGAGTTTGGGCTACCCCAGTGCAAGGCAGTCTTGAAATGGTAGGCAAATAGTCACCCATTTCCATTCCCAAAACAGCTTTCAGCAGAAGCAGCTATAGTCTCATTAGGGGTTCTGATCTGTCTGCTCCGGGATCCTACATGCTGCCAGTAAAATGTGGGATTTAGACAAGCAGTATTTAAATTTGAGCCCAATGCTTTTTAGCATTAGATTAGTGAAAAGATACAGGCTTCTTCTGAGAGCTTCTCATCTCTGCTTGGCCAGGCAATGGGGACAGTTCAGGTGCATCACTGAAGCTCCTCATCTCCACTTTTCTTGTAAGGGCAAGAGGTAGCAGCCTGGACTCCTTTAATTTTGACATGCCTAAAATTAGGTGAGGGAAATCCCCAAGCTACATCAGATAAGAGCGCACATTATCCAAAGTGCTGCTGAGTAGAGAGGGAAGCCCAAGGCTTAGCTCCTGGGCAGGGCCCCTTGGATCAAACATTTGCTCCATTGATGCTATTTCACTGTCTATGTCCTAGTTTTGGGTTTTTTTCCTTTTAGTTTTTGATTAACATAATTGAGATTTTTGCTAACATATTTCAGAAATTAATGCAGCAGGCCTATCAATTAAAATCCATTTATTTGCCAAGCATGGTGTGGCATCAGCCCTATGCCATGTGAGATGGATGGGACTGTGTGACCACACAACCTCTTGGTCCTGAAGAGCTACCTTCTCCTGTTTGCCTTTCTCTGGCTCAGGAGGTAGAAGTGAGGAGGGGGCACAGGGACACGGGACTGGAGACAGCACTCCTTCACTGAGCCAGCATTAATTCCATGGCCCAACTTGGCTACAGCAGCTGGAGATCACAAAAGCACTAACACTGAGCTTGAGCCTGCTCCTGCAAAGGTCTCTGGTAGTCACCTATGATGGAGCCAAGCACCCTTGACTCCCTTCACAGTCAGTGGGGAGAAATAGGCACTTTTAGAACACAGGTGATCTCCTCCTGAATGAGCCAGCTCAGATAGGTCTATTGAGTTACTCTGAGAAGTTCCCCCATCCCTCCCTGCATGCAGCCTGCACTGTGAACATCTAATGTCTAATGAAACACACCTGACCCCAAGTGCTGCCAAAAAAGGCCAGGTAGTTTGCTGAGTATACTAATAGTGTGACAAAGCAAGGGAGCTGTAACCAAAGTCGGTTAGATGAAGATACCTGGTAACATCAGTAGAATCAAGCCAGGCTGGTGGAGACCAGCAGACTCACAACTAGGTGCCAGTGTCCAATTTCTTTGGTATCATGGAGTGATGTCCTGTCATTGTGTCCAGTTCTGGGCTACTCAGTACAAGAAAGACAAGGAGCTGCTGGAAAGGGCCCAGCAGAGGGCCACAAAGATGATTAAGGGATTGAAGGATCTCTCTTATGAGGAGACAATGAGGGAGCTGGGTCTGTTTAGTCTAGAGAATAGAGGACTGAGAGGGGATCTCAATATAAATATCTCAAAGGTGGATGCCAAGAGGATGGTGCCAGACTCTTTTCAGTGGTGCCCAGCAACAGGGTGAGCAATGGCTGTAAACAAAAACATGAGAAGTTCCACCTCAACCTGAGGAAGAACTTCTTTACGTTGAGGGTGGCAGAGCACTGGAAGAGGCTGCCCAGGGAGATCATAGTCTCCCTCTGTGAAGACATTCCAAATCCCTCTGGATGCATTCCTATGTCACCTGCTCTAGGTGACCCTGCCTTGAGAGGGGTGTTGGAATAGATGATCTCCAGAGGTCCCCTCCAGCCATAACTATTCTGTGATTTCATGACTCTGTGGTGGGAGGGGGTTAAAACTGCACAAACATACAAGTGGGTAATTCCCACAGACTCTTTTTAAAGTGTACCTATGCTGCCATTCAGACATAGCTGCAATATTCCTCCTGAGTGCTGCAGAAATATTTTGGGACTTTGGGCTTGCATCTGACACCTTGGGCACCTTGGGCAGACCTCCAATTCTGTTTTAATTCTCCATAAATTAAATTAATTTTCCCAAAGTCAAGTCTGCTTCACCTGTGACAGTAATTGGTAAGTGATCTCTCTGTGTCTATCTTGACCCATCAGCTTTTTTCATCTGATTTTCTACCCCTGTTCTGATGAGAACAGGGAGTGAATGAGAAGTTGGGAGGGGTTCTGATTGCTGACCAAGGTCAACCACTACAGACACCAAGGAGACAAGATCCTAGAGCTGCCTTTTGTGGTGCTTCAGCCAAAAAATTAGTTAAATTCCCACTGAGCTGCTCTTCTCTCCTGTGCCTCTTGAATGCCTTCAAGGAGGTTTTATGTTTAAAGATGTGTGATGGAGTCAAACATCACTCTGAGGTGCCTGATTCTGGCTTCTGCAGCGCATGCTCTAGATGTAGGACTCCTCATAAAACAGGGTGGCAGTACTCACGGTTGTAAGTGGATATGGCTGTAACCTCTGGGGTGGGGGCTTAATCCTGTGATCTCAACATGTCCAAGACACGGTCAGAAAATGCTGCCTGGATGAGACCCTGAAGGCAGAGAGAGTCCAGGGTGAGATTTAGCTGAAGATTCAGACAGATGTGACTTTTGTGGCCAATGCATAGGGGTCTACATGAACAGCAGGCATCTGCATTCCTGTGGCATGCAAAGAGGGCTGGGCAGGGGGGTCTAGAGGGGCTGTCTGATTCATCTCACAGAAGGTGCCTGCATTCACTTAGCAAAATTGTTCTCTAGTCTCGCATAACTGTGCTGACTTCCTCACCATTGTATATGAGAGTAGGCTAAGCACCTGCCTTACACATGGTGTGTGAATAGAAATTCAGGTGAGTGCATTTTCACTGAAAGAGATGGTCCATCCTTCTGTCTCCAGCTTCATTTCCCCCTGACTCCTTTGACACCAGCACCAAGGAAAGTCAAATGCCAATGGACAGATGTACAAAAGTATCAAAATCAGGTTGATTTCTGCACATTTATCTCATTCAGATGCCAAGTGAGTGTTAGATGCTGTTAGGGAGGGGGCAGAGAGGGAAGAGGGCCCCAGGGCCTGGGAAGAAGGCAGAGCTGTGTTTTTGGGCAGCAGCCAACAAGTAGATCAGCCTATTTGTAATGTAAAACCTCTGGAGGTTTCTAATCGATTTCAAGGTTGGTCAAGGAGAAACATAGTGCCTTTTGGATAATGTGAATGCTTGGCATCACTAGTGATAATGCCCACTGACTCTTGAAATGTCACATAAAGCCCAAATTTAGGCTGAAGAATGTGGACGTGTAACTGAAGAGACGTGTTACTTCCCATCGTATACACCGCGGTCTTCAAGTTTTCCTTATTTAAGCAGATGCTCTGGAGAAGCGCCCTGGAGCTGAGTTTCTCCTCCTTCTGCAGTGATACAGAACCCTTCTAATGGACACACAAAGCTGGTTTTGCACTCATGTCCATGATGCCCATGGCAGTGTGATCCCCACTACTTTCCAGGGTGCAAAGGAAGGGTGGAAAGGATGTAGATGGGTACCAAGCTGAGAAAAGCAGCGACTTAGCTTTAGTGAGAAGCGAGTTTATTCAGTTGATAATTATTAATAATTTTTGAGAGGGCATTAGAATCTTTGGGGGTCACAGCCATGGACACTCATGTTAGCCTTTCTATGCAAAACACATCCACTGGATTTGGAAGAAATTCAAGAATCCTGAACTTCCAAAAGTGCTACAGCAGACACTAAGAGCAGGCTGAGTGGACAACTAGCAAGAAAAGAGAATGAAGGGGCACCTCTGTAAATCAAGATCTTAAAATTGCTTTTGCATATAAATTTGCTACTATCTGAATCCCTGCCTTTGGGAGAACAGTACACAGTGCATTTGTCATGTGGCCCCTAAGTGGGGGCATCCCATCCACAGCTCTTTGCTGCGGCTCCTAGAAAATAATTCTCCAATGTCTCCTCCCTCCTCAGAGTTTAATTTCACTTCTATACCAAAGACATTCCTCCTTCCTCTCTTGGGAACTCGATCACTTCAGAGGTGGGATTTAGCCAGGGCTGGCAGCTTGCTGTGGCTTTTGCTTGTTGGAGTAATGCAAAGTAAGGAGAGATCCAAGATACTCCTGAACGCATATCTAGGCTGAATGATGACTGAAACAGAGTATCAACCTCTGCCCTCTGCAGTACTAACAGCACAGAACATTTATGAGCGATTAGGCAGTAAAGGAACAAATTTCAAACTACACACCACACCTGTGAGAGGGCTGGGAGTAAATTCAAGTGCTTTTTGCTTACATATCAGCGTACAACCTGGCATGTACAATGAATCCAGGACAAGACCAGATGGATGCACCAGAGACCAGTGCCATGGGAAGGTAGAAAAAATTTCTTCCAGACACTTCACTTGAAAGGGAAAGAGAGTCTTGCGTCCGTCCCCTCTTACCCATGCGAGCAGCAAGCCATCACTGTCCAAACTGCCTTTGTAAAGGTCCCCATGATCCCTTGGTCCCATGTCAAATGATAACAAAAGGGTTCAGTCTGTCGCTTCCAAATTCATGGCTCCTTTGGGCCCCAGGATGGTCGGGGTCCTGCTTTGTTTTACCACCCTTGCATGACCTGGGTTTTCTTAGCACTTATTTATTTTTATTTATTTAACTGCGTAAATTGATTATCCATGTAACAACTTTAATCAATTATCTGTGGCAAAGAACTTCTCTGCAACTTAATTAGCAAAGTTCTTCCCTGACCTAGCAATATCTGATTGCATCATATAAGAGCTTAACTTTGAAATGGCAACACATTTCATTAAAAATAACTAATAGCTCCAGGGTTTAAAGATGTAAATGTTAATTTTCTTAATGAGAAAAAAAAGGGCATGCAGACTCTACCTGTCTATTTTCATTATACTGTGTCCACATGGGATGACTCACATTTGCAAAACTCAGGTTTAATTAACATGCTTATTTTTACAATGATACTTCTCATTATAATAAATTAAATGTTTAAACAGCCAGTGCAAACATTTTGATCCAAGACAAAAACGCTTGCACAGTGCTAGTTTAAGCATTTAATTTATTATAATCCCTTCCATAACAAATGCCTTAGAAGTTGATTTCTTCGCTGTGAAAGGCTATTAGTATTATTTCCTCTGGTAATGTTTAATCCAAGACAACCAGAAGTGTAAGGCGTGAACGGAACGGGGCTGGAAGCGATGATGAAGGCTGTGATAGCGGGGGACCTGCCCCGGCCACAGCAGCAGCAGCAGCAGCAGCAGGGAGCCTGCAGCGGGTGCCATCCATCCCTGCGCGGAGCTGCGCCGGGACACCCGCGCTGCCCTCGGCAGCTCACACTGCAACCTGCCCGAGAGCGCTCATCGCACACACACCGCCTTTGGTACCCGAGGGCCTGTACACCATCCACCCCATCCGCCCCATCCACCGCCCCATCCACCCCATCCACCGCCCCATCCACCACCCCATCCGCCCCATCCACCCCACCCACCCCCGCCGGCGCGCCCGGGGCGGGCGGCCTCTCTGAGCAGAACCTCCCGCTCAGGGTTTGCGTCCTTTCAAAGCCCCCGTGCTGCGTGTCCCGGCGGGGCAGGCGATGGGTGCGGAGCCCCGGGGGTCCCGCCGCGAGGGGGCGGTGCGGGGGAGAGCCGTCCCGGGAGGCTCCAGCATCCTCCGCAGGGAGAGCCCGCGGGGAGGCGGCTGCGCTAAAAGAGCGGTGTCTGGGAAGCATGAGGAGCTCTCCGTCTGACGGAGCTCCTTGTTGTCATGGGGTTTCCAGCCCAGTGCGGGGCAGGAGGCTCAGCCGTGAAATCGGCAGCTGCGTTGCACCCACTGCAACAGAGTTCGGCTGCTGATAGAGGGCTGGAGCACCTCTGCTGTGGGGCCAGGCTGGGAGAGATGGGCTTCTTCAGCCCGGAGAAGAGAAGGCTTCGGGGAAACCTTACAGCACCTTCCAGTAACTAAAGGGGCTACAAGAGAACTGGGAAAGGACTTTTGACAAGGACACGTAGTGTCAGGACAGGGGGGAAGGGCTTTAAAATGAAAGAGGATAGGTTCAGATTATATATTAGGTAGAAATGAGGGTGGTGAGGCACTGGAACAGGTTCCCCAGAAAGGTGATAGATGCCCCCATTCCCTGAAAGTCATCAAGCCAGGTTGAATGGAGCACTGAGCAACCTGGTGTAGTGGAAGGTGTTCCTGCCCATGGCATGGGGTTTGGAACTTTAAAGGTCCCTTTAAAGGGAGCCAAACCATCCTATCAGTTTATGATTTTTAAAAAGGTTCTGGCCCAGTTCCTGAATGGCGAGGAGCCTGAGAGCAAGCTGGGGCAGGCAAGGTGTCTTTCTCCCCTCAGTGTAAATTCACCAAAGGCAGCATTATTCCCCAAAGAGATGACAGCTGAGTGGGATCCATCAACTCCCACCCAGGACTGGGACTGGAATAGGAGGCTCTGTGAGAAGCAAGGAGAGCAGGACATGGCAGGGCAGAAGAGGGGCTTTCCAGGGCTGTGGGAGGGAGCAGGAGGGATTGCTCAGCCTGGCCGGGACCAGGGAGCCAGCCTCGGTCTGACTTTCCTAGGGTTTGTGCCCCAGGGAGATATCTCCTTCACCTGCTCATTTCTACTTCTGAGCTGGAGCAGTGTCTGCAGAAAGAAATGGGCCAGGAGGCAAATTCCTCTTGAAGTGATCCAAGAAGAAAAGTCTTGCAAGGGCCAAGGCAGGGTCATGCAATGAGGTGAGAAAAGCCCATGTGTTCATACCCCCTGAGCAGCTAGAGAAACACAAGGCAATGAGCCACCTGGGCTGTGAGAGGCATGCAAGGACCCAGTGTGGGTCTCCAATGTAAAGCCACTGGCATCCTCTGTCACCATCCCACCCCTGCACGCAGGAAAGCTCCCACCCCGGCTCAGAACCAATGTCAAATCACTGTAGCTGTACAGGGTATTTTGGTGATGCTGAAAAGTTAGTCTGCAAGTCATTGCAGTTTAGTTCGTAGTTCAAAAGTATATAATTTGAATTCATTAATAAAGCCCTTTAGGGGATCTCATTACTCTGTGAAGAGCATTAGCAAAACACAAGTTGTCAATCAGTTTAGCCAGCTGACAAACTAGAAACCAGATGATGGTCCAGGCTGAGCCAAATCAGCAAAGGGAAAGAAAAATCTTTGTGGATTTACCTTGGATGAACGACCAATGACAAATGACCACGATTTTTTAAAGAAATGGGCATTAAAACATTCATGGACAAAGCACCAAATCTCTCCAGACCACTGAATTAAATTTAGGGGTTGCTCATGGCCTGAAAAACATCCTGCCAGAAGGCACCCATTTATTTTTCATTGCTTGCTTCTTGACAAATCACTGTGCTCACAAAAACTCAGCAGATTAATAAACTGATCCTGCTGCTTAACTAATTGCAAAAAGCAAAAAAATGATTTGAGTAGTAGTGTGATGGTCATTACAAAAATATCCACTGACTTTGGAAAATTGAGGGCACAACATTTTTACCTCAGAGGGCAGATTTATGTAGGCCACAAAGTGCCTTGGGTATTTCTTAGAGTCCTCGAGTTTATTCATGTATTATTTCCTTGGAAATTCAGTATATTTTTCCAGCAGGCAAGAAACTGGGGCTTCTGCGTACGAGTTTCATCTGCTCAAAATGTGAAAAAATATAGATCCCCTTAGCACATTCTGCTACAGTAGAAGCAAAGTGTAAAAGAAAAATTCCAAATATGTAGATTTAAAAATAAAAACACAGAACTCTCTCCTCCCTGAAAGGGATTTGAAGGAAAAAAAAAAATCCCTCAGCTACAGATAGGTCTAGACTTTAATTGTCGAGCTGCCTAAGAAGAATTGTTGGCCTGAGGTCATTTTAATCAGGTTGCATGTCAGCTTGCAAAATCTCCAAATTAGCTTACAGCTTGGGGAGAGAAAGATGTTTTTCTTTCCTGAAGAACGCAAACAGATTGTTGTGACATGTTCTCAGTCATCATGACAGATCAGATCCCTGCTTTGCGTTGAGAGCCGGGAAAGAAGTCAGCCGCTTCTCTGACTCCTTCAGAGATTTGGGCATCTCCCAGTTTGTCAGAGCTGGGGATGGAGTTTGTAGAAATCCATATGAAAGTGAGGTTTATATGCAAAGACTCTGATAAAAGAGATTGACCTTAATTGGGAAGCAAGTTTCTTTCACATTATTTAACAACCTCCAGGCCTTCCTAGCAGTCTGATGAAAGGGAAGTTGTGAAAAGAAACAATCTGTATTTATGCAGCAAGAACTATCATATCCTGAGCCATGCAGAGAATGACAAGGAACCGACTCATCCTTTTAAAAAAAGGATTAACTTGCCATTTTCGTCCCAAGTTTGTAAAAAGCAAGGATGTGGGTGAATTTCAAAACAGGCTGAGTACTTTAGTTGGATTTACAGCAAACTCTGAGCCTGTGTGAGACTCTGCACGTTGCTGTGGAGAAGCTGACCTGGGGTGATGGCCCTCCCAAGGTGTTCATAGCCTGCATGTCAAAGGTCTGCTTCTGAACTAGTAACCAGCAGTCTCTCATTCACAGGAGGAGAGAAAGAAATGTGTGTCTCTAAATGGCAATTCCTTCAACTTCTAGCTTCTCCCTCTTTCTCTTAATAAGTTTGGGCACAATATTTAGGGAAAATTAACCTGCCCCTGTTGGTGGCCGACGGCTCAGTATTGCCTGTAACTTGGAAAGGACACAGACAGAAGCAGGAGTCCTGACTTGAGGCCCTGGCATACTGCAAACAGGTGCATGCCTGGGCTGGCATGGACCTGGGACCACTTTGCCAAAACAGGAGAGGGTGTGATGTGCAAAAGGCACCTGTGCATTTGCCATGAAGGCACCACCCTGAGGAGCTGCCATAGAATCATAAAATTGTTTGTGTTGGAAAAGACCTTTAAGATCATCAAGTCTGACCCTTAACCCAACACTGCCAAGTCCACCACTAAACCATCTCCCTAAGACATATACACGTCTTTTAATTACCTCCAGGATGCTCACTTCCCTGGGTAGCCTTTTGCAATGTTTGACAACTCTTTCCATGTAATCGTTTTTCCTAATATTCAATCTAAACCTCCCCTGGCACAAGTTGGAGCCATTTCCCCTTGTCCTACTTCTTGTTCCTTCAGAAAGGAGATCATCACCCACCTCGCTGCAACCTCCTTTCAAGCAGATGTAGAGAGCAATAAGGTTTCCCCTGAGCCCCCTTTTCTCCAGACTAAACAATCCCCGCTCACTCAGCTGCTCCTCATTAGATTTGTGCTCCAGACCCTTCCCCAGATTCATGGCCCTTCTCTGGACACACTTCAACACCTCAGGGTCTTTCTCGTAGCAAGGTGCCCAAAGCTGAACACAGGAATTGAGGCTGACAGCAGAAAAATCTTCATCTTCCCTGTTGTAAGAGTTTGAGGACTTAATTTTTTCGTTTTCTGACTCTGTGCCATCAGTTCTGGTGGGACCCAGGGCAAGGCAGCAGTGCCACACAACCCAGATGTCAGCAAACCGTTAATCCCAAGGGACAGACCCCTGGGGTAAGAATCCCGCTGCAACTTCTCCAATTAGACAGCTTAGCTCCTGCTTTGCCTCTGCTTTAGCCATTTCGGACCGAACATAGTGTATTGTTCAGACTCCTAGTTAAACGGCTGGGAAGCTCTGGGTGTAAGCATGCAGAGATTACTGGTTCAATAATAGAGTCAGGCATGTTGGCTTTACATCGTTTTGCTAATAAAGCTGCAAAATAAAGCTGTTGACTCTTCTTTTATCAGCATCAGCCCCATGAGGCTCTCCCATGTCTCGCCTGGTGATTAGAGCAGAAGACTGGGAACACAGGTCTGGAGTTCAGCCCTTAATGAGCCACTCTTTCGGCATGTTTTCACTCGGGGCTCTTGACCTCTTTGCATCTCGGCCAATTCAGCTGTAAAACTGGCTGAAGGGTGGACCTCCTGGAAACCAGCCACTGTGCCCCAGTTGAGCCTTGAATCCAGGTTTCATGGATAAATACAAAACAAAAATCAACAACAATTTGAATCTGTGATGACCCAGCTCAAAAGCCACAAAGATGTCAGGCCTTGCCAGTGTAAACAGCATCAGTCTCTGGGGTCCGCTATAATAATGTCAGAGCAAATATAAGAGCTGTCCCTGCGATTTGTGCTGCAGTGAAAAAAAAATGGTGCTGCAGACTCCAGCACAGAGAAGGCAATGTGGTGTCAGCTCCAGTATCCACACACAGAAGCAGCTGCAGCCCTGAGCAGCGCTGGGAAAACTTTGGGTGGCATGTGCAGTCCCAGCTGGGGGAAGCAAGGTCCCCTTTATTCTCTAAAACTCTGAGCTGCAAGACAGCCAACATCTCTTCCCTTATCCAGGAAGGCTTCTCATGGAGAAATTGGCACGCCAAGGACAGGAAAGCCCTAGTGCGCTCTCATACCAAGTCCAAAACTTTTCCAAACTGTCGCATTGCCAGGACGGCACCTCTGTTAGCACTCATTGCTCAGTGCAACAGAAAGAGGTGAAAGGAGGAGCTCATGTTTGGTACAGCTTGTTTGCTGTGTAATGCCTTCTAGGTACTGTTGGGATGCTGAAGAGAAGTCCTGCCTCAGTCAACTGACCCTGCCCAGTACACACATGTCTATTCACATGAAATGCAGTGATTTCTCCCAAAGTTGAGAACAATCAAGAACTTTTTCCCTGTTAAATGGGAGGTTGCAGGTCAGACTTTTGGGTAGCATAGAGGAGCCAGAGCTGCCAAGCTGGCACTTGGGGTTGGGGGGAGTAGTGAACAAGGGAGAGGCACTATCCCATGAGATTTCAGCAGTGTGGAGTCAGCTTTGCACAGGCTGTTTATCGCAGCAGGTTTAGCAAAATTGATCAAGAAACTGTTTTTGGACAGAACAAGAGCACCTGGGATCCAGTCAACTCAGTCCTGTGGCAGGGCCATTCACTCCCGCACCTTCTCTGCACCTCCTCATACAGTCCTGCACTATGCAGCCATGTGGAGATGAGACTCCTGAACCAGAGGGCATTTCCTTGGGCATCACCAGGAATCCCAGATGTACTTTTCTGTGTATCTTAACATTATCCCACCTTGCACCATGCAGACATACCCAGCCAAGCACAGTGTTGGAAAGGGCTGAGGTTGAGAACTGTCTTTTAATGCATTCTCCATACCAGGTACCTACCACTGATAATGCTAGCTGCCCTACAAAGTGCCCTTTAATGACTGCTGACTTGTAGGTGTGGAGAAGAGGCTGGAATGAAGCATCTTAGGGAGTTGGGAAGGTGGATGTTCGCACAGTCTTTCGACTGTACAAGGTGATGAGACCAGTGTGGCTGGCTGGGTGTAAACACAGACCTTCAGTGTACAATGGAGACCTTTGTTCTGGTGTAAGGATCATTTTGCTGAGGATTTTCCATCCCTTGAGGAAAATATGCTAACAGGCTTTAAATAATTAAACAAATCACATTGCTGGCAAACTCAAGTTGATCTTTAAAATGCATTATCCTCAGAAGGCACGAGAAATGCTCAGTGCTTTACTCACTCCTCAGACCTCTTCACACATTAACTAATTCATCACACAAAGGACCACCCAGCTGCATCTCAACCATAGAGCAAGTGCTGTGCCAGTCACCTCTGCCTTTAAAACTGTATTGCCACAGCTGGAGGCCAGGTTTCTTCAGTGCCAACAAGCACAGACAGGGAGAGAACAAAGCTCTTTTCATCTGGCCAAGCTTGCACAGAGGACATTTCTCCCACAGAGCCGCTTGCTGGTCCCAGATGGGAAGGGTGAGTTTCCTTTATGGCCACAAGATGCTCTGGGGCAGCTGGATCCACCTCCTTGTAGGAAGGGGGAGTTATGTGTGGTGAGTACCACAAGTTTGGCTTTCCAGAAAAAGCCTTTTCTTCTGAAGCCAGAAAATCAGCTACCTTGAGCATCTGCTCTGGGCCACCAAGGCCATGTATGGTGGAGACCTTCAAAGACAGGAAGGCAGATCAGCTGTGAAGTGGTTCTGTCCACCTACTGTAACACTACAGAACAATTATCCAGCTGTCTGCAAGCTAACTATTCTTATTCCCCAAAACCAGCCCCAAAAGTGCCTGATGGCAAGTCCTTACTGTCCCTGACACACTGTGCAAGAACAAGTGGCAGCTCGAGGCAGCAACCAGACGGTCTGTCAGCAAGGAGAAACTCTTGCTGGTGAGAAGCAGAGAAAGGCCATGCCCATCCTCAGCCCTCTCCAATGTTCCTCCAGCCAGGTGAGTTGGGCTTTGCCCTTGCACTCACAGGACCCCATGGGAGACAAACGGCACTGCTACCCCTTCTCCAATTAGACCACTTTCCTGTGATGGTGTTTTCCATCTTCAGCTCTCCCCATGCTATGCGTGGCCCAGAGCAGACAGCCTATAACACATGGGGCTTAAATTATTTGGCAGTTCCCTCTTTTGGGATTAGGGAACACTATGGAAATGGCTGCTTGTGGCACTGTGGGGCAAGCCCTGAGAAACAGGACAGTGCTGGGGATCCTGGGGACAGCAGCAGCTGTGAGCCCCACAGCAGTCAGCTCCTCCCAGGAGCTTACAATCCCTTCTCCCAACTCACCAGGTCTCCAGGATCACAGTCTGCCATTCCTCCCCTCATTCTACCCCTCATTCTTCCAGGCTGTCCAAGGTCCCCAATTTTTTCCATGCTATTTCTCAAGCACTTGTTCCCCTCAGTGGTCCACACTGGACACCCATGAGGACTCTGATGCTCCAGACTTACCAAATCACATTTTTGAGACAGGACATTTGGCCTTAGGCAGGTCAAAATTATTATCGTTATTGTTGCTAAAGCTTGATTTTGTAAGAAAAGCCATGGAAGGAGGACAGGAATGGCCCAGAAATTATGATCGTTCTTGGTCTCTCTCTACCCTGTCTTTTATCTCTCAGGGAAATATTTAACCAAGTGATCCATGGCTCTACCGGATTTTCCAGCAAGAACTTACCCATTTTCTCGTCTGTGTTCTATCCTAAGCCTTAGAGGTAATGCAGGTCTCACAGCCTGCAGTGGGAAACAGAGAGTCCCTGGACCACCTTGATGGACATGTCACAGTCTCCATGGTCATTTCTGAGGACCAGCAAGCCCAAGAAAAGGGTTGTGAAGACAAAAAGCCCCACAACACTAAAATTTCTCATGGTTGTTCATTGGTTCTTTCACTCTCCTAGGTTTAGTTTCTGAAATTTGGCATGAGGGAGGGTATTCTGGAAGGATTTTTATTTTTTTAAGTAAAGATCTAACCTGGGGAAAGAAGTGTTGTAGACTGGCTAAAAAAATTGCCTGATGTAAGAGGCTAAATAAAAGAACAGAGAATAGGTGACTAAGGATTAAATCTGCTGGAATCAACTCCTGCAAATGTCTCACAAAGGTGATGAAAGCAAAAAAAATGTTAAAAGTGTTGTCAGAAGGGTGAGTAAAATATACCGTTCAAGAGATTGGATTTCTAAAAAACATTCTGGCACTGCAGACGCCTCTGGGACAATCTCATTGGAAATACTCTCTAAAGTCAGGTCATGGAATTATTAGAAGAACAGCGTATAGATCGAAAAAGAGAAATACAGTTGATTCATGTGTACTTTTGGGTGAGGGAAGGAAAAAAAGCTAGGCTCAGCCTTTGCTACAAAGCAAAAAGAAACTTGGCAGATTTCTCATCAAAGTGTAAAGAAGCCTCTGGGAAGGAAACAGATTGATGCTACCAAGTTGTTTAGGATAATAACTACCTCCAAAGCACAAAGCTGTGGTTGGAGGTTAAGAAAGAAAGTAGCCTATGAGCAAATTCCACAGAATAGCTACAAAAGAGACCACATCGTTAAAGGTAGGAATGAAAGCACGTAACGACAGCTAGTTATTTTATTTTATTTCTTTAATTCAAAGAAAACAGAAGGCACAGCTACTAGCTAAATTAAGAAGAATAAGATGAAGACATATGGGTAGACGGGATTCAGCCCTGGGGAAAGACAAATCAGCCTTTAGTGTCCTGAAGTGAGGAAGAGCAAACTGTGATGGGCCATATGTCCTCATTCGACCACCGGAGAGAAGAGGAAGGATTCAGGATGAGTGACATCCTGAACCAAGCATGTCTAAGGCCATCCACTCCAGTGGGGACAGCTCCACTGCACTGCAATATCCTGCTAGGGATGCATCCCAACCACAGCAAGCAGGGAAGCCTGTCTTCTCCAGAGAGTAGTATTAGAGGACAGGATATTGCAGGGCTTTCCAGGAAGACTTTCACAGCCTACCAGGAAGAACAACGGGTTTGGTGTTCAAAATTTCATGACTTGCTGGTCAAAGAAGGAAGGATTGTGTCAGGACGGGAGGAGAGGTGGAAAAGTGAGTATCCCAGGGATACCACAGAGATAAGAACCATGGTGATGACATACGTACATGGGTTTTCATCCTTTGGCTCAGTGCCAGCAAGAATCTTCAGAGTTTATCAAAATTCCTTGGCTGCCACTGGTTAAATAACTGTATTTGGCTTTAGTAGCAGAGGAGCTGTGGGGATGGTTTCTGTGAGAAGCTGTCAGAAGCTTCCCCAGTGTCCAGCAGAGCCAATGCCAGCTGGCTCCAAGACAGACCTACTGCTGGCCTTGGCTGAGCCCATCAAGGACAGTGGTAGCACCTCTGGGGTAACAGAGTTAAGAAAGGGGAGGAAAAAACTGACAAAACAGCAAATGTAGTCAGGAGTGGGAATACGTGAGAGAAACAGCCCTGCAGACACCAAGGCCAGTGAAGAAAGAGTGGGAGGTGGTGCTCCCGGAGCAGATGTATGCTAGAAGGAGGCTGTGACCATGTGGGAAGGCCATTCTGGAGCAAGCTCCTGGCAGGCCCCTCTCCCTGTGGCCCCATGGAGAGAGAAGCCCCCTCTGAAGCAGGTTTGCTGGCAGGACTTGTGACCCCATGAGGGACCCACTCTGGGGCAGTCTGTTCCTGAAGAGCTGCACCCCACTGAAGGGACTGACACTGGAGTAGTTCATGCAGAACTGCAGCCATTGGAAAGGAATCACACAGGAGAAGTTCACAGAGGACTGTCTCCCATGGGAGGGACCCCACGCTGGAGCAGGAGCAGAGTGTGAAGAGTCCTCCCCTGAGGAGGAAGCAGCGGCAGAGACGATGTCTGATGAACTGACCACAGCGCCCATTCCCTGTCCTCCTGTCTGCTGCAGGGTACAACGGGGAGAAAAACAGGAGTAAGGTTGAGACCAAGAAGAAGGATGGAGCAGGGGGAAAATGTTCTTAGGGTTTGGTTTAATTTCTCATTGCCCTACTTTGATTTGATTGGTAGTAAATTAAACTAATCTTCCCCTGTCCTTATCTCAACCCATGAGTTATTTGCTATATTTTCTCTGCCCTGTTCAGCTGAGATAGGGAGTGATGGAGCTTCAGCGGGCACCTGGCATCCAGCCAGGTCAACCCACCACAATACCAAAGTCAGAACTTTCTTTTTCTGTCGGACTTTTTTCCCAAAAGGACTTTGGTTATTTTGAAAAGACATCAAGTATGTGGAACCTGAATTGGCACCATGTTATGGTGGCATAAAGTTATGGAGATGCGAAACAGTGAATCAGGTGCCCAGTCTCAGTAGACCTCACAGATCTTTGTTCAGGCCTCCATGGAGTTCAAACAACTATTTGGAATACTTAGAAAATGAAGTGCCTAAGGAGCCACGAGAGACTTACAGAAAGGCACACAGCATGACCAAATCCTTCTCATTTTTAATATTTCTATTTCTCCTTCTAAACTTTTTCTTTAAACTGAAAAATAATGAGAAAATGTGCTTCCTTGAGACAAGCCAGTACTATCAGCTAAACAGCCTCACATTCATCGTAGCACTCCAAGTGCTCTGGAATGCTTTTCAGCCCAGAGGATAATAGTATTAGACGACCAGAAAGGCTGTCCTGTAAAAGACTGTTATTATGATTTCCAGTCTCAGAAGTTGGCTTAATCCAGCTGAGCACACACACGTTATTTAGAGAGGAGACTGAGCTCAGACACTAGTATCATCATCATCTTTACTGCAAATGAAGGGTTCAGCCAGTGAAAGGCAAGTCACGTTTTTTTGTCCTAAGCCCTGCAAACACTGGTTGTTGCACTCGTCTTTGCACTCTGCAGAGAGAGTCTGGAGCTGCTGAATGCTGAGCTGTTTGCACAAATTTGCATCTGTCAAAAAAATCCTGTTTTCTCTCTGTCACCTAATCAATCAAATGGCAAAAGATGCACTCCCTGCACCCTCCAGGGAGAACAGCTATGTGCCCACACAAAAGGCAAAGCATGAGCACAGGGGTTAACTAGAGGTGGTAAGCTGCAAACCGTGTAACAGGAACATTTTTTTTTCTCTTCTGTCTGCCTGAAATTTCATGCTGCTCTTCCTCTGTCTGTGGAACAAAAGAAGAAGAGGCAGTGATGCTCAGAGTTGGGGGAAAAAATAATCTGGGATTGTTCCCTGCATGAGAAAAATACGTTTGGAGGATTACTTGAGGGATTTGTACCTTGACTTGAGCAGGGAACACTGCACAGCATCTCTCCCAGGGTTTAGGCAGAACAGCTCCCTCCCAAAGGACATGTTCTCCCACTCATACCTCCCCAGGTGAGCAGGAAACATCTCACACCCTATCCTGCCAAGGACTGGCAGCTGGGAACAAATCTGTGCAGATCAGCTCACAGATGGCAGCATTGCTTGGAATTGCTAGAATCTGCCTGTGCCAAAACCTTCCAGGGCTACTGCTGCCCCGTCAGTAGGGTCGGGGTGAGCTCTCTGGCCCCAGCCTTTTTTGCTCCATGGGGATATTGCATTTCACTACTCAACACCTGGAGATAAGGTCCCTCTGTGAATATCCAGCACAGATAATAGAATTCTACCTATTCATTCTTGCACCACCAGTGTCTTTGCTAACACTCCTCCTTGACACCACACCCTCAGCCATACTTTTGCTTGCCAAAACAGCTCAGCCTCCCTCTGTCCTTCCAGTTGCCTCCCAAAGAAGGAGCCACTGGGCACTCAGATAGATGAGCGTCAGGATGGGAGAGACATCGGCTTCCCCACATCAGTCTCAGGGAAGCAGCTCAAACCAGTTGAAACCCCAGTGAGCAGCAACTCTTCCCAGGCAAGCACTCCTTCCCTGGCACATTTTCCCATGGAAGACAAGCACAGGGGCCTTAAAATAAATCTGTCTTTTTAAAGCAGTGATGCTAAATGAAGGTTTGAGATCAAAGGCTGGGATTCTCACATTTTGCCAAGATAGACATATCCATTCACGAGATTTTTGGTGCAACAAAATACTTGCTAATGAAGAGGATCATAATCTTATTATTAGCCACAACCTACCACAGTATGTCACTCGAGAGCGGGCTGGAATATGTCCTAGTTTAGGAAGTTGCACAGTAGGCTTTGCTTTTGATTTAATGAGCTGTGATTGTGTTTATTTTCAGCAGCAACTATGCCTGTTAAATTTTGGTTGAAGGTCTGATCGTTAACGACAGTAATCGACGGAAAGGATGAATTTGGGTTGAAGGGCAGGAAAACAGGGACTGTATGTCTCTGAGATTCAGTCCCCAAGCACACAGACACAAGGTGGTCAGCAGACCCTGAGCTTTCTTTGCTTTTACATTCCTGGATGATGGGTTTTAAGCTACTGGTCAAGTCAGCTAAGGGGATTTAGACAAAAAAATCAAAAATTTTTGCAGTTATGGAGTGGGGCACAAAAGAGAGGCAGGTGTAGGAAATCAACTGTGGGGGCCAAACTTGCCTCTTGAGGGATGAGCCATGGTGGGACAAGGTCATTGGCTGACCTCTGCTATCAAGATCCCATAAATTTTAAGATAGAGGGACATGTCAGTAGTGTGCAACAGCTGAACCTGACAGACAATATAAACGGAGATGCATACTTTGAAAAAAAAATAAAATTGCTGCAGCAGATCTGGTTGGTGTAGGCAGTGCTCTGGAGTGAGATGGCGCCCTGTGTGGCAGAGTCTCCCCACATTAACAGCCCCACCACAGTGCAGTGCTGTTGCCTGTCTGGGCAACTGGAGATGGACCACTGAGCAAGAAGGGTGGGCCAGGGTGGACAGGTCCCAACTCAGTCATCCCCCCTTCATGCTCTTTTTGCATATGGCATTTTTTTCTCAGCTTCAAGCTTTATGAAGGATGCTGTGCTCGGTATTTGACATCATCAGCCCCAAAGGGGTCCAGCACAGTTTATTCTCCAGCGTCAAAGAGTGCACACACAGACATGTGCATGTGTATGTATGTACAGACAGGACATCCATGTGGGGCACGAAGGAAACACAGGCAGGGACAGACATATGAACAGACACACAGAGCCAGTTGTAGCCCTTAAAAGATTGCCATGGACAACATTAAGATAAGCAAAGAGATGCAGGTGAACATTTCTTCCAAGCAAAATTTCCTATGATCCTACTGTACTTACGATGTTCAAAAAAACCCAGAAAAACAAACCCAACTGAACATGATGAATGACAGGAAACAGAATAAATCTGAGAGAGACACTCAGTTCAGAGGTAAAGGCTAAAGGTATCCATGACCCTATTAAATGAAAATACTTGAAAAAACCCACTGTGCAGCATTTTCCTCAAGTCGAGGGCAAATCCTTTGCCCTCAACTGAGCCTTCACCAGGCCTGGGCTCACTGCTCCCTTTCCCAGGTTGTGCCCAGCCTGGACACGGGGCTCAGCCCGAGGCTGTTCCCTTGTGCCAAGCGGCGAGGTGTTTTGCAGAGCAACCACCGAACAGCAGCTTGTCAGCTCCAGCGCCTGTGAATTCCCATGGCAAGTGTAAAAAAGCAGTTAACATGTCGTTCTATTTTAAAAGCTGCTTTTTCATGACGGCCGTCTGTCTGACGGGGCACCCCTCCTCTCCGCCACGGCATGCGGGCGGGTGTGTGTGTGTCCCCTGCGCCGCTGCTCGAAGATGGAGGGGTGGGAGGGGGGCACGGGGCTGG